>CM051003.1:34581383-34591383 GCA_027704905.1 Muraenolepis orangiensis
GTAAGGAGGGTAGCATGTTATATGTGCACTTAATTTAAAGTATGTGTTCTATTAATCTATATATATTTCAGGTTATATTTACAGTGTACTCAACATATATTTGACTCAGAGCCTGTGTGTGTGTGTGTGTGTGTGTGTGTGTGTGTGTGTGTGTGTGTGTGTGTGTGTGTGTGTGTGTGTGTGTGTGTGTGTGTGTGTGTGTGTGTGTGTGTGTGTGTGTGCGTGTGCGTGTGTGTGTGTCGAAAAACAACTATGACTAAGGAGTCTCCAGACTTGGCCCTCGACACTGGTGCTCAGCAGCCTTTGTTTCCTTTCCTCAGTTAGTCGGGACGGTACCACAGACGACCACGGAAGACCTGGCCTCCTCCTCCTCACCTGCGGGAGGCCAGGCAGACAGAGTTGCTGGGGAGAGAGGCTGTGGGCTTTCTGCCAGCCAGGCTCACACCCAGAGCCACGCCTTGCAGCACTGGAGCACACACATGAGGCTGCGGCGGCAGCAGCAGGACTCGCTAGCCAGTGAGTTCATGTGACAGCCGACACAGGAGACCCATGTGACGGAAGGGGAACATGTGTGTGGTCCACTGCTGACCTTTATACCTAGCTGCCACCTGGCCAGCCAATCAGCAGGGGCCACACCTCGATGCATCCAACCAATCACAAACATCAATCAACTAAAGCAATCCACATCTAAACACAACAATGGCACACAAAGAATCACCCTATTTTGAACCCCGGTTAATGAGCTCAACATCCATACCGTCGCTGCTCAATCCTCACCAATCAGATGGTTTATTATATACATTCATTATTATATTATATTTGTATTACATGTAATATAAAAAACTTAATGATGTGCTATAATTATTTATGTTAAAAACAATAAACAGCGAAAAAATTTCACAAATTAGAATATTATAGTAGGGTCAGAGGTCACTTTATATATATATATATATATACTGTATATTAATCCTGCTGTTTTTTAAGTCTTTATGTCTCTCCTCTTCATGCCAGAGTCGCTCCACAGGCCGAAGGACTGGCTGCTGATGAGCCGAGCCAACTGCTTCCGGAAGCTTCAGGAGCAGAGAGAGCTCCTGAGCCTCGTCCTGCCAGCCATACAGCCAGGACATGTATATGAGTTATCTTCTCATCCATATTACACTCATCATATATGATTATATATGATTAAATATGTATAGAAAACCATATTAAAAAAATGCTATATAAATCCATATTACCAAAAACTAAGGTAATCAAGCACAATCTTGAATAATAATTAATAATAGCTCAAACTCAAAAGTAATTTCTGCAAGTGATGATAAAAAAACCCACAATAAGCATGTGTTGCTTAATCACACATCAAATTCTGAGATTCTTTATGAGGTGTGTGTGTGTGTGTGTGTGTGTGTGTGTGTGTGTGTGTGTGTGTGTGTGTGTGTGTGTGTGTGTGTGTGTGTGTGTGTGTGTGTGTGTGTGTGTGTGTGTGTGTGTGTGTGTGTGTGTGTGTGTGTGTGTGTGTGTGTGTGTGTGTGTGTGTGTGTGTGTGTGTGTGTGTGTGTGTGTGTGTGTGTGGTACTGACCCAGGGCTACCATGTTGGCAGTGAGTTCTGGTCTCTCCCTGAGGGCTTGGGGGACGAGGTGAGTGGAATCGCAGCCACCCTGACCCTTACCCAGCGTGGTCAGCGGGGGTCCCTGGTACGCATAGGACAACCACGCACCATCCAGCACGAGTCAGGTACACACACACACACACACACACACACAAATGCACACTTGCAAAACAATACATAAGATACATGATGCTTTATTGGCCATTTGCAACAAGTACAATGGAATGCTTACTCCCCATTCCCTCCTGCAGTTTACATTTTTAAAACAATACTATAAAAATACTATATACAATAAAAAAATTACATAAAAAGAACAGAACAATAAAGTGACGGAGGATATTTACATTTTCGAATTGTGCAAAAGATTTAAAAGCATTTAAAGTGCAGTAGTGCAGCAGCATCATGAATACAGTGCAGTTACTGTGATGAGTCCAGAAAGTCCAGCAAAGTATGTATCTACAATGAATTGATCCCATTAGAGGAAGATGACAAAATAAAGAAACAAACAGGACAGACAAAAATAAATAAATACAATTAAGACACTCAGTTAGTTAGACGTCATATAGTTGACAAACACCCTTATTTGCCCTTTGATGCCATAAACAACCATTACAATACTTTATCACAAAAACAGAACAAAAGAGGGGGGTCCTATGTGTTTCTTTAACCGGGGAGGCGGCCTGTTCCTGCAGGGAATGTCTCATCTGAGACATGCAGTCCAGCCTCCAAAGCGTGGGACCAGAGTGACTACCTCCAGGGACAGCAGCAGCAAATCCAACAGGTTCTAAAGGAGCTCCACTTTCAAGCACCAGTAAGTCTGTAGCTACTCACTCTCAGACACTTTTTGGTTGAAGCATCTATGCCTGAATAACATGATTTTTGCTGTAAGTCGGAGCACAGTTACATCAAGTTTAGCCTTAAGCACTTAATAATGCGTAATTGCCAATTGAGCTCTTGGGTTTTCTTTAAGGTGTCTGTTGTAAGTTACATTTATATAATTCATTCCTAGAGCCTGAGCTTGTGCGGGAGGTGGAGTGCTACCAATTAGATCTGGTGGGGCTTACCTCTACACACAGCACTGGCTCTGGAACTAAACTCCTGGATAGGTGTTGGACTCTTTCCTTCTCTGGAGTTGCTCAGGGTGTGAGGCGCCGGGCGGGTGTGGGCATACTCACAAGTTCCCGGCTGAGTGCCACTTTGTTGGAGTTTACCCCGGTGGATGAGAGGGTCGCCTCCCTACGCCTTAGGGTCATGAGAGGGAAAACTCTGACTGTTGTTTGTGCCTATGCACCAAACAACAGTTCGGAATATCCCGCCTTCTTGCACACCCTGGATGGAGTCCTGCATGGGGCTCCTGAAGGGGACTCTATAGTCCTCCTGGGAGACTTCAACGCACACGTGGGTAACGATGAGGAAACTTGGAGGGGCGTGTTGGGGATGAACGGCCTACCTGATCTGAACCGGAGTGGGGTTTTGTATTGGATTTCTGGATTTCTCTTACCTTAGGCTGAAGGTCAGTGATCGATTTTGTTATCGTGTCATCTGGCCTGAGGCCGCATGTTTTGGACACTCGGGTGAAGAGAGGGGCAGATCTGTCAACCGATCACCATCTGGTGGTGAGTTGGGTAAGATGGCGGGGGAAGCCTCTGGACAGACCTGGTAAGCCAAAACGTGTAGTGCGGGTGAACTGGGAACGTCTGGTGGATGCCCCTGTCCGGGAGACCTTCAACTCCCACCTCCGGCAGAATTTTTCGGGCATCTCTGTGGAGGCTGGGGGCATTGAGCCAGAGTGGTCAGGGAGGCTGAGTAATGTGATACCCCTGTAATTGGCACACACCCTCTGGTCACCCTTTTTGAACAGGGGTACCACCCCCGTTTGCCACAGGTGGTCAGGGAAGCCGTCCGGCTGAAGAAGGAGGCCTTCCGGGCTATGTTAGCCTGTGAGACTCAGTTGCAAGGTATCGACAGGCCAAGAGGATGGCAGCCTCGGCTGTAGCGGAGACAAAGCAGCGGGTGTGGGAGGAATTCGGAGAAGCAATGGAGAAGGACTTTCAGTTGGCACCAAAGTGTTTCTGGCAAACAATCCGGCGTGTCTTTTCAACATGGGTGGAAGTCTGGGACAGTGCCTGAGGAGTGGCAAACGGGGGTGGTACCCCTGTTCAAAAAGGGTGACCAGAGGGTGTGTGCCAATTACAGGGGTATCACATTACTCAGCCTCCCGGGAAAGTCTACTCCAAGGTGCTGGAAAGGAGGGTTCAGCCGATAGTAGAACCTCAGATTGAAGAGGAACAATGCGGATTCCGCCCTGGTCGTGGAACAACGGACCAGCTTTTCACTCTTGCAAGGATCCTGGAGGAGGCTTGGGATGTGTTTTGTGGATTTGGAGAAGGCATATGATCGGGTCCCTCGGGAAATACTGTGGGGGTGCTGCGGGAGTATGGGGTGCGGGGGTCACTGTTGAGGGCCGTCCAATCTCTGTACTCCCAAAGCATGAGCTGTGTCCGGATTCTCGGTAGTAAGTCAGGCCTGTTTTCAGTTGGCCTGTTGGCCTCCGCCAGGGCTGCACTTTGTCACCCATCCTGTTTGTGATTTTCATGGACAGGATTTCAAGGCGTAGTCATGGAGGGGAGGGGTTTCAGTATGGTGGTCAAAGTGCTTTACAAGTCATGCCTCACATTCACCCATTCATACACACACAGTCAACCACCAACGGCGGAGTCAGCCATGCAAGGAGACAGCCAGCACGTCAGGAGCAGTTAGGGTTAGTGTCTTGCTCAAGGACACCTCGACAGCTTTTGCTAGGAGGAGGCAGCGGGGATTGAACCAGCAACCTTCCGGATGTGAGGCGACCGCTCTACCTCCTGAGCTATACTGCCGCCCAGTCAAGGCACTATTTCACAGACCAAACTGTATACAAACTTCTTTCTTCAGATGTATATTTGTGTGTGTGATTTAAGGACATCGATGGCTTGGAGGTAATTGGCTGCAGCTCGTCCGACAAACACTTTTCCGTGCTTCCGAACCGAGAGAAGACGACGCCAGAGGAGCGGTAAGAAAGCCATGAGTGCTGCGTTGCCTTCTCAATTGACTTTTCAACTCACAGACTTCCTCAGTCGCTGACCCATGTGACCTGCATCTCCCTCTGACCAAGAGCTCCATGGATGCAGGATGATGATAATGAAGCTGATCATCATGGTAATGATGATCATGATGATCTGGACACCTCCCTTGTCCCTGCCTTGATGTTGTGTGGCCAGAGGGCCCACTGGACCGGCAGCACATCCTCCCATCAGGTACAGCACCTCCTCCTCCATCAGGTACAGCACCTCCTCCATCAGGTACAGCACCTCCTCCATCAGGTACAGCACCTCCTCCATCAGGTACAGCACCTCCTCCATCAGGTACAGCACCTCCTCCCATCAGGTACAGCACCTCCTCCCATCAGGTACAGCACCTCCTCATCCATCAGGTGCAGCACCTCCTCCTCCATCAGGTACAGCACCACCTCATCCATCAGGTAAAGCACCTCCTCCATCAGGTACAGCACCTCCTCCTCCATCAGGTACAGCACCTCCACCTCCATCAGGTACAGCACCTCCTACTCCCATCAGGTACAGCAAGTCCTTCTTAAGATGCAGACACAGCATCAGATCAGATCAGGGCTTTATGGTTTCTGTGATGTGGCAGAGCTTGTTGGTCTCTCTTTGAACCCCTGTTGTCTGGTGTCTCTGTGTCTCAGGGCCAGCTGCGGATCAGCTCCAGGATTGGCTTTGAGGTTGTGATCGGCGAGACGGCCCGCTCTCAGCTGCTGTTGTGCAACCCTGGCAACACGGCCGTCTACTACACCTGGCAGCGGTTGGAGCTGCCACCACCCTGCTTCACCGGCCCACCCCACGCCGCACGGCAGACCACCACCAAACACTTTTACTTAATCTCCTCCATGGGTACACACACGCACACGCACATGCGCACACGCATTATATGAGGACATCGTAAAACAGGCAAAAATAACGAAATCAACACACGCAAACCAAGAGGCCCTCCTGCTACGGGTGCTCCAAAGTCAATTCTTCATAACCGTCCTTTGTTTACCCCCCCCCCCCACACACACACACACACACACGCACACTTCCACCAGGTGTGATTCTCCCAAGCGAGACGCAGATGGTGGAGTTTCTATTTAAATCGGACACGCCTGGCATCACGTGTGAGCTGTGGCAGCTCAACACGCAGCCTGTGCTGCTCGGGGGAGCTGCCATGCAAGTCACGCTGAGGGGAGTAGCACTGGACCAGGATACCAACGCAGACCACAGGCTGGTCCTAGAGGTAGCCTACTGTCAGTAGCCTACTGCTGTCAGACCACAGGCTGGTCCTAGAGGTAGCCTAATGCTGTCACAGCCTTTAGCACTAGACTCGATGTGTGTGTGTGTGTGTGTGTGTGTGTGTGTGTGTGTGTGTGGTGTGTGTGTGTGTGTGTGTGTGTGTGTGTGTGTGTGTGTGTGTGTGTGTGTGTGTGTGTGTGTGTGTGTGTGTGTGTGTGTGTGTGTGTGTGTGTGTGTGTGTGTGTGTGTGTGTGTGTGTGTGTGTGTGTGTGTGTGTGTGTGTGTGTGTGTGTGTGTGTGTGTGTGTGCACGCGCAGAGGGAGTTGGAGAAGAAAGCAGTGGTTAAAGTGTGCCAGTCTCTGGTCTACAAGGTGCTGCAGGGGATCACCACCCTAGAGAGACCTGCAGAGCTCTACCTCACCCAAGACGAGTTCCTCAGGAAGAATCCCAAGGTGAAGAGAAGGAGACAGTTCACTGTACACCCTTTCTTTGGGTTAGATAAGATACTATATATTCCTCAACAAATATTTAAAAACGCATTCCATTTTGAATCTACCCTCACAGTTTCTTTATAAAATTGAGGGCCCTCAGTAGAGTGCTCCGGATCTGTGACAAAGGTTTGCAGAGAAACAGACGGACGAAGGCAAAAACGTTACCTCCTCCCACCTTCAATGGCGGGGGTTACAGGGTCTATGGCTCATCGTTGGTTCTGGATGAATCCCCAAACTGTTCTCTGTGAGATAACCTCATAATGGAGTTATTAAGCATCTTGTTTTGTTCAACATTTAGACCCTAAATCTCTGCAGCCCTTAGCTTCCCCACTCAGACTATCTGCTGAGCTACATTACATTGCATTACAGTCATTAAGCAGACCATTTTATCCAAAGCGACTTACAATAGTGCATTCAACAAAGGAAGGTAAGTGAACAACTCGTCACCAGGAGTCAAAAGGGAATTTCATACCTAAAAAGCCCTCCATGAACGGAACCAGTGCTCAGGTAAAAGTACAATAAGTTGGCAAACAGTATAAGAATACAACAATCAAGTAACTACTAGAGCTAGTAAGATGTTAAGAGGAAGGATCAGGGTAGTGCTTCCTGAAAAGGTGAAAGGTTTTCAGCCTGCGGTGGAAGATGGGCAGCGACTCTGCTGTCCATATCAGTGGGGAGATCATTCCACCACTGTGGGGCCAGGGGCTGGTTGTTCAAAGGGTGATTAACTTAATCAGTCGTTAGTTAACCCTTCGTTAGTCAACCACTGTAGGTTGTTCAAAGGGTGAATAGGTGAGTGGTTAACTAATCATTAGTCAAGCAGTCATTAAACAGTGATTAAGTACCTTTTACCCATAATTCTTGAAACAATTTCCTGTATCTCCTCTCAACAACTCTACAGATGGATGCTGGTTCCAGCAGAAAGAGAAAACTGAAATTGTCCTAAGAAGAAGTTAATCTGTGAACAGAGTTGGTAGAGGAGAGCAGGGAAACACTGAATAGCTATTTTTTTTAAGTTTTAATGTATTTATTATATATTAATTATTTCGATTAATATGTTGTATTTATTGTGTGTGTTAATTGTTTACTTTCTTGATTGTATCTTTTCTGGCGTCTTGGATGTTGATTCATGCTGTGGAGCTGCAAAAAGCCAAACAAGAATCACTTATAATGTTTTAATCATAGTTTAATTCACCTTCAGCCAGTGATTAAAGTTAACGACGTGTTAATCGTGCGTTGATCAGTAAATACCCTTTGAACAACCCAAAAGTGAACCAATGATTAGCTGATTTAACGACTGGTTAAGAGTTAATCACCATTTGAACAACCGGCCCCAGGACAGAGGAGAGCCGTGACAGTGCAGATCCCTAACCCTACACATGTTAATGACTAATATGTTCCCATATGAGACCAGACCGGTTGTTCTCAAAACAAACCACAAGTCCTGCTGCTAATATTAATACGTGTGGAATGTGAACATCAGCTAAAAGCTCTTAAAGGCACAATAGGAACAGCAAATGATGTTTTTTGAAGCCGGGGAGAGAGGCTTGCGATTACTCAGACCGGTACGGTCCTTTAAGCATGCTACAATATTGCCCTACACACACACACACACACAATACAGCGCTCTCTCATTTCTGTTTAGTGATTAAAAATTGGTCATTGTGATGGAGGTCGAGGTAAATGCAGGATTTTCATCATGCGGCAGTAGCTCAGGAGATGGAGCGGGTTGTCAGGCAATTGGAGGGTTGCGGGTTTCGATTCCCCCGCGCCTCCTAGCCAAGTGTCAAGGTGTCCCTGAGCAAGAAACCCTAACCCAAACTGCTCCCTGGATGTCTTCTTTCATAGTGCTTTAGGAAAAAGCGATACATATTTAATATAATATAAATTCAGTCCATTTACCAAACATTGCTAACTGCTGAGTCACTGCTGTTCCCATTACAGCTCTTCCGGCTTATTTATTCGAGTAATTGAGTTGCTAAGACGGAGATACCGATGGCGTGTTTGTTTTGACATGAACAATTTTCTAATTTATTTTTTATTTTTTATGGAAAATATTATATTTACAAGCACACACAATGTCCTCTTTCTTCGGTCTAGCTGCTGTATGGGCTGGGGCCAGTGGAGGTCCTTCGGAGCCTTTGGCAGAGTGCAGCCCCAGGAGTTGGCTGGGACCTCTCTGTCCAAACACTCAGACAGGTAAAGGCCTTCCACTCTGTCCCTTTAATGAGAAGTAGAAGAGGTCGAGAAGTATCTGGAGTCTCCAACCCTTTTTGAAGGTCGATTGTATCTCGATTCTGAAAGTCATCTGACTTGAATTTTCCTTCATCCAAGGCGGTGCTTTCACTGCCCGAGGAAGACCCTGGCCCACTGGGCACCCGCCGCACACTGACCAGAGCCCAGGGCCTGGCCCAGCTCAACTCCACACTTCTGGAGCTCCCACAGGACCCCCACACCTCAGCCCCCATCACATCCGCAACTATAGGGTGAGACACACACACACACACACATCGTTCCCCTTCGTAACAACATCCCCTACAAATGTATTAATGTTGCGTTGTGTGTTATCTTAATTCTGATATCTGACCAGAGAGTAGCTTATTTATTGTAGTAAAACTACAACAAACGTACAAATTGCACCTAAACATTTAGCCTAACCATTGCGTAAGGCAGTAAAGCATGATTAAAAAATAAATGTGAGTCTAATAGAGACGGCAAAACTAAAATGCTTTGTTATTTTTCTTGTTATTATCTCTACGGGGATATTAAACCGCCGGGCATGTTAGTGCTTGACTATGTAGTATGTTATGCCAGGTGTGGTTGAGCTTTCTCTTAGCCCCTATGGCAGCATAGCGGGTGAACCCGGTGTTGTGGTGTCTGGCGCCCCCTGCAGGCGTCAGCTGTGGAGGGAGCGGCTGGACCAGCTGGCCAGCGAGGCCACCAGGCTTAGACAACTGTTGGGGCTCCCAGAGACAGAGACCTGGTCACAAGCCAACCGAGACCTGGGTGAGAAGCAAACATGGTCCCCCTTGCCCTGGGATTGGTGGATACAAATTAAATAAATAAAAACAGAGATTGTTTGTTGAAGTGTTCCTGCCGCGACAGACCATAGTTATCTTGTAGGGTTGGTGGATGGAGGGAAGAAGGAAGGAGATGAGGAGGAGGAGAGGGCCTCCGAATCATCAGCCAAGGTGAGAGGAAATCCCACACACACACACACACACACACATATAAGCCCAACTTGAAGCTCAGTACTTATGTACAGTCAGACCAACACACAACTTACTTCATGACCATATAGTAGAAACATGTAATGTCAGTGGGTATTATGTATATAGCAGTGGTGAACCATGTCTATCACAACTGGACCTTCTGTACGCCCATTGGCTACAAATCAATATATGATTGGTTGATCAGATTGTCAATCCAAACGTACGCTCTCATTCAGTTTAAGGGCCAGGGCCTTCGCTCAAGGACAGAGAATACCTTGGTTGAAGGATATTCTTCCCAGCAACCCAGAAAAATATCTGAACACAAAACCACTCAAATGCATAGTGCATGGACCAAGAAAGACAAACAA
>CM051003.1:34593883-34648883 GCA_027704905.1 Muraenolepis orangiensis
TGTGTATGTGATGGACCAGGTGTACCTAGGTGTGTGTGTGTATGTGATAGACCAGGTGTTCCCAGGTGTGTCTGTGTGTATGTGATAGACCAGGTGTTCCCAGGTGTGTCTGTGTGTATATGATGGCCCAGCTGTGTCTGTGTATGTGGTGGACCAGGTGTTCCCAGGTGTGTCTGTGTGTATGTGGTGGACCAGGTGTTCCCAGGTGTGTCTGTGTGTATGTGGTGGACCAGGTGTTCCCAGGTGTGTGTGTGTATGTGATGGACCAGGTGTGTATGTGGTGGACCAGTTGTTCCCAGGTGTGTCTATGTGGTGGACCAGGTGTACCCAGGTGTGTCTGTGTGTATGTGGTGGACCAGGTGTTCCCAGGTGTGTGTGTGTATGTGATGGACCAGGTGTGTATGTGGTGGACCAGTTGTTCCAAGGTGTGTATGTGTGTATGTGATGGACCAGGTGTACCCAGGTGTGTCTAGGTGTATGTGATGGCCCAGGTGTACCTGTGTGTATGTGATGGCCCAGGTGTGTCTGTGTATGTGATGGCCCAGGTGTGTCTGTGTGTATGTGGTGGACCAGGTGTACCTGTGTGTATGTGATGGCCCAGGTGTACCCAGATGTGTATGTGTGTATGTGATGGCCCTGGTGTTCCCAGGTGTGTATGTGATGGCCAAGGTGTTCCCAGGTGTGTATGTGATAGCCCAGGTGTTCCCAGGTGTGTATGTGATGGCCAAGGTGTGTGTGTGATGGCCCTAGATATCAATGGAAAACTGTTCTGTGATATAACTGTATAATGCTGGCACATTGTATGACCCATTTGGTCGTCCATCGTTGATGTATTTTGTAAAGTGAAGTTGGAAGCAAGTAAAAATGCACCAAACAAAGATTCAGTATTGCGTCATCATTTGGTGTGTTGTTGACGTTCTGCTCTCTCTCTTTCATCCAGTGTTGCCCGTAGACAATCTCCCAATGTCAGGACCTGCACCCCCATAGCTGCATCTCCAACCTTCTTCTCGTGGAGTCCTCTTCCTCTTCTCCCTTTCCTTTCCTTCTCCTCTCCCTTTCATCCTCCTCTCCTCCTCTCTCTCCACCTCCTTCTCTCGGGTCCGTTGCTGACTTGCTCTCTCACGTTGCCCCCCCCCCCCAGCATCACGATGACCACCTCAGCCCTGCGTCGCCAAGTGAAGAACATAGTACATAACTACTCCGAAGCGGAGATCAAGGTATCACTGGGTGTTTTATTGGCTTCGTCTTTGTTTAGTTTGAAGTCGGAATGAACCTACAGTTCAAGTAAAGGGACATATATCCCCAGTGTAAATATGTGAAGATGTCTGTTTTGACTTGTCTTCTAGTATAAACTAATCGTCTTTAAATACTGTGGTTCAGGGACAAAATGTTTCTGTTTCTCTCCCCCTTAACGGAGGTGAATGGTTTGCAATTACTTTTGTAGAGTTCTTTTTGTGGCTTTGGCTAAACTTGTGTGTAGGAAGAAGGATATCCTGCGGGGGTAAAAGCCAAAGGTGTTATGGTGTTTGCGGTGTTGCAGGTGCGCGAGGCGACCTCCAACGACCCTTGGGGTCCCTCATCGTCCCTCATGACGGAGATTGCTGACCTCACCTTCAATGTGGTGGCCTTCGCTGAGGTCATGGGCATGCTCTGGAAACGCCTCAACGACAGCGGGAAGAACTGGAGACACGTCTACAAGGTCAACTTCCTGAAAGGACTCGATACACGCTTGACTGACGCTCGCTTGGCGCTCGCTTGACGTGTCATTCTTTTGAATTATTTAGAATCCTTTATTTGCTCTTGAGGTTGCACTGTTACCCCCTCCACCCTTTAAGTCACCCGTCTGTGTGTGTATCCACACGCTATCTTTTCAAAAGTACCCCTTTTGCACTAATACTTCACCCAGCTGATATTGTCTCTTCCTCTTCTATCCTTCTATTCCCAAACGCTTTAAGCCAAGCACCCCCTTCTACATCCTGCCCAGCTTGACGCAGCCCCAACTCCACGCACTTTAAAACCAAAACGCAACATTAAAGGAAAAGTTTAATCATGCCCAAATAATCAGAACACATACACAACATTCTCCACATTCAAATGAACACAGCCCAAGGGGGGGGGGGTCCATACTTTTGTACCCCTGGCCCTGGGACCAGGGTTAGTTAATGAGTGAATGTGAAAATAACAAAACAACAAAATGTAACAAAATGAGGCAACCATTCGATTTGATGTGAGTTTGAAAATCGTCCACCTCCAGGAATTAAACTATGAAACACTGGTTTGCTCCATGCTAAGTTCTCTCTCGGTTCTCTCTTTCTACTTACAGACCACCCCACACTACGAAACCTCTGTCTGCTGGTTCACAACTAAAACAGGAAATTCACATAGCAGAAAGTGTCCCAGCAATTGTGTCTGTACTTAATAATAACAAATGTTTGGCCGTAGCCTCTCTGCAGGTCTTTGCTTGGTTGTGTGGACGGTGCGTTACATGAGTTGATCTGTTTAACAGATTTTAATGTGTTCATTCACTTCATCAAACAATCAGCCCTCAGATTGATGATGAGCGTTTGGTTCCAGGCCCTGACCCTATTGGACTACCTCCTGAAGACGGGCTCAGAGAGAGTGTCACAACAGAGCCGGGAGAACGCATTCACCATCCAGGTACCCTTTATGACACAAGAACACTAACCTCTCCGTATTATAGATTACTGAGAGGCCATCCAGGTACCCTTCATGACACAAGAACACTAACCTCTCCGTATTATAGATTACTGAGAGGCCATCCAGGTACCCTTTATGACACAAGAACACTAACCTCTCCGTATTATAGATTACTGAGAGGCCATCCAGGTACCCTTTATGACACAAGAACACTAACCTCTCCGTATTATAGATTACTGAGAGGCCATCCAGGTACCCTTCATGACACAAGAACACTAACCTCTCCGTATTATAGATTACTGAGAGGCCATCCAGGTACCCTTCATGACACAAGAACACTAACCTCTCCGTATTATAGATTACTGAGAGGCCATCCAGGTACCCTTCATGACACAAGAACACTAACCTCTCCGTATTATAGATTACTGAGAGGCCATCCAGGTACCCTTCATGACACAAGAACACTAACCTCTCCGTATTATAGATTACTGAGAGGCCATCCAGGTACCCTTCATGACACAAGAACACTAACCTCTCCGTATTATAGATTACTGAGAGGCCATCCAGGTACCCTTCATGACACAAGAACACTAACCTCTCCGTATTATAGATTACTGAGAGGCCATCCAGGTACCCTTCATGACACAAGAACACTAACCTCTCCGTATTATAGATTACTGAGAAGCCATCCAGGTACCCTTCATGACACAAGAACACTAACCTCTCCGTATTATAGATTACTGAGAGGCCATCCAGGTACCCTTCATGACACAAGAACACTAACCTCTCCGTATTATAGATTACTGAGAGGCCATCCAGGTACCCTTCATGACACAAGAACACTAACCTCTCCATATTATAGATTACTGAGAGGCCATCCAGGTACCCTTCATGACACAAGAACACTAACCTCTCAGTATTGTAGATTGCTGAGAGGCCATTCATAAGAAGTTCTTCCAAACGTATCTGCCTTATTTTTTGTGCTGTGCTGGGGTTCAGACGCTGCGTGACTTCCAGTACGTGGACCGGGATGGCCGAGACCAGGGGGCCAACGTGAGGGAGAAATCCCGCCAGCTGGTGTGTCTTCTGCGGGACGAGGAGCGACTGCGGCAGGAGAGGAGCCAGGCCTTGAAGACCAAGGAGCGCATGGCAGGAGGTGGTAGTGGAGGTGGCAGTGGAGGTGGCAGTGGAGGAGGCAGTGGAGGAGGCAGAGGAGGAGGAGGAGGAGGAGGAGGAGGAGGAGGAGGAGGGGGGGGTTACGGAGGGGTCCCTCCCTCGTACCTCCCAGGCAGGCGGACCAGCCAGCCCAGCATGGCCGTGCTCTATGGAGAAGAGTTGAGCGGCTCGCGAGGGTCCCCGGCCTCCTTCAACTGTACGTTTGGCTTCCCTCAAAGCCCTCGGCGATCATTACTTAAAGTGTCTTTTAATGCTTGCACCATTTTCGTTATCAGAAGGCTCTTTCACACTATCGGAACTCATTTAAGGGAGGTTTGGAACCCCGAGCGCTTTCCCACTACAGGAACCGTCCCTGTCAGACCTCTTTCAGAAACCTTGACCGGGCCAAAAGAAGTCCCTACTCCGGGGTATGTTATGGTACTTCTGACCGGACAAGAACAACAGCTGGGCGGATTCGTTAAACTTGACCGAGCAGGCGGAAGAACAACATGAGCCATTTTCAGTTTCAGCGTGCTTGGTATTTAGGCGGCTGTCTCAAATATGAGGTCACCCTCCGTTGTCTGGCATCAAGTCTGGTAGTTCCACCTACACCACAATGTGAACATGACGCCTGAAAGTAGCCGATTAGGGGGACGTTCCTGTGGAAGTTTACATCACGTTGGAAATGGCCCCGAGTTCATATAGTGTGAAAGCGGCTTGAGTTGTGTTCTTCTGCATCTTCATGGCTAGCCTCCGCTAACCCAACCTCATGGTTTGAACAGTTTCAGGTGGACTGGTTTACAAACTGGCATTAAGTATTGAAAACAAATTATTAAATAAAATAATTGTATTGAATAATTTAAGGTCTCGTAGTAGAGCTCATAGAAACCCATTTACTGCAATTGTGTATAGTATTGTTAAAGCATAGTGTTGTTTTATAGTAAATTGTTTATAGTATATAGTATAGTATGGAAGATAAAGAAGATTGTATATACTGTAGTTTATAGTATAGTATTGTTGTAGGAAATTCTTATTGCTGGAGGGAATGATGACATTGTACTTGTTTACATATGGTAAACAAATTGTTACATATGGTAAATAAAAACATCTTGAATCTGGCCCACTAGTGCCCCCTGTAGCAAGCAATTCTAAACAAATATTTTAAAATTTGCAGAGGGGTAGTTAAGCTCTTAACACAGGTCTACCCATCCAGTAAACAATGAATTATGCTACATTCAGCTGCAACTATATCCAAATGTCTTACCTACCTTCCATCCTCATTCCCTCGTCTCCTTTAGCATCGTCCTCGTCTCCTCGCGATGCCGCCTCCGACCTGGAGCAAGCACGGCCTCAGACCAGTGGGGAGGAGGAACTTCAGCTGCAGCTGGCCCTGGCTATGAGCAGGGAGGAGAACCACAAGGTAATGGAAACACACACAGCTGGCCCTGGCTATGAGCAGGGAGAAGAACCACAAGGTAATGGAAACACACACAGCTGGCCCTGGCTATGAGCAGGGAGGAGAACCACAAGGTAATGGAAACACACACAGCTGGCCCTGGCTATGAGCAGGGAGGAGAACCACAAGGTAATGGAAACACACACAGCTGGCCCTGGCTATGAGCAGGGAGGAGAACCACAAGGTAATGGAAACACACACAGCTGGCCCTGGCTATGAGCAGGGAGGAGAACCACAAGGTAATGGAAACACACACAGCTGGCCCTGGCTATGAGCAGGAAGGAGAACCACAAGGTAATGGAAACACACACAGCTGGCCCTGGCTATGAGCAGGGAGGAGAACCACAAGGTAATGGAAACACACACAGCTGGCCCTGGCTATGAGCAGGGAGAAGAACCACAAGGTAATGAACACACACACACTCACTCTTGAGCTCTTGTCATGTTCTCCTCTTTGGCCCGACTCCCATGCAACATACATACATACATGTATGTCTTTGTGTTTGGTAAAGCTATTTCAATGGGACAGGACGGTGGCCGACCAGACTGGCACTTCTTGGATCAGTGCTGATTCTCTTCAAGTCTTTTAATTAAAGTTTCCTGCTTGACCTTCACCCAAGGTTAGAGCGCTACTGCTACCATAGTGTCCCTGGACCCTGTGTTCTGGCTTGGAAAATTTGATTTGGAAAAGAAGGAAATTAATTGGAAACGTTTACGTTTTTATATATTAAAGGGACAAATCCGGCTATGGATGTTCAAGAGCTGCTGTTTCCAGAGCCGGGCGAGTTTTCCTCTACACAAGTTGGTCCTCGGCATAACCATGGCAATTACAATATGTCATGATGCCCTCTCTGCAGGAGCAGTGCTGTCGTCAAGGAGACCAGTTACAGAAGGATCAGAGCAGGAGGGGGAGCCAGTCAGAAACACAGGAGGTGTGTGTGTGTGTGTGTGTGTCATATTATGTGTGTGCGATATTATGTGTGTGTGCCATATTCTGTGTGTGTGTGTGGGCGATATTATGTGTGTGCGATTATTGTGTGTGAACGTACACCAAGCGGGTGATAAAGGACTGATAAATGAGCCCTCATGTCCTAGTGTAGAGGAGGGCAGTCACAGCGCTGTGAGCTGAAGATAGACCCGGTTACATCTCACCTTGGGCTCCACATGACATTTCCTTGAAAGCGGACCCCTTATCTGCCTAGCGGGCTGTCTGGCCTGTGCTTGACCATTCGTTGGGTGTCTATTCACATGGTTGAAACTAAGCTTTGTAATACACAGGTGTTTTGTGATATTTCTGACACATGCTTTGATGTGTAAAGTACTGCTGCTTTCACTTTTATCGCATTTCAGACCATTGCTATGTGAGTACGTTTTTTAAATAATATTCACAACCACTCCAAAGCACACCCTCATAACCTCAATTTAGTTCAAATTGACATAAAACTTTGTTTGGCTGACGGTATTAAATGTTTTAAACTTCCAAACTCATCCATGCTTTTCTCTGTAGACCTCCATGCTGGACTTGGTCGACATCTTTGGTTCCCCTCAGGCCCCGCCTCTCCCTCAGGCCCCACCTCTCTCTCAGGCCTCGCCTCCCTCCACTAATGACCTCTGGAACTCACTGGAGCAAGCCTCTGACGTCTCCCCGGACCCTTGGGACTCTGTGGGTGAGTGAGTCACTCCTCTGGTCTGCTCCCATGGTTCCAGATGTGCAGTGCTGATCCCCTATAAGCTCTGCTGGACAAAAGCAACCTCTTGGTGTTCTGTTGTGTGTTGGCAGCAGCCAAGTCTAACAGCCCTCTGCATGGCATTCCCTGGAGGGGTGCTGCCGCCTCGCCCACGGACCCCTGGGAGCCCCAGCCCAACTCCCCCATTGATGCCCCCCGTCGCTGGGGGAGCCCCTCCCACAACATAGCAGGTGCATGAAGTACTTTGTACGTGCATGAAGGCTAAGCACCTTTCATGAGATATATACCGACATTAGCCAACAATACAAAACCAATTTTATGTGAAATAATAGTTTAGTTGTTTTTTGTATGATTCCAAAATAGTGTCACGATTTTTGTGTTGTTTTGTGTAATAATAAAATGAAATAATAATGTCATACTCTTAGTGTAGTTATTAGTAGTCTTCTCTATTGTGCAGCAACAGATCAAACAGATGGGGAAGATGAAGCTGCTCCGATCTCCTCAGCCCAGCTGCTTGGTACAGGTAGGACACACTTCTACTTCATATGCTCTACATGTATCATAATATCATATTATACTGGTTTACATGACCACAATCAGTTTTACATGCCAATTTATATCCTGACTGTTCTGTATGAGGAACCACCTTTGATTTCTCTCTAGATTGTGGTGCAGATCTGTTTGATGGGATGTCAGAGTCTGACCCATTTGGTGACGGGGCCTCCCATCCTTTAGGCTCAGAGCCTCCGCAGAGGAGGCTGCAGGTGAAGCTGCAGGTGAACGGGCGTAGTGCGGCCACTCCACAGATGTTTGACCTGTCACGGCTGGCGCCGCCACTCAGCAGCCCGCCCGTTCGTATGTGTCGGACCCCCGGGGCCTTCCTGGGGCCCAACGAGGCCTCGCTAGTCAACCTTCCTTCTTTCCTGGGGGCAACCGGGGCCTCACTGGTTAACCTGGACACCCTTATCACCTCGTCACCCCCTGGCAAGACGCACAACAACCCCTTCCTCTCAGGTACGGTGTAAAACACACAAACACACACACATACTCCCTCTGCCTTGACACGTTGTAGCACACGCACTACTGGGCCTGTTGCTCTCACTCCTTTATTCAATATTTGTACATATGCACATTTTTTATATCTTTGTCTATATTGGTATTGCCTTATTTTTTTGTGTTTACATGTTTTTACTTGCATTTATTTTATTTAATTTTCTATTATCTTGAGCTGAACAATTGAAACAGAGATCACTGAAGTGATGTGATTGTGACCCTCAACTAGCTGAGTGCTCTTCATCCTCAGGTCTAGGGTTAGCCCACTCACCCACAAACCCCTTCCACTGTGACCAGCCCAGGCTGACCCTGAACCAAATGCGTCCGGCCTCCACCTCGCCGCTGCCACCCCACATGCTCTCCTACAGCCCGTCGCTGCCCCTGCCGCTCCACCGCCGGCAGCCGGTCCTCCCCTCCTCTCTGACCCAGCCCTCCGACGGGCCCATGGACCTGCCCCCCGACCTACCCCAACCCCTGCTCCCTCTGGCCCACACACACAGCCACAACCCATTCCTCTGAGAGGAGGCAGCCTACAGACGCTGTTAGGCTGTGTAGGAACTGGAGGATGCTGTGGAAACCCTGTGGATATTTGTGAGTTGTTTTTTTTTCAGTGTCTGGGGTTGATTGTGGATTGAGGATATTGCTCTGGTGTGGGATAAACATGAGTCTAAGGACACCTCGAATGCTATAAGATTGACTGCTGAAGAGACAATGTGCAAAACATGTGGTGTGCTCTCATATACACACACACACACACACACACACACACACACACACACACACACACACACACACACACACACACACACACACACACACACACACACACACACACACACACACACACACACACACACACACACTATCACAAAGATGCAAACGCACACAAGTAAGCAAGCACACACACACACCGATGCACTGTACAGACTCAAAACACGCAAGCATTCACAGACCCGACACACCCAGATAAGTGGGAGCTGTTAGGGGAGATTCTTACCTCTCACCGCTGATTATAACTTCTGGATCCATGGGGGGTCCTCGCTGCTGCTGCTTCACCCAGAGCATGAATGCAACCCACTCACCCAAAGTGGACCTCTGGAGTGAAATCCAGTCGATTAAAATCTGGAGCGCCTGAAACTAAACATGCAGGAAGCCAAAAAACACTTTTGAAAGGGTTTTTATTTTATTTTCAGCCGTCTTATCAATGTTGTTGACACACTTCCAAATCTAACAAATGGCAACTAAACGAAATGCTAATCCTGTTATTACTTTCTGATTCATACCCATGCCTAGTGAGAAGTAGGTGAAAAGGTTTTTAATAATCCCCGGAAGAGATTATGATTGAACCATACAATGAGCAGCGCCATGGGAACCATATGACTCAGGTTTGTTCCCCCATGCCAGCCAACACACAACATAAGGTCCTCTTTGCACAACCTGTAAAGACTTTCATGTAGAATGCCTGCATATGAATACAAACAAGCTTGGTACCGATTCAACCGAATGATCACCTGTACAGAATGATGATATAGTATATCAATAAATGATTGACTGGAGTTTGCATTATATAAAATGTGTTATTGTTTTCCTATGCAAAGCTAAACAAAAAAGCATTTGGTCACAAATCTAGACTTCTAATGTAATTATATTATATAAAATTATCTGGAGGCACATATATTCTCATATTTTACATTACATTAGTCATTTAGCAGACGCTTTTATCCAATGCGACTTACAATAGTGTTTCAACAAAGGAAGGTAAGAGAACATCGTCACCAGAAGTCAAAAGTGCATTTCGTTTCTAACAAGTCTCCAATAACTGAACCAGTGCTCAGGTAGAAGTACAATTATTCAGGCAAAAGTGTAAGGGAAAAAGTACAATAAGTTGGCAAACAATATGCAACAATATCTAGAACTATATATACCTATCTATAATATGTAATTTTGACTGACTTAATTACTTTTACTTTTCTTTACTTTCTACTTTTGACTGACTTAATTGCAGTGGCGGCTGGCCCATAGGGGGCGATGGGGCGCCGCCCCCCCTAAACCACACGCACAGACAAAATATAAAAAAATTAAAAATATATATATATAAATTGTCAATATGTGTGTTTAAAATATGGAATGCACCCAGAAATGTGTAAAATATGATTTTTAAATAATTTGCGCAACATAATATGCTTTTCCTAGTACACATGCCTAGTACACTGCAGCCTTAAGGGCGCATTTGTATGACGATGCTGCTGGGGCGCTTTTCAAATCGCCCCACGGAGGCGGGTCTCTGTAGCAGTTTAGCCAATTGCTGATTCAAGATATAAACAAGTGACATAAAATGTAGCCAATCAGCGTCCTCAAAACGTCTTCCCGTTGGGCGCTTTTCAAATCGCCCCACGGAAGACTTTGGAGCATCGAGCATCGTCATTTGTGTGCGTCACAGTGTACTACTAGGAAAAGCATATTATGCTCTATCTCTGCGGGCACACACACACGCACAGACGCACACGCACAGACGCACGCACACACGCACAAACACATACGCAAAAACACACACACACACACACACACAAGTGTCATATATGTCAGTGTTTTTTGTCAGTGTGTGCCGATAGAGAGAGAGAGAGAGAGATATATATATATATATATATATATATATATATATATATATATATATATATATATATATATATATATACCTACTGCCTTTGAGCTGGCCTTGCGTGGCCATGATGAAAGTGATGGACAGAAGGGCAACATTTCAATACAAAAAGTAATTGTATATAATGTAATTAACAATATGTAATTGTAAATAAAAAAAATGGTATAGCCCCCCCTGGTGAAAAATGCACCAGCCGCCACTGCTTTATTGACTTAGCGCTACGAGGAAGGATCCGGGAAGTGTGTCCTGAAGAGATGGGTTTTCAGCCTGCGGCGGAAGATGGGGAGTGACTCTGCAGTCGTCACCTCCGTGGGGAGTTTGTTCCACCAAAACGGGGCCAGGACGGAGAAGAGCCGCGACCGTGTAGATCGGCCACACGGGCCCTTAAGTGAGGGGGCAAGCAGACTTCCCGAAGAAGCCGAGCGAAGTGGGAGTGAAGGTTGGGATGTAGGCCTTGACCATTGCCTGGAGATAGGATGGAGCAGTACCTTTTACTGCCTTGTAGGCTAGCACCAAGGTGTTGAACTGGATGGAGCAGCTACAGGTAGCCAGTGTAGTCCGAAAGAGGGTAGACGTGTGGGAGTACTTGGGGCCAGGCGAGCTGCAGCTTTCTGAATGAGCTCCAGGGGCCTGATGGCAAATCACAGTTCGAAGCGCTAGCTGCACTCATTTCACCACAAGAGAGCAACATATGCATCAATAGAATAATCCGTCCAGAGGCTGGATTGGTAGTGAAGGTTGCGTGAGGCCAAACTAAATTCAACACACCATATGAAACCATATCATGAAATCAAGGCAACACAATCAGCAACATATTTTGAGAAGTCTTTTCTCAATATATCAAGTCACAAGTGCAGCCTATGTTCTCAAACATTGAAACATGGACCTCTATAGAAGGGAAGACATCTTTCCCAACAAATGCTGCTAATACAAAAATGCAACCCGCCATATGGTGTTAATTCATATAAGAGTACAGGAACATGTAATCAATTGACTACAAGGTGCAGTGCTGAAATTTAACAGTCAGTGATTTATCTTGAGAAATAATCCATAATAATGAATGTCCATTGATAAGCCCTCATTATAACATGTCCATTGATAAGCCCTCATTATAACGTGTCCATTGATTAGCCCTCATTATAACATGTCCATTGATAAGCCCTCATTATAACGTGTCCATTGATAAGCCCTCATTATAACATGTCTATTGATTAGCCCTCATTTCAACATGTCCATTGATAAGCCCTCATTATAACATGTCCATTGATAAGCCCTCATTATAACGTGTCCATTGATTAGCCCTCATTATAACATGTCCATTGATAAGCCCTCATTATAACGTGTCCATTGATAAGCCCTCATTATAACATGTCTATTGATTAGCCCTCATTTCAACATGTCCATTGATCAGCCCTCATTATAACGTGTCCATTGATTAGCCCTTATTAAAATATGTCTACAATTCAGCAATCATTAGGACATGTCCATTGATTAGCCCTCGTTAAAATATGTCTATTCATTTGAGAGTTTCAATGTTTCTCATTTGAAACCAAAGTTTCATTAAAGGTCATTCGAGCGCGTGGATGGAACCTCACAGCCAATCAGAGCGCGCCCGCGTTCAGAGTTTGCGGAAGTAGAAACCAGACACGTTTTTACCAGTAGACCAGTAGTGTTCCTTCACTCAGTGTTTTAAATTGTACGGTTTATAGTTTATAGTGTAGTTTTTTTGTTTGTTCAGTGTTTTATATTTTAAACCCAACTAGTAAAATAGTGTTTATTTTGTTCAGTGTTTTCATATTATTATGAGTTTATTGAACACGCAGATGCGACGCGATGTCGGAGAGCGTCGCAGACAGCTGAACACATCCAACGGCTTTTGGGACTCTAACCTCCACGTTGAACCTCGTAACTAACCTCATGGTTGGTCGCTGTTCCTTCGCAACAACAAGTTACTAGAGAGTAACCTCGTGTCCTTCGGATGGCGGACTGTGTAGCAGGAGTTGGGGCCAACCGGAGGAGGACCACAGTGGACGTGGTAACCCACTGATCGCATTTATTGACACACTACACCCCAATAAAGTCACAGACATGTGCCCATATATCCGTTATGTATTGACATCTAGTCACGTTTAGTGTCCATCGTGCTACAACTAGCGATATTGGTTTCCAGTTCCTGTTGGTTTTTGCTATAGTCCTATCATGCATTTTGAACGCCATGATCTCGTCCCCCTCCTAGTCGGTCATCCTGCCGGTACACAACGCGTCCTGTTGGCTGGACGAGTGTCTCCAGGCTGTTTTAAACCAGGACTTCACCGGAGCTTTGGAGCTGTCTGCGTATGATGACGCTAGCACTGTGCGTAGTGTGTGTGTGTGTGTGAGAGACATGCTGTCTCTGTACTACTATGAAGTGCCATATAAAACAGTTCAGAGTTAATTTAGGTCTGTGTGTGTGTGTCTAACCTTTAAGGATGACTCCAGAGCAATGATGGAGAGTTGGAAGGAGAAGTTTGAAGTGAAGGGCATTTCTATGGTGATCTCTGGTCACCACTCTGCCCAACCCAGAGGAGGTAACTCAAAGTATTATTATTATTAAAAATATTATTGTCAGTGCCCACAGCTGGCACTGCCGCATATTCACAGATTAATGATTGTGTTTCTTTCAGTGGGTTATGCCAAAAACCAGGCAATATCTCAGAGTTCTGGAAGTTACCTATGCTTTCAGGATGCGGTAAGTGAGTGTGTGCTTGTGTGTTATGCTTTAGTTGTCGTTCTGACCCCCTCTGTGGTTTATGTTCTGAAAGACTCCTAAAATATAGTGTATTGTTGGAGCAACTTGGCTATAAAATGGCCTGAATGAGCTGGACCAGAACTAGACTATTTATTTTAATTGATTCAGTTATTATGCAGCCTATAGAGTGTGCTAGACGGAAGCCAACGGCGAAAGGCAACGTATTGTCCGAAGCGACACCTCTTACAGCGACTGTATTTTACAGATGGATGTTTTTGGTTCAACATGTGTAACCTTTAGTTTCATATGTGTTTCAGGACGACGTCATGATGCCCCAGCGTGTTTGTCTACAGTACCAGGTGGCCCTCCATCGACCGACCACGGTACATTTCTTCTTCCTCTCGTGGGTGTGGGGGCCCGCAGAGCAGGCCCTTTGTGTGAGGAGGTACAGGAGGTGCACTGCCAGAGCCCTACAAAATGACCTCCAGGGGGTTACTGATTAATCTGCCGGTTGGCCATTAGTGCCCTAGGTCTCTTCAGATGAAAGCCGGTTCCCACTGAGCACATGTGACAGACGTGAAAGAGTCTGGACACGCCGTGGGGGAATTTAAGTGTGTGTGTGTGTGTGTGTGTGTGTGTGTGTGTGTGTGTGTGTGTGTGTGTGTGTGTGTGTGTGTGTGTGTGTGTGTGTGTGTGTGTGTGTGTGTGTGTGTGTGTGTGTGTGTGTGTGTGTGTGTGTGTGTGTGTGTGTGTGTGTGTGTGTGTGTGTGTGTGTGTGTGTGTGTGTGTGTGTGTGTGTGTGTGTTTTTTTTTTTTTCCTGGCAGCTGATTGGCTGCAGAGTGCGGCGTGTTCCCGAGGGTTCTACTGAGCGATACACCCGATGGATCAACTCCATTACCCAGGATCAGCTGGTCACTCAGGTACAAGGCCCTTCCCCCCGTGTGTGTGTGGCTAATTGCTCAAACTGCTTACAAATACTCTTTATCTGTGGGTCTTCTGTACCAAACACACTGAAACAGCAGAACCAGAATACTGCAGCCTGTTTCTATCTCTTTTCATTTAACCACTTTTTCACTCAATTGTACTTTTGTCATCTTTATGTATCTTTCTCTCTCTCTCACACACACGTCTGTATAACTCCTTAACTGGAATTCGGGTATATCCACATGATATTTCCTTTACATGATGTTTCATTGGCCAATTGCAACAGGTTCATTGGAATGCTTACTCCCATTCCCTCCCGCAGTATGCATCTCCAAAACCAATACCGTAAAACTAAATATACAATAAAAGTGCGGGGGGAAAAAAGAAGTAAACTAAATAAACTGCGGGAGCTCGTAGAGACGCGTCTGCTTTCCTCCAGCGTTGCACTCACTACTTTGTTGAAAGGGTAAGGTGAGATCATAGATCTGTCTCCTTCCTCTTCTATAATTATACTTAATGTGTGTGTGCAGACTGAGTCTTCAGCTGACTTCCATTGGATATGGTTCTCCATAACCATCACTATTTTCCAAAAACAATTGAAGACACAGACGGAGACAGAGAGACTTTTTGGACCAGCTGTTACCCTTGTTAAATCCAGATGTTTCGTTGCTTATGCTAATTCCTTTTTTACACGCACAGCCTGAAAAGGGTGAAACCACATTCACCTAAAAAATAACCTAGGCTGCAAAAACACCAGATTCACCATGACGACAACAAAAAATACGGCACCAGGAAACGGACAACATGGGTCATGGTGGTTGAACTGATATGTGAAAAGTGTCTGTGACCACGGCTCAGCGTGTGGGCTATGGTAAAGGGGCCGGGGGCTTTTCCCTTTTCCCTTTTTAACCTAAGCTCTGTCAGCGAGAGTGAGGAACAGGGAGAACGGGAGAAAGCTCCTCATTCATCAGGGAGCACTTAAGAGAGGATGGAGGAGTGGCCTACGCACTCCAGGAAACAAATCCACAGGCGAGCAAGGAAACATGAACAGGACATTAACACAGAAATGAAACACGGACTGAAGCCAGTAAGGAAATGAATGATACAGATGCTTTTTACACATGCAGTTGGTGCCCTGAAACATTGAATTTTTTTTCTTTGCTGGTTTTCAACCAAGTGTGTACCATTACAACGTGGGTAGTTTACGTAAATGAACAATGATCAATTCCCCTCCAATTTACCAGCATTCTGTTCTGCACATGTTCACCAGCCATTTGTTGCTACTCTAGGACAGTTGTTCCAACTGTTGTTCTCTGGTCATGTAGCACCAGGTTCTCTAGGGCTGTTTTCTGGTCATGTAGCACCAGTTCTCTATGGCTGTTGTTCTCTGGTCATCTAGCACCAGTTCTCTAGGGCTGTTTTCTGGTCATCTAGCACCAGTTCTCTAGGGCTGTTCCGACTGTTGTTCTCTGGTCATGTAGCACCAGTTCTATAGGGCTGTTGTTCTCTGGTCATCTAGCACCAGTTCTCTAGGGCTGTTGTTCCAACTGTTGTTCTCTGGTCATGTAGCACCAGTTCTCTAAGGCTGTTGTTCTCTGGTCATCGAGCACCAGTTCTCTAGGGCTGTTCTCTGGTCATGTAGCACCAGTTCTCTAAGGCTGTTGTTCTCTGGTCATCTAGCACCAGTTCTCTAGGGCTGTTGTTCTCTGGTCATGTAGCACCAGTTCTCTAAGGCTGTTGTTCTCTGGTCATCTAGCACCAGTTCTCTAGGGCTGTTGTTCTCTGGTCATGTAGCACCAGTTCTCTAAGGCTGTTGTTCTCTGGTCATCTAGCACCAGTTCTCTGGTCATGTAGCACCAATTTATATTTGTGTTGTGCCTTTTTACTACACAGACAACTAGAGGTGGGACGATCGATCGGCTTCTGATCATTATCGGCCGATTTTGAAGAAAAATGCGCAATCGGAGAATGCCGATCTTTCTTTAATGTTGCCGATTTCATAGCCGATCCTGCACGTGAGAAACACGTGAGCTCATTTCTTTACCAACAAGACAAATTTAATAAGACACCTGAAAACCCATCACCCAGCGCAGCATGGCGATTTTGTTAAACTGACCGTGGAGAACGAGAACCCCAGGAATGCATGATGGATGAAACTGTTCTATAATACAGGGGTTCCCACCCTTTTTTGTGCCACGGACCGGCAGATACATGAAAAAAAACAAACAAACCCCGTAACAAAAACCGGCTTGTTCACGACCGACACGTCACTAGCGCGTAGTCTCTTTAGTAGCGCGTGCAACTGAAAGTCTCTCGTTATGCCGCCGATATATATTTAATCTATATATATAGATTATACCGCTATATAATCTATATATATATAGATTATACTATATATATCATCTCTATATATAGATTATACCGCCCGCCGTTCACCTATACTCAAATTATTTGAGTCAAATATGATGATAAACACACAGCTGTTTCGCCGCCCGGCAGTAACACCTCCACGGCCCGGTACCGGTACGCGGCCCGGCGTTTGGGAACCCCTGCTATAATAGACTGCTATAGCAGCAATACACTGTAGACCGCTATAGCTGCAAAAAAATAAAAAATCGGTGATCGGTGGGGCAAATATTTCTCATTGTGATCGGTGGCAAAAAACGTGATCGTCCCATCCCTACAGACAACCCGTTTTCTGAAAAGCCCTACTTTCCAGCGGAAAATGTCGATGTATCCAGTTGTAGTTATTCGTTATAACAAAGTCTGCAGCTGGTCTGGTAGACAGATAGTGCAAGACCCAGCATTGTTCCCAGCACCGGTCACGGTGAAAATTGATAGAGGAAAAATAACTAGGACTGGTGATTTTAAAGTAGTTTTTGTTTGCTGTCACTTGCTGTTTGGAAAAAGGATAAGCACTTTAGATGTACAAAGCCAGGATTGCATCTGATTCTTATAGTTATTGTCTTTAGCAGTTTGCAATGGTCCTGTAACGATATATGTTGATGTGCACACGTCAAACCAAATATCACATACAATGCAAATGCGTACCAAAGTAAATTATAAGAATTTGTACATTAGTGTGATTATTATAATTTTTTAATTGTATTATCGTGTATATTCCACAGGTGTACACTTCTCATGGGCCAACGGTGATCATGCCCACATGGTTCTGCTCCAGGGACTGGTTCAGCAAGGTTGGGCCTTTTGACGAGGGAGGCAAGGTGGGAGCCCAGACCTAAAGCGGCATCCGCATCCATCTCTTTAGAAAGAGCTCATCTGATTTTAATTATGAAAGTGTCACATTTCCAAAATTTTGGTTTAGTTTGCTGTTCCTAACATTTGGATGAACTGAGACGTAAAGGATTACATATTTTTCACTATTATGCACTTCCTCTTTCACAATAGCCCTTCACTGTACTGTATGTATCGTATTTGTGCGCCACGCGATAACGTCTCTCCCTTTGGCCTCGCCCCCCTGTAACCTACGCAGGGGGTCCCGGAAGACCTGCTCTTCTTCTACCAGAGTCTCCGTCAGGGAGGAGCTGTAGCCAGGGTGGAACAGTGCATGCTGGTCTATCGCTACCACGAAAGAGCTGCCACGCACTCTGTGCTGGAGTAAGCTGTGTGTGTGTGTGTGTGTGTGTGTGTGTGTGTGTGTGTGTGTGTGTGTGTGTGTGTGTGTGTGTGTGTGTGTGTGTGTGTGTGTGTGTGTGTGTGTGTGTGTGTGTGTGTGTGTGTGTGTGTGTGTGTGTGTGTGTGGTGTGTGTGTGTGTGTGTGTGTGTGTGTGTGTGTGTGTGTGTGTGTGTGTGTGTGTGTGTGTGTGTGTGTGTGTGTGCGCGCGCCCTTCAAGATGTGTAAATGCATACAATCAATTTCAGTGCGCAGGCCGACTAAGCCTGCAGGCAGCTATAAGCAAATGAAAAATCAAGATGGTACCGTTTGTCTTTTTTTCCTATTTTCAGCCAATCCACAGTCTGTTTCGATAACACTAAGCACTTCCCTTCTTTTGAAAAACACTTATTCAATTATTATACTGTAACTCCAGACTGCACTGGGCGGGTGCTTTTGTATTTTTGTATGTGCTTATCTGCTGTCATTGAGGCTTGTGTTGGTTAATTGACAACATATTCCTTCCAGGGAAACAATTTGGACGTTGCGTGTGGACTTCCTTCAGGAGCGGATCCTCAGCCAATGGGAACGCTTCACCATATGGAATGCTGGGAAGCAGGGACGGAAGCTCTATCGCAGCCTGATCTCAGCCAATCAGAAGAAGGTACGCAGCGGGCCCCAATACTAGCCTGTCATTCCTGTGTTTATTATCTTTTTCTTGTCTTATTGGTTCATACAGTGCAATACATGTGTATGGGCCGCTGTCCTTTATCATTGGTTCATTCGCTTTTTCTCAGGTGAGGGCTTTCTGTGACGTGGATGAAAACAAGATCCAGAAGGGCTTCTACACCTATGAGGACTCTAAGGTGGGGCCGATTGTTGAGGTCTGAGCCAGGCCGTTAAATTAGATGGAGAATAGAGAATTGAAAAACTGAAGTGAGGTCTAAATAATGTCTGCTTCTTTTTTTAATATGGCTTTCACTTTCTTCTGCTACACTAAACACACACGTCTGTTTCCACCTCAGGAAAGGCCGAAGCCCAGGATACCAGTTCTTCATTACAGAGATGCCGCTCCGCCATTCGTCATATGTGTGAAATTGGCAAGTTGTGTGTGTGTTACGTGGGGTCATGCATATATGCCGGGGAAAAGCCAGTGAGGTCGTGGTGCGACAGGAACCGAGGCTGACAACCGAATCAAATGCTAGCAATGATTTATTTACATAAGTCATGTATAGTTGAAATAACCGGCACAGACAATTATAAGGCCACAAGCCAAATAGACACAACTAGTAACATGTAACACGGGGACAGTAACTAGGCCTGGGGAGGACGCCAAAACAAACAAAGAAAACAAACCCCCTCAAGCTAATTCTGACCCTACCGCTACCTAACCTACTAAGCATCAATTTATCCCACTAAACTAACTGTCCCTGACCTGGTCCCAATAAATACATGAGGTGGTACCCGCCTGGGGAAACTTACCCAGTGTATCTATACAAAGAATACCTGTGTGATGTAAAATGTAGGCCCATGGGCATCTTACCTGCAAACTACCTCGCCCTCCCCAGGGTATTACACGGAGGGACAAGACCGACTGGCAAAACAAACAGGACTACCAACAGGCAGGACTACAAACAACAGACTCTAACAAAATTGGATAGCATTCAAGGAAGCAACACAAGCACACACCAAAATGCCACCCCCTCTTGGAACAAACGCAGGAGGTTTAAATAGGCAGCTAATTAGGACAGTTCCAGACGCAGCCACTTGAGGTTAACGATGACCACCAACACCTGGGGAAAAAGCATTAGGAGAGGGAGACGGAAAGGAAAACAAAACACAACACAAACAGTAACGAGAAACGGATCATACAATGTACGTAACAAGTGAACGAGTGTGTGTTATCTGTCTTATTGATAGCATATGATGTGAGGGTGTGTGTGTCCCGCATGACACACACTCACCCCAGGGACAGTATGCAGGACAGACACTGAAACCAGACTTTGTTTAGCCTATTAGTACTGCTGTATTACTACTCACTCTAATATATTATATTCTTACATTCGGTCAGTCCATGCACAGCTTAAGGACAGGGGGGAAGTTGGCAAGCAGACAGATAACTGCCTATTTATATTTACATTTACATTTACATTATCAGATCCATACCCCCGGGGGGCCTGATTGGCCAATTTGGGGAATTTAGTTATAATTTGTGGAGGCACTGGGTTCAATCAGTCTCTCCGCAGGACAAACCTGTTCAAGGCTCAAACACTCACACTCCCACACCTGGATATAAGCACGCTAATGGAAAGGGAAAGAGAAACATTTTAACTGGTTGAACTAGTAGAACCATTTTTAATGGTAGAACCATTTTACCACAAAGAACCATTTTAACTGGGAGAACCATACAGTCCACCAAGCAGGACTGTATGGTGTAAACTTTGGTGTAATACCAAGTTTAACATAGATATAGCAAATGTATTATATTTTTTCGACTCAAACTGAAACTTCTTTCTTTGAACCAGGACATGACTGAGGGTGTGTTGGAGGAGAACCTAAAGTCTCTGCAGCTGACTGAAGGAGTGGACTATTACCATTTTAACTGAGACAACCACCCTCTACTGGAGCCTTAGTAGAAACCACAGCTCACAACTGGATTCCAAGTAGAGACCACAGCTCACTACCGGAGCCTTAGTAGAGACCACAGCTCACTACCAGAGCCTCAGTAGAGACCACATCTTGCTACCAGAGCCTTAGTGGGGACCTTAGCTCACTACCGGAGCCTCCGTAGAGACCACAGCTCACTACCGGAGCCTCAGTAGAGACTACAGCTCAATTCCGGAGCTTTAGCTCACTACCAGAGTCTCAGTAGAGACCACAGCTTGCTACCAGACCCTTAGTGGGGACCACAGCTCGCTACCAGATCCATAGTGGAGACAACTGCTCACTACCGGAGCCTCGGCAGAGACCCAACTCACTACCGGAGCCTAGAAAGAGACCCAAGCTCACTACCGAAGCCTAGAAAGAGACCCAAGCTCACTACCGAAGCGTAGAAAGAGACCCAAGCTCACTACCGGAGCCTCGGCAGAGACCCATACTCACTACCGGAGACTCCGCAGAGACCCAAACTCACAACCGGAGCCTAGGCAGAGACCCAACCTCACTACCGAAGCCTAGAAAGAGACCCAAGCTCACTATCGAAGCCTAGGCAAAGACCCAAGCTCAATACCAGTGCCTTAGTAGAGACCACAGCTCACTACCGGAGCTTTGGTAGAGACCACATCGCACTACTGGAGCCTTAGCTCACTACCGAAGCCTTGGCAGAGACCCAAGCTTACTACCGGAGCATCAGTAGAGACCACAGATCACTACTGGTGCCTCGGTACAGTCCACAGCTCACTACATGAGCCTTATTAAAGACCACAGCTCATTACATGAGCCTTAGTAAAGACCACAGCTCACTTCATGAGCCTTGGCAGAGACCCAAGCTCAGTACCGGAGCCTTGGCAGAGACCCAAACTTACTAAGCCTTGGGAGAGACCCAGAGCCTTGGTAGAGACCCAAGCTCAATACCGGAACCTTGGCAGAGACTGGAGCTCACTACCAAAACCTTGGAGACCCAAGCTCACGACCGGAGCCTTTGCAGAGACTCAAGCTAACTACCGGAGCCTCGGTAGAGACCACAGATCACTACCGGTGCCTTATTAAAGACCACAGCTCACTACATGAGCTTTAGTAAAGACCACAGCTCACTACATGAGCCTTATTAAAGACCACAGCTCACTACATGAGCCTTAGTAAAGACCACAGCTCACCTCATGAGCCTTAGTAGAGACCACAGCTCACCTCATGAGCCTTAGTAGAGACCACAGCTCACCTCATGAGCCTTAGTAGAGACCACAGCTCACTACCAGAGCCCTGGCAGAGACCCAAGCTAACTAACAGAGCCTCGGTAGAGCCCACAGATCACTACTGGTGCCTTGGTAGAGTCCACAGCTCACTACATGAGCCTTAGTAAAGACCACAGCTCACCTCATAAGCCTTAGTAGAGACCACAGCTCACTACCAGAGCCCTGGCAGAGACCCAAGCTCACTACCGGAGCCTTGGGAGACACACAAGCTCACTACCTGAGCCTTGGCAGAGACCCAAGCTCACGACCGGAGCCTTGGCAGCTACCCGGAATCCTTGGTAGAAACCACAGCTCAATACCGGAGCCTTGGCAGAGACCCAAGCTTTTACCAGAGCTCATTACTGGAGCCTTGGCAGAGACCCAAGCTTACTACCGGAGCCTTGGCAGAAACCCAAGCTCACTACCGGAGCCTTGGCAGAGACCCAAGCTCACTACCGGAGACTTTGCAGAGACCCAAGCTCACTACCGGAGCCTTGGCAGAGACCCAAGCTTTTACCAGAGTTCACTACTGGAGCCTTGGCAGAGACCCAAGCTTACTACCGGAGCCTTGGCAGAGACCCAAGCTCACTACCCAAGCTCACTACCGGAGACTTTGCAGAGACCCAAGCTCACTACCGGAGCCCTGGCAAAGACCCCAGCTTAATACAGGAGCCTTCGGAGATACACAAACTCACTACCGGAGCCTTGGGGGATACACAAGCTCACTAATGGAGCCTTGTGAGAGACCCAAGCTCACGACCGGAGCCTTGGCAGAGACCCAAGCTCACGACCGGAGCCTTGGCAAAGACCCAAGCTCACAACCGGAGTCTTGGCAGAGACCCAGGCTCACTACTGGAGCCTTTGCAGCGACCCGGAATCCTTAGTAGAGACCACATCTCACTACATGAGCCTTAGTAGAGACCACAGCTCAATACCGGAGCCTTAGTAGAGACCCCAGCTCACTACCAGAGCTTGCTACTGAAACCTTGGCAGAGACCCAAACTCTTACCAGAGCTCACTACTGGAGCCTAGGCAGAGACCCAAGCTTACTACCGGATCATTGGTAGACCACAGATCACTACCAGTGCCTTAGTAAAGACCCAAGCTCACTAGCGGAGCCTTGGGAGATACACAAGCTCACTAATGGAATCTTGGGAGATACACAAGCTCACTAATGGAGCCTTGTGAGAGACCACAGCTAAATTCAGGAGCCTTAGTAGAGACCACAGCTAACTACCGGAGCTCATTACCTGAGCCTTGAAAGAGACCCAAGCTCACTACCTGAGCCTTGGCAGAGACCCAAGCTCACGACCGGAGCCCTAATTAAGACCACAGCTCACTACATGAGCCTTAGTAAAGACCACAGCTCACTTCATGAGCCTTAGCAGAGACCACAGCTCACTACTGGAGCCTTAGTAGAGCACACGGCTCACTACCGGAGCCTTGGTAGAGACCTAAACTCACTACCGGAGCCTTGGCAGAGATCCAAGCTCACTACCGGAGCCCTGGCAGAGACCCATGCTCACTAGCGGAGCCTTGGGAGATACACCAGCTCACTACCGGAGCCTTAGTAGAGACCCAAGCTCACTAGCGGAGCCTTGGGAGATACACAAGCTCACTAATGGAATCTTGGGAGATACACAAGCTCACTAATGGAGCCTTGTGAGAGACCACAGCTAAATTCAGGAGCCTTAGTAGAGACCACAGCTAACTACCGGAGCTCATTACCTGAGCCTTGAAAGAGACCCAAGCTCACTACCTGAGCCTTGGCAGAGACCCAAGCTCACGACCGGAGCCCTAATTAAGACCACAGCTCACTACATGAGCCTTAGTAAAGACCACAGCTCACTTCATGAGCCTTAGTAGAGACCACAGCTCAATACCGAAGCCTTGGTAGATACCACAGCTCAGTACATGAGCCTTAGTAGAGAACACAGCTCACTACCGGAGCCTTGGCAGAGACCCAAGCTCACTACTGGAGCCTTGGGAGATACACAAGCACACTAATGGAATCTTGGGAGATACACAAGCTCACTAATGGAGCCTTGTGAGAGACCACAGCTAAATTCCGGAGCTTTAGTACAGACCACAGCTAACTACCAGAGTTTGATACTGAAACTTTGGAAGGGACCCAAGCTCAATACTGGAACCTTGGCAGAGACCACCGCTCACTACCGGAGCTCACTACCTGAGCTTTGAAAGAGACCCAAGCTCACTACCTGAGCCTTGGCAGAGACCCAAGCTCACGACCGGAGCCCTAATTAAGACCGCAGCTCACTACAGGAGCCTTAGTAGAGACCACAGCTCACTACCGGAGCCTTAGTGGAGAACTAAACTCACTACCGGAGCCTTGGCAGAGACCCAAGCTCACTACCGGAGCCCTGGCAGAGACCCATGCTCACTACCGGAGCCTTGGGAGATACACAAGCTTACTAATGGAATCTTGGTAGAGACCACAGCTCAATTACAGAGCCTTTGTAGAGACCACCGCTAACTACCAGAGCTTGCTACTGAAACCTTGGAAGAGACCTAAGCTCACTAACTGAGCCTTGGCAGAGACCCAAGCTCACGACCGGAGCCTTGGCAGAGACCCAAGCTCACTACAGGAGCCTAGGCAGTGACCCAAGTTCACTACCAGTGCCTTAGTAGAGACCACAGCTCACTACTGGAGCTTTTATAGAGACCACAGCTCACGACTGGAATCTTGGTAGAGACCACAGCTCACTACCGGAGCCTTAGCTCACTACCGAAGCCTTGGCAGAGACCCAAGCTTACTACCAGAGCATCGGTAGAGAACACGGCTCACTACCCGAGCCTTAGTAGAGACCACAGCTCACTAACGGAGCCTTGGCAGACACCCATGCTCACTAGCGGAGCCTTGGGAGATACACAAGCTCACTAATGGAGCCTTGTGAGAGACCTCAGCTAAATACTGGAGCCTTAGTAGAGACCACTGCTCACTACCTGAGCCTTGAAAGAGACCCAAGCTCACGACCGGAGCCCTAATTAAGACCACAGCTCACTACCGGAGCCTTTGTAAAGACCACAGCTCTCTTCATGAGCCTTAGTAGATACTACAGCTCACTACCGGAGCCTTAGTAGATACCACAGCTCACTACCGGAGCCTTAGTAGAGACCACAGCTCACTACCAGAGCCTTGGTAGAGAACTAAACTCACTACCGGAGCCCTGGCAGAGACCCATGCTCACTACCGGAGCCTTGGCAGACACCCAAGCTCACTACCTGAGCCTTGTAGAAACCTCGGCTCACAACCGGAGCCTTGGCAGAGACCCAAGCTCACTACTGGAGCCTTTGCAGCGACCCGGAATCCTTGGTAGAGACCACAGCTCACTACATGAGCCTTAGTAGAGACCACAGCTCACTACATGAGCCTTAGTAGAGACCACAGCTCACTACATGAGCCTTAGTAGAGACCCCAGCTCACTACCAGAGCTTGCTACTGAAACCTTGGCAGAGACCCAAACTCTTACCAGAGCTCACTACCGGAGCCTTGGCAGAGACCCAAGCTCACAACCGGAGTCTTGGCAGAGACCCAAGCTCACTACGGGAGCCCTGGCAGAGACCCAAGCTCACTACGGGATCCTTGGCAGAGACCCAGGCCCACTACTGGAGCCTTGGGAGAGACCCAAGCTCACTACTGGAGCCTTTGCAGCTCACTAGTAGTCTGAGACTACTCACTACATGAGCCTTAGTAAAGACCACAGCTCAATTCATGAGCCTTAGTAGAGACCACAGCTCACTACCGGAGCCTTGGCAGAGACCACAGCTCACTACCGGAGCCTTGGCAGAGACCACAGCTCGAAACCAGTTTTATTTTGTTACCATTTTAAGTTAAACCAGATTAATTTCTTCACCAGTTGACCTCTAGTAAATAAAGTAAATATTTCACAAACTTTACTTGCCTTTGAATGTTTTAATGCATAGTAATGGGAATGAATTGATTCGATGCACCCTTCACTTTAACACGATGAGCCTGTGCATGTCTCCTACAACAGGGGTTCTCAATCTGTTTGCGGACCACCAGGGGTGATTAAAAAAAAAAAAGTACAAATACCAAAAATATTTTATATATATATACATTATTTGTTATAAAGTTTTGTTTAAAAATATGCATAGATACAGACAGCATTTTCCGCAATCAAACAAGCATATTTTGTTTATTTCTCCCATCCATGTTAGCTTTGGGCCACTGTATATACAGTGGCCAGTGGCAAATGTATATTTGCCATACATTTATATATTGCTTTCAATAATAGCATACCCCTGATCACTACCGGTTCAATTCTCACTTACCTGTATATACATATACCTATTATTATGCTCATATCACATTTATACTTTGACTGTCTTTTAACCTGTAAATTTAAACTATTATATTACCATGCACTTTACTGCAACATTTGCACTCTGGTTAGATGCTAAATTATTTTCGCTGTACAATGACAATACATTTTAATCGAATCTAATATAAACTTTAGCTGCCAATGATTTCAATAAGGAGCAATACTTGACTAATACTAGTCATTTTAAATGTCTGGGTTTATTAGGACTATGCCAGAGATGTCATGTTATGGTATCCAAACATAACGTAACACACAAACATAACCAGGGTATATTGTACCACACGGAGGGGAGGTGTACTATCTCAAGGTAAACAAACTGTCCTTCGAAATCTCCCTCCTTCTTCATCTTTGTTTATAAGAGTCTTTGTTATGTTAAACCCCACCACGTCAGTTTGTTGGGAAACCGAAAGGTAAACAAAACTAGCAAGGCATCCTGATGCTGTGTGGAAGCTGTAACGTGGACATGGGTATTCCAGAAGAACACTAGATACTGTGTGACAAATCTACCACTACCACTGTGCCATCTTAATACAATTTAAAAACATGAATAATCATAATACCAAAAATATTTTGTTTAGATAATACAAAGACAGCTTTTTAAAAATTCAAAGGTGCAATTTTAGAGTGCAGCGATTAGACCAATGGTGTGAGAAGTTTATCTCTAGATGCAAGGAGGAGATACCAACAAAGAGAGGGAGGTTATGGGAATCTCTCATGCCCAGAGATCACCCAACTGCCCCACAGACTTACCCTAGTGGTACGACCCAAGTGCTGAGCAAAGGATCACATCTGCTTAGCACCTACCCTCCAGCTCCACATACTTACCACAAGCCTATTCAAACACCACTTACACAACTCTGTCCAGGGAAATGCTTTTAACTTTCTTTATGTATTTCTCATCAGTAGTTGGTTTCTTTATACATTTTTTCAGTCAGGAATGTTTTCCTTTTTCTATTCATGGCTACTTATATTTTGTATTACTTCTGTTTTACTCATGTTTGCATATCTCAGAAAGAGAGGCCTAACATGAGTGAAACAGCTTTGATGAAAGAAAAAGAAAAACCAAACATTTATTTTGAAGGGAATACATGAGATGAGTTTGAATACCACTATTGAGGCCTCTGTCTGTTACAGAGAATTAAGTTAGTTTATGTCACTCACTGTCTGACAGCATTAGCGCTGATTACACACGCTATCACAAACACACACCTCACCCTGGAGCCTGGAGTAACCACACACTTGCTGGAGCAGACATTCACACACACACACACACTGAAGCAGACATACCATGTTTGGGAACTAGAGGTCAGACACTCAAGGCTTTCACATATGAAAGGTGTTGATTTGAACACCTCTTTACCTAATTTCTGTGTCTGGATCACTTCATGCAGGGAGGAGGTTGACAGACCGTTCCTCCTGTCTTCTGTAAGGTCACCAGGGGATGGCAGGAGGCAAAGATCTACAATTTAAACTCTCTTACACCCACGGGCAATTTTTTTCTAGGTTGAATTGTGTAGTTCCTTCAAGCTGTTTTTAGCCTATTTTGTTAATTTAACCAACTATTGGGCATTACATGGTGTTGACAAGACTCGGGTACCGCAGAATATTGTCTCAAGGAGCTTGTAGTGTCCCACTAGCCAATATGGTATTGATCATAATAATAATGATAATGATAATAATAATAAACAATAAACAATATACAGTATATAATCATTATATTAAATTATATAATCATATTATTACTAATAATTTAAGTAGGAGTATTATTATTATTAATATAATTATATTAACACAAAAATACAGTCAGGAATAAACATGAAATGTTACAAATATGCAAAGAACATAAATGTACATAAAGTAAACAGAAACATCATGTATGTGGTGACACCTACTCAGACCGCCAGGAATCTGGGTGTGACCCTGGACGACCAACTGTGGTTCTCGGCATTGCATCGGTGACACGCTCCTGCAGATTCCTCCTCTACAACATCAGGAGGATTCAGCCTTTTCTCACTGAAAAGGCTGCGCAGGTGCTCATCCAATACTGCTACTCCCTCCTTGCTGGCTCCCTGGCATTTGCCATCAGGCCCCTGGAGCTCATTCAGAAAGCTGCAGCTCGCCTGGTGTTCAACCGCCCCAAGTTCTCCCACACATCAACCCTTCCTTCTTCGGTCTCTACACTGGCTACCTGTAGCTTCTCGCATCCAGTTCAAGACCTTGGTGCTAGCCTACAAGGCAGTAAAGGGAACAGCTCCATCCAATCTCCAGGCAATGGTCAAGCCCTACATCCCCGCCCGTCCACTTTGCTCTAGGGCTTAGGGGCCCTTGTGGCCGATCTATGCAGTCACGGCTCTTCTCTGTTCTGGCCCCAATTTGGTGGAACAAACTCCGTCAGGACTGCAGAGTCATTGCCCCTCCTCTGCCGCAGGCTGAAAAATCATCTCTTCAGGACACACTACCTCGTAGTGCATCCTGTGTCTTACTAGGTAGATTATCTAAGTAGATTGTTAGGTAGACGAAATGCACTTTTGACTTCTGGTGACGAGTTGTTCTCTTACCTTCCTTTGTTGAAAGACACTATTGTTAGTCGCTTTGGATAAAAGCCTCTGCTAAATGACTGTAATGTAATGTAATGTAATGTAATGATGTATAGATTCAAGACTCAAGATTCAAGATTTTGAATTGCCATATGCAACAAGTGGAATGCTTACTCTCCATTCCCTCTCAAGTATGAATTTCTACAATTTAACACTATATTCTATACTATGTATTATACTTTTATTATAACAACTATATATATATATATATATATATATATATATACCAGAAGTCAAAAGTGCATATATATATATATATATATATATATATATATATATATATATATATAGTTTTAATATAAGTATAATACATAGTATAGAATGTAGTGTTAAATTGTAGAAATTCTTACTTGAGAGGGAATGTGGAGTGTTATATATATATCACATATATATCACAATCCCAACAGTAGTTATATATATATGTATATATAACAATACTGTATACATTAAAAATAACAATAAAGTGACTGATGGATGATATTGTGCAAAAACCATTTTAAAAGCATTTTAAAGTGCCAGTAGTGCAGCAGCATCATAAATACAGTGCAGAACAGTGCAGTAACTGTGATAGTGTATGATAGTGTAATGTAATAGTGTAAAAATGGTCAAAGACACCTCTCACTCCAACCATGGACTGTTTGCCCTTCCTCCCTTCCGGGAGGCGCTATAGAAGCCTCTGTTCCAGGTCATGCAGGCTTAGGAACAGCTTCTTCCCCTCAGCTGTCATCTCTCTGAACTCTGTACCACGATGACAGCCCCCCCCCTGCTGCCGCCCCCCCTGCTGCCGCCCCCCCTGCCCCCTCTGCCCCCCACCTCCTATAATAATAATAATAATAATAATACATCACCATCAATGTCTTCGACTGCCTTGCACTGTATTCACAACTACCTACCTCTACCTATAGTTGACATATTTCTTGATAACATACCTATATGATAGCGTGTACATTTTTACATTTTTACTGTACCTGCCGTATATATTTTAATCTTCAACTGTTGATACAACTGCATAGGCTCACCAGCGTCTCTTCTTCCTGAGGAGACTTCTTGAGTAAAGCCCACCTGTCCCCTCAGATTCTGGTGAACTTTTACTGGTGTGCAATTGAAAGTATCCTCACCAACTGCATCACAGTGTGGTACGGAAACTGCACTGTTTCCGACCAGAAAGCGCTGCAGAGGGTGGTGAAAACGCATTGTTGGATTACCCCTCCCTGCAATGAACACTACCCACCACAAACGGTATCTGAGGATGGCACAAAAAATTGTGGATGACCCCTCTCACCCCAACCATGGACTGTTTGCTCACCCCAACCATGGACTGTCTCCTTCCCTCCTCCCAGAGGGAGGTCTTCTCTGCCGTCCTCAAGACCCTCTGGATCGCTTTCTTGTCCCGTACAGTGGTGTTGCCGTACCACACAGTGGTATGGCTGTGGTGTAGTCTGCAAACTTGATAATCCGATTATTGCTGTGCTTGGCAGTACAGTCATGTGTGTACAGCGAGTACAGCCGGGGACTGAGGCAGCAGCCTTGGGGTGCTCCGGTGTTGAGGACCAGAGTGGATGAGATGTTGTTCCCAATCTTCACCACTTGAGGCCTGCCCATCAGGAAGTCCATAACCCAGTTACAGATGGGGGCGCCCAGACCTAGGTCCCTCAGTTTCAGGACCAACTTGGAAGGAACAATGGTGTTAAACGTCGAGCTGTAGTCAATGAAAAGCAGTCGGATGTAGGTGTTCCTCCTGTCTAGGTGCTGCAGGGCCGTGTGTAGTGCCAGGGAAATGGCGTTGTCTACAGACAGTTTATATGCGACATTACAAGTTTCTCCAGGCACTTCATGGCTATGGGTGTTAAAGCCACTGGACAATAATCATTGAGGCATGTTACCTTGGTATTTTTGGGTAACGGCACAATGGTTGTTGCTTATTTTAACCGTAAATGATATATCACCATGCACTTTACTGCAACATTTGCACTCTGGTTAGATGCCAAATTAATTTAGCTGTGCTGTACTTGTGCTGTGCACTGACAATACATTTGAATCTAATCGAATCCCTGCTCACTACCTGCTGTATACATTTATATAGATTTATCCTGTTTTTCATAATTGCGTACCCTTGATCACTACCTGTTGAATACTTGTATACTTACCTGTATATATATATATGTCTTTTAGCGACTGTTAACTGTATATTCTATATTACGATGCACTTTACTGCAACATTTGCACTCTGGTTAGATGCCAAATTATTCTTGCTGTACTGTACTTGTGCTGCACAATGACAATACATTTGAATCTAAACTAATCTAATATGGATGACAATGTTATGATAGTGGCAGCACTCCTAGCAGTTCAGTAGGCACACTGCCTGTGGATATGAAAGGGCTCCTCTGAATATTCACATTACATTGACATGTGAAATGTGAACATTGACAATGCAACAATGTTCAATGTAAGAATATGACCCAGTGGGCATGGTGTGCAGTGGGCGTGGTATCCAGTGGGTGGGGAGTTGGCGTTTTTTGAAGTGGGTGTGGTGGACGTGGTATGAAGTGGTATTTATATTGATTGGGCGTGTCATACAGTGGGCGTGGTATGGAGTGGGTGTGTCATACAGTGGGCGTGGTATGGAGTGGGCGTGTCATATAGTGGGCGTGGTATGGAGTGGGCGTGCCATACAGTGGGCGTGGTATGGAGTGGGCGTTGTATGGAGTGGGCGCGGTATGACGTGCTCAGCAGTCCTTTCAAAGTTTTGTTAAAAGTCTTCTTATCTCCTCATTGCCCAACACTCAAAATTTGTTGGCCAAAGAAATATTCTGGGCCTATCTTAATGACATGCATTTCTATCTTATTCGTAATGGAAGTGAAAACTGGCTGATCTGTGGGATATACTCGTAGCGGTTCTTGAACCATGTTGTGGCTTTGGGTTGCGTGTTGGAACGCAGCCGCGCTGTTCTGCGGATCTGCTGCGCAACCTTCAAGTGACGAGTGCAGCTGGAGAGGAAGGTAAGTGGATGGAGCTATACCAATATAGCTTTATATATTGTTATATACTGTATGTATCTATAAATAATAATCAATGTGTGCATTTACACACGGTTTTGTTTTGGTTGCACGTAACCAAAGGGTTAATATTCCGGTCGCATGTCTCTTCCACTACAGGTGGGCTGTTATGCGTGTACATTTTATTTTGGATTCCATGTCTGTGTTTAAACCTTTGGTTCCAGGGAGAAAGTAGTCAATAAATAAGCTTTTGTTTTGTAGTTATAAATGTCAACACTGTGTGACTATAAACGCACAATTATATAAGTATTTAGTGTTAACTAAAACCATGTTTCTGACTTTGGTCAGTCTTCCTCCGGCTATAACAATACAAGGTTGTACAGTTGTATGTCCACACGTCTAACACGGTTTAGAATTCACTGGTTGAATGGCCCAGGGACGAACACGTCAAAGAGGAAAATAAAAAGTTACAAATAAATACCACTTTTACTTTTAGCCGTTTGTTTCAGTGCTGTAATATTATGAATGTCAAATTCAAGATTCAAGATGTTTTTATTTTACATTTGCATCAAGTACAATGGAATGCTTACTCCCCATTCCCTCCTGCAGTATGCATTTAAACAACAATACTATATTATACTAAACAATACTATACAATAAACAACACAATATACTACCAACTATATACTATAAACAACACTATTCTATAGCATTACTAATACAATAAAAATAACAATAAAGTGACTGATGGATGATACAGTATATACATACCGGTGACCGGACCGCAGGGAGGAGAAGAGATAATTTGGCAAATGTTGCAGCAAAGTGCATGGTAATATATAAGGTACAGTTGTTGAATAATATGTAAAAACAGTCTACTAAAAAAACTACTACTAAAAACAGGTATAAAATAACTTATAGAGTAGGTATGAGATATGTGCAGAATTATAGGTATATATATACAAGGTAAGTATACAAGTATAAACAGGTAATGAGCAGGGGTATGCAGTTGTATAAAAATATAAATATATATAAATGTATATACAGCAGATAGTGAGCAGGGGTATGCAGTTATATTAATAGTTGAAGATTAGTATATATACGGTAAGTACAGTAAAAATGTACATGACTATCATACAGGTATGTAAACAATAAATATGTAAACTGTATACTATAGGTAGAGGTAGGGAGTTATGATACAGTGCAAGGCCATTGATGGTGAATGTCAGCAGAGTTGGGGGGGCGGTGGCTGTCATCGTGGTACAGAGTTCAGAGAGATGACAGCTGAGGGGAAGAAGCTGTTCCTAAGCCTGCTTGACTTGGAGGACGGCAAACAGTCCATGGTTGAGGTGAGAGGTGTCTTTGACAATTTTGTGTGCCTTCCTCAGACACCATTTGCGGTGGGTAGTGTTTATTGCAGGGAGGGGTAATCCAACAATGCGTTGGGTGGTTTTCACCACCCTCTGCAGCGCTTTCCGGTCGGAAACAGTGCAGTTGCCGTACCACACTGTGATGCAGTTGGTAAAGATACTTTCAATGGCACACCCGTAAAAGTTCACCAGAATCTGAGGGAACAGGTGGGCTTTCCTCAGTCTCTTCAGGAAGACTGGTGGTGAGCCTTCTTTACAGAGGTTCTATGAGATGTGGATCCCCAGGAATTTGAAGCTGGAGACACGCTCAACCTCCGCCCTGTTGATGAGGATGGGGGCGTGTGCGCCAGCTCTGGTCTTTTTGAAGTCCACGTTCAGCTCCTTGGTCTTCTTGGTGTTGAGGGCCAGGTTGTTGTCAGTGCACCACGCCACCAGGTGCTGGACCTCCTCCCTGTAGGCTGCCTCATCGTTCTTGATGAGGCCCACCACCGTTGTGTAGTCTGGAAACTTGATGTTTGTACCATGGACAGGAGCGGGGATGCCATCAGGACCAGCTGCCTTATGCGCAATTGTTCTTCCCAGTGCCACACGCACGTCTGTAGGGAAGAGGGTGAGGGGTTGGTGGTCAGCGGGGAGAGTAGCCCTGTTGTGCTGTTTGTGGTTGTCCCAGTCAAAGCGGGCATACAAATTATTGAGCTTGTCAGGGAGGGATGAGTCAGTGGTTGGGGGGGAGTTGTTGGAGGGTTTGTGGTGCGTCATGGCCTGGATGCCCTGCCACATGTGTCGGGCATCAGAGTTGTTGAAGTGGTCTTCAACCCTACGCTTGTGGTTGAGCTTGGCCAGCTTGATGCCCTTGCCCTCAGGTTAGCTCTGGCTGAAAAGTCGGCCTGTTTAATGCCCGACCTAAAAGCAGCGTCACGTGCCTTTAGGAGTAGGCGGACCTCTCTCTTCATCCACGGCTTCTGGTTGGGGAATGTTGTGATTGAGAGGGGTGACAGTGTCAATGCTGGAGTTTATATTTAGTCCAAAACAGAGGAGTTGTAGGAGTCGGTGTGGGAGTCCAGGGTAGACTGGGCAAATATCAAATAGACTCCAATCAGTGTGTAGAAACCGGTTCTGCAACTCAGTCCGGCCACACTTTGACCGTCCTAACAGTGGGCTTCACACGCTTGATGAGTGGCGTGCACTTAGGCAGCATGAACAAAGAGACATGATCACTCTGTCCAAGGTGGGGGAGGGGGACGGCTTGGTAAGCATCAGCCTTGTTGGTGTTTTGTAGAGCAGGGGAGCTGCTGGTAAAAATCTTTAAGTTGGCATGATTGAAATTGCCTGCAATAATAAAGGCTGCCTCTGGGTGGGAGTTCTGCTGTTTGTTAATAGCAGAGTAAATTTCCTTCATAGCTTACTTAGTGTTAGCATCTGGAGGTATGTAAGCCGCAGTTATAATGGTGGCTGTAATTTCTCTGGGTTGGTGAAAGGGTCTACATTTAACCATTAGGTATTTCACGTTAGCAGAGCAGTGGCTCTCAATTGTGGTAGTGTCTGTGCACCAAGCCTTGTTAATGTAAATGCACAAACCTCCACCCCTGGTTTTACCAGAGCCCTCAGCTGATCTGTCTGCTCTGTGTAGAGTGAGCCCGTTAGCTCAATAGCACTGTCGGCGATTCTGCTGTTAAGCCATGATTCTGTGAAAATCATCACAATGCAATCCTTAATCCATTTATGGTTGATAATCCGCAGCTGCAGATGTGGGTTAGCTCTTAGTGCTCGAAGTGCACACCTGATGATCTTCTCCGCCGTCCACAAGACCCTCTGGATGGCTTTCTTGTCGTGTGCAGTGGTGTTGCCGTACCACACAGTGACGCCAATCGTCAGAACGCTCTCTACGGTGCCATGGTAGAAGTACCAGTGTGCCGCTTTTCCTGAGGCACTGCAGGGCATAGAGGCGCTGGTGTGCCTTATTGAGAATTACCTCCGTGTTGCGGGTCCATGCCAGGTAGTGGGAGATCTGTAGTCCCAGGAAACAGAAGCAACTGACAATATCAACCAATGACCTGCCCAGGCTGGGTGAGTGGGTGCCTCGGTGGCCCCTGAAGTCCACGATGAGCTCCTTAGTCTTGTTGACATTCGGTGCGAGGCTGTTGTTCTTGCACCATCGCTACCTCATCTACCTCATCTCTGTTCTCTGTCTCGTCGTTGTCGTCACTTATCAGACCGATGACCATAGTGTCATCTGCAAACTTGATTATGCGGTTGTTGGTGTGGCAGTACAGTCGTGTGTACAGCCGAGGGTTCAGGCAGCAGCCTTGAGGTGCTCCGGTGTTGAGGACCAGAGTGGATGAGATGTTGTTACCAATCTTCACCACTTGAGGCCTGCCTGTCAGGTAGTCCATAATACAGTTGCAGGTGGAGGTGGCCAAACCTAGGTCCCTCAGTTTCAGGATCAGTTTGGAGGAAACATACGCTGAGTTGTAGTCAATGACCAACAGTCTGACATAGGTGTCTCTCCTGTCTAGGTGCTACAAGGTTGTGTGTAGCAGAGGAGGCTCGTCCATCGAGGAAAGACCATCCGCCCTTAAATTTATAGAAAATAAATCCCTCTACCGCGGGGGACGGGGAAGGAGGTAGGGAGAGGCCAGGTTATTGAGGGCTTTGTAGAGGATGAGTAGTATTTTGAAGTCAATCCTGTATTTAACTGGGAGCCTGTGGACGACAGGGGTGATCTCTGCGACAGGTGAGGGTGAGCAGACGGGCAGCGGAGTTCTAGACGTATTGGAGTTTATTGAGGATTGTTTGGTGAGCCGTAGAGGATGCTGTTGCAGAAATCGAGTCTTGAGGTTATGAGGGCATGGATGAAGGTTTCAGAAGCTGGGAGGGGCGGAGGCAGGCAATGTTCCGGAGGTGAGAGAAGGCAGTTTTTGTGATGTGGTTGACGTGTAGTAGGAATGAGGGTGGGATCAAGGATGGTGCCAAGGTTCCGGACATTGGTTGAGGGGGTGACGATGGAACCATCAATGCTGATAGAGAAGGTCTGGGCGGACCGGGTATGTGTGTACAGCAACAAGGGAGGGAGGACGATCCACCCTTAGGGCGGGTCTAGCCAGAAGCTCTGTGAACCAATCAGCAGAGCTCACTGCACTGGTGAATATCCAATCCGATTTTTAGGGGTAGCCTTGTCATAATGCATGGATCTATCTTGTATCATTCATTAATTCCACATTCCAGACAACTCGTGAGTCATATTTTCAGACTTAAAACTTTTAAATTACGAACTAAAAGCTTTCCAAGTGCATGACTTCAAAAGTAAACAGAAAGCATGGCTGACCATGACAAGGTGGTGTTTCTTTGGCTCGCGATTAAACTATTTACATGATTTACATGCATAACTGGTTTTACCATATGATAGTATGTCTTATTTTAATTAAATACATGTAAATATACTTTACACAAAAAAGCTTCACCCTCAAATCTCACTAAATTGAAATGCTGTTAGGTTTGTTTGGTAGCACTGTGCATTTAAATGTTATTACCAAGTTTCAGAATTCCATCATTAACAGATGAATTGCTAAATAGCTCTTTTCATCAAAGCAATGTTTCTTCCACCTCAGATCACAATCTATTTCAATTACTTGTCTGCTAAAATGACCCACACAATTGATAGTGATGCCGGATGAGCTACTGCGTCATTGAAGCTAGGCCTGTATTGTCATGTGAAGAACAGAATACAACATGTCATTCCCACCAGCTGCCCAGGCTATGCATAATGTAGTTCTGTGGTCAGACAGAAAAACAGCTTTCACAGCACAAATTGCCAACTATATCTCAAAAAGACACCAATTACAATTCTAGCAAGCTTTAATCAGTGCTTACTCACCAGAGAAAAGGACAATTCAAAATAAGATTTTATCTTTGTCTAGCCTATTTCTCCCAGAAAAAAACTGAGCTCAATTTAAGATCATTATGACATTTGGACCATTTTCTTAAATTCAGCTTCTAAGAAATAGACCTCTTATTGTCTCAGCCCAATCCTAATTTAAGATCAAAAAGAAAACTTGATTGGCTTATACATTTCTCAAACTGCTCTTAGATTGTTTAATTGATCAATTGATCAATAGTCCTCTGGGTGAATGTCCAATTTGTTGGTCAGCTCAGAGTTCCCCCTTTTAAAATGAGCATCAAACAAGTCTAGTAGGTTGGGGTTCTTGTTGGTGACTCCTCCTGAGCTCCCCTTGTAGTTGGACAGGACCCTCAGACCTTGCCACATACGTCTGGTGTCAGAGCCCCCAAACTGTAATTCCAGTTTGTTTTTATAATCCAATTTTCCTTTCTTGATGTTTTTTCTGAGTTTGTACTTGGCCTTCTTGTAGAGAGTCCCCTGTTGTGAAAGCGGTACTCCGTTCCTTAAGTTTGTTCCGTATGTCAGCATTCATTCATGGTTTGCGGTTCCCGAATGAACGAACAGACCTGGTCGGGATGCATTCCTCCCTTAGCCTGTTAATGTATGCTGTGACATGATCTGCGTACACATCCAGGTCAGTGGTCTTGAATACACTCCAGTCTGTGATTTCCAGCCTACCCTGCAGATGTAGTATAGCGTTCAACTACTAAACGAATAAACTACTAATTCAATAATAGATAAATAAATAGAAAACTAAAAAATGTGATGTAAACTAAGGAAAATGCAGTAGCTTGTAGAGACGCGTCTGCTCAAATCCAGCGCCACGCTCATTAGCCAACATGTGAAATAAATGTTCCATTACAAGTAAAATTGTAGCTTCTGAAAAACAAAAAATACCCTTGTTCTTCTTGTAGTGGCCTGAGTCACCAGCCCCACCTGAGGGATGTGGAGCAGATCTACCTGAGGTGTTCCCAGGGGTTCCTGACATGGCTCTACCCCACCGGAGCCCTCATCCTCAACCTACGGCCGAACACTGAGCCATGGTCCGGGGGAACCACCGGCCTCCACGCCTGCATCAAGCCTCGGGCCGACTCCAAGGTGGCCTTAACCCTGCACTATGCCACTTATCTACTCATTTACTCAAATAAAACTTTTCTCAAGAATAAAATGCCCCCAATCACCATTCAATCCATCCAGGGATTATTTTCTCTATAAATCGTTTTAGATAACTGTAGCTACAACTCTAGCCACTAGAGGTTACTCATAGGAAAACTAACATAGTGCAAATCTCAATTGTTGCGCTTGCGATCTATATGAAAGATAAGTTAAGAGATACACTTCATTAATCACACACGGAACATGACAATAGTGACAGCAGAACAGTGCAGGACAGTATATGCAAAAGGAAAAGGAAGATCACAGCCTTCCAGTATGAGCTTGTGCCTAGTCAGGGGCCTGGGGCACACATGTATCCCTATTTACACTCTGGCACAGGTAAGACATGTGGCACAGGTAAGACATGTGGCACAGGTAAGACATGTACCATGACATTTACCATTGAGACATTACACAGACCTGCAGTGGATTCCGATATTGATCATTAATGAACAGACTGGTGTTTTGTATCTTGCTCTAGCATGCCTGTGGGTTGGCTGTGGGCATTGATTGACGTTCAAACCCAGAACCTTTGGGCTGGGATGTTTGTGGGATGTTTGTGCGATAGAGTAATGCTAATGTGTTTAAATTGGGGGTTTCAGTGTAGTCTCAGCAGTAGAGTGAGTTAATATGAAGTGACAGACAGAATGACAGAGGTCAACACAGGTCATTAGCTCCTAGGCAAATTAAGCTGCTGCAATGCAAGCTGTGTTCCGGATCACTACTAGTGTCTGGAAAGAGAAAAGAGAAATAGTGGGTTATACAAAGCAGAAAAGGCTTGTTTGATACACCAAACAGTTATTAACCTTATTTGTTAGACCTCATCGTCTCTTTGTCCTCATCTCCTCTTCTCTCACTAACACTCACACTCTGTCAGACTTGTAAAAACAAGCAATCAACAGTCCCAAGGTTTTGTGAATGTTGAACCCAGGGTCAAGTAATCAGCTCTTAACTGTCAATCAAGGCCTGCATGGCGAAATGCATTGTGGGTAGCCCAAACATATTGCAGGCCGTGTGTGTGTGTGTGTGTGTGTGTGTGTGTGTGTGTGTGTGTGTGTAGTCAAAGGTCTGACTAATAATAATAATGACACAGGAGACCTGACAGGGTGAAAGTTTAATTCTCAGGTCGCCTATCATTGTCTCATCAGTGAGTACTCGAGATATGATATAGAGAGATATGTAGGGGTGAAACTATAAACCAATATGCTTTAAAAAAAAAAAATAAAAAAATTAAAAAAAAAGAGTCTTGGATACGGCTGCATCGATTCAAAACCCCCAATCCAATTGGAATTTTGAGGCAACTCGGCCAAACACAGATACGGCCGTCACAAACCAATACAGCCGTGACGTCACTATCACACCCTGCGTGTGCGTGTCATTTCAAAACAGCAACAACAAACGCGGTGTTCAACCAGAATTAAGCCAGCCTTGAATCGGAAAACTGGAAATACTTTACGAAAAAGTGTAGTGCCTTGTGCATGAAAATAAGGGACTTAATGTTTTGGACTCACATATTGTTCTTTTTCAGTGCTAAATCAAAGCTGACTTGTTTTGAATATTTTGAATATTTTTTACTTACTGACACGTTACACGTACATGTACTGAATCATATCGAATCCGAGTTTAATCAAATCAGAGTTCAATTGTATCGTATCGAATCAGGGCTGAATCGAATTGTATCAAATCGTTACATGTTTAATTGTATGTTATTTATTTGTATCGTATCATACAATGTATCTTGATGCGAATCGTATCGTTTTAGAGGGAAAGATACACACCCCTAGAGATATGGGATATGATTGGTAATACAGAATATACCCCCCAGCATTCTGTAAACCATGTTCAGATGAGGAGGTCCTTATGGCTGTGTGTACCAGTGACTTTGGTAAGTGCACACACACACACATATACACACACACTGTGAGCGCCCACGCTCAAGAAGGCAAAAAACAGCGGGTTTTTTGAGGATTAACCAAAAATGTCCTTTTATTTCTTTAAACTTGGGGTTTAAGGGAGGGAATGAAAAACAACAAAAGCTTGTCTTCGGCGTCTCACGCCTTGTCCGCGGTCCTCTCACCCTCTGGCGGCTTCCCAAGCTCCTGGGTGCGACGGCTTCTCCTTTCCTTCGGATCAAGACTGAAACAGCAGTACAGCAGAACAGCAGGTCACCACATGGCTGGACCTCTCGGCAGCAAGGTCTCGCTCCGCTCACCCCCCTTCTTTTAGCAACCCTCTACCTGTGTGTTTTTAAGCACCTGCTTTACTCAGGTGCTTATTGTTGTCAGCTGGGGGTTTCAATCCGGGAGCTCATTCGCCTTCCCCTCCCGGGTCCTAAAGCCCTCCAAGTATCTCCCTCGGGAGATATACGCCTCCCACAACGTAACCGAAGGTAAGTCTCCTCTTCTTCGCTCTGGTGGGACCCCAAGGGTGGCTTGGGGTACCACAACACACACACACACACACACACACACACACACACACACACACACACACACACACATATACACACACAAACACACACACACACACACATACACATACACACACTGTGCAATGTGTGTGAGAGGAGCTTATGCTGACGTTTTGGTCTGCCGCTGCTCGCTGGGATCTATGCTATTTACCCTTTGCGTTTTCGATTACTGGATTACTTGTTTTCTGCGTGGACTCTGCCAAAAAGCCAAGGATTGCAACCAGTGGATTGTTTATCTTAACAAAATATTGGATTAGGCCTACTCAACCTGGTCAGCTTGGATGTTTTTCTCTCCTGCCGGCGACCCTAGCTTTCATCACCGGCCTAACTCGAGCCCTCGGCGGTTGCTGACACCACTGATCACCCAGTGTATAGGCGTGTGTAAGTCTCTCCTTCCTCACGTTTATATTCTGGACCTGGCACTTTAACTTGAGAGGGTAGCTTCTACTGCCTTCTCTAGCTGATGCTGATCTCGGCGTCTGTCGGCTGCTGGCTAGCGAGGACCAACCTAACTTGGCGGTGGGTAGGTTAGCTAGCTTGGCAATCTATGGGGAGTTCAGAATGCGTCCTGGTTGCCTAGTCTCCTTTTGAAGTTAAACTATTAAAGATTAATGCCACTACCCCTGTTCTATGTGCACTGGTGTACAGACCACCTAAAACTAACAGTAATTTCATTCAAGAATTTTCTGATCTGCTATTATTTATGGCCTCTCGCTCTGATAAATTGTTGATTGTAGGGGATTTTAACATTCATATTTGTTGTTCATCAAAACCTATGGTCAAGGAGTTTTTATGCCTTTTGATCTCATTCAATCAGTATTGGCTCCCACACATCAGAAGTGCCACACATTCGATCTTGTGTTATCATCTGGTTTCTCCGTCTCTAACCTTGACATTGTTGATGCTGGTGTCTCTGACAATTTGATGGTTGTGTTTGAATCCATATTGTCCTGTCCCTTTCCACCCACTCCCAGCCCCCCTCCCTTGTCCGCTCTATAAACTCAGCCACAGCCACTCATTTCTCCAACACATTCATGCCCACTCACCTGCCTCGTATGCCCTTCCCTCCTGCACTGACACTGAAGTGCTAGTCAGTCTCTTCAACTCATCCTTCTCTGACACTCTGGACTGTGTAGCCCCTTTTCAACGAAAGAAACCCAAGGTTATACTGTAAGCACCCCCTGGCTGAATGACTCCACCCGTGCTCTTAGACAAGCTTGCAGGAGAGCAGAGCGCAAATGGAAAAAATACAAACTCCAGGTTTCCTACCAAATTTTAAGAGACTGTTTAAAGCTTTACCAAAGCTCTGTTAGGACAGCTAAGGCAGAATATTATGCCAGACTAATTAATAAAAATGCCCACAGACCCAAAATGCTGTTCAACACAATTAACTCCATCTTAACCCTGCTGCTGCTGCTGCTCTTGCTACCTCTGCTTCTACTACCGAAACCTGTGAGAAGTTTCTGAATTTCTTCATTGATAAAATTGACAATATAAGATCTCACATCTCACCCTCAGACTCTGATCACCCAGTCAGCTGCCTCCAGCAGTTTCAACCAGTGTCGTCCTCCCAGCTGTCTGAGGTGGTCTCACATATGAAACCCACCTATTAGACCTCTAAACCCTTAGACATTATACCGTCATGCATCTTCAAGGAAGTTTTTTATCATAATCTGCCCCCTTATTTTGGCTATTATTAACAGCTCTTTAACAAGTGGAGTTGTCCCTTCTGGTTTTAGACATGCAAATGTACAACCCCTGCTAAAGAAACCTAGCCTAGACCCTAATGACCATAAAAACTACAGGCCCATCTCCAAGCTACCTTTTATCTCTAAGATTTTGGAAAAAGTGTGTACTCCCAGGTTTCTCCCAAGTCTCCTCCTACTTAAACACTTTCAACATCTTTGACAAATTCCAGTCTGGTTTCAAAGCGTGGCATAGTACCGAATCCTCTCTGTTGACGGTCCATAGCGACATCCTTCTCTCTGTCGACTCTGGTTCTTGTGCCATTTCAGTCCTGCTCGATCTCAGCGCATCATTCGATCCTGTCGATCATGACATCCTTTTATAACGCTTGGAGGTTGAAGTTGGTCTACAGGGCCCAATGCTAACATGGTTTACCTCCTACCTGAGAGAAAGAACATTTTCAGTCAAAATGGGAAACTGTTCCTCATCCCCCAGTCTCATTAACTGTGGAATCCCCCAAGGATCAATCTTAGGGTGTCTTTTATTCCCATTGGCTCCATCTTTGAGAAATACAACATTTTATATCACAAACACAAACAAATCGTGAGGATTGAATCCTCTTTATTGGTCACATACATGAAGACATACAGTGAAACGTGTTCTCTGCATTTAACCCATCCTAATGTTGTATTAGGAGCAGTGGGCAGCTATTCATACAGCGCCCGGGGAGCAGTTAGGGTTAGGGTCTTCCTCAAGGACACCTCGACAGTTTTTGCTAGGAGGAGCCGGGGATCGAACCAGCATGTGAGGCGACCGCTCTACCTCCTGAGCTAGACTGCCGCCCCAAAAATCACTGTTATGTGGATGACACACAGCTTTACCTACCAGTTACATACACCTGACAGCGCTTGCTCATTGAACAACCTTTTTAACTGTCTAGACCAGGGGTCCCCAAACTTTTTCCTGTGAGGGCCACATAACTTTTCCCTTCTCTGATGGGGGCCGGGGTCAGTTTGTAACAGAAAAAGTGTGATGATCGCAGGGGTGCCTAAACGTAAACATTTATTGTTTTCCAGAAAGCCACACATAACCAAATATTAATAACCCTTTCCGGGATCTTCACAGAAAAAAAAGTCAGGAAATAAATAATAACACTATTAATGAAATAAATAACACTATTTATGAAATAAATAATAACCAAATAACCCTCTCTGGGTTCTTCACAGAAAAAAGTCAGGAAATAAATAACACTGTTTATGAAATAAATAATAACCAAATAACCCTCTCTGGGTTATTTGAAAAAGAAAGGAAATAAAAACAGAAAAAAAGTCCACTGAACATTAACTTTCTGTTGTGCCGTGCACAATCTTAACAGGTAAAAGTTTAGCTTAGTTGTCAGAGCAGAATCTCTTACTCAAATGACTCATATGAGCAGTCTCTCAAAGTTCTTGTGTTCCTTCCTTATAATCCTTTTGTAGGTTCCAGTAGGCTTGTAGACACCGCTGTTTGCAGCTCTCTCTCATCAACTTCCCTGTGAAAACCACAAAGCAAGCAGGCTGAGAAACCGAACTAAGTGATACAGCACCTACACAGCACAATACATTTCACTACCAGTATGGTTGTGGAGATGGATTTTATCCCAGTAGATTTTATTATGATTAAATTTGTTTATACTCAGAAAAGTCAGAAAAGTGATCTTACCTATGTATGTTCATCAGTGTGAACTGATGAACATAAAAAAATAAAAAAAAAATAAAAAAAAATTCATAAAAAAAATAAAAAAATCATAATGCGTCTCTGGTATTGTTCAGGGGGCCGGGCCAAATGTGGAGGCGGGCCGTATTCGGCCCGCGGGCCTTAGTTTGGGGACCACTGGTCTAGACGATGTCAAATGCTGGATGGCAAGGAACTGATGTAATTATATTTGGCCCTCCTAGCTCTGTCTCCAGCCTAAGCAATGCGCCTGGTCCCCTGTCTGCAAATTTGCAAAATTAAGTCAGAAATCTTGGTGTGTTCTTGGACACTTCTTTGAATTTTAACAAACTTTTAGTGTTATGAAAGGCAGCTTTTATCAGCTTAGAACCATAGCCAAATTAATGTCATTTTATCTCATAAGGACCTGGAAACTGTTATTCATGCTTGTATCACCTCTCGGCTGGATTACCAGACTTTTAACCGGTACAAAGAAAATACATCACATCACCTCACCTCTGTCTTAGCCCAGCTGCACTGTGAAATACAGAATTGATTAAAATATTACTATTTGTTTTTAAAGCCCTCAATGGATTAGCTCCAAAATACATTACTGATCTGCTTATTCCATACTCTGCCCCCAGGTCACTTAGGTCATCATCACAGCATCTTCTCACAGTCCCCAACTCACGCAACTCACCAACAACTTAAAACCAAGGGCGACCAGGCTTTTTCTGTTGCTGCCCCCAGGCTCTGGCCCAAATTTAAAGACCCATCTTGTTTCTCTTGCTTTTGGTTCAGTCTTAGGTTGGCCCCATGTTTTTTTTATATATTCTATATATATTCACTGCCTCAATCTGGGAAGCACTTTTTTGTCAACTGTTGTTTTAAATGTGCTCTTTTGATAAATGACTTGACTTGACTTGACACACACACATACATATAGACATACACACATACACACAAAGTATATTTCAAAGCTCACCACTACATTGACATTCAGCTTGCTTCTTACAGATTCTGTAACAACCGTGATTACTCCACAGCGGGCAGAGGTGTCATCCGCGGTGTGGTGAGATCTTCCCCCTCCTCCTCCTCCGTGGATGATGGCCACGTCTCCGTCGCGGTGAGCCTGAGTCGTCTCTTTCACCAGAAGAGCACCGTGTTCACTCGGAGGAAGGGGGGACGGGGAAGTCTGTGGCGTGGCCGTGTCAGCCTGCCCCTGCTGTGTGGCGGGGCCCTGGAGAGGACGACCAGTACCTCCTTACTGGGTCCGTTCACTTTGGGGAGGTCTGGATGGGCTGTGCGCCACTCTACAAGGACTTCCTGGAGCGCTATCAAGTGGCACAGGAAGCGGGTATCAACCCGTGTCAAGTGGACATGACCTGAGAGAGAGAGAGAGAGAGAGAGAGAGAGAGAGAGAGAGAGAGAGAGAGAGAGAGAGAGAGAGAGAGAGAGAGAGAGAGAGAGAGAGAGAGAGAGAGAGAGAGAGAGAGAGAGAGAGAGAGAGAGAGAGAGAGAGAGAGAGAGAGAGAGAGAGAGAGAGAGAGAGAGAGAGAGAGAGAGCTCCCTGTTCTTGTGAAACAAAGCAATGGAACGAGAGGCCGACAAGGAGGAAATACTTACATCAGACATCAAAGGGGGCTTAAGCCCTTTTTCTTCCTCCAGAGAAAGTGCCCTTTTTCTGGGATGCTTTTTTAAATTGATTATTATTTTTTTTTATATAAATTAATATATATCTACTCCTGTTTGCACACAGTTTCCCTTTCCAAAAAATATATTGATTGAATAAAAGATCAAAATATCAGGTCGGGAGATTAGACTGTCAAGTTCCGAGGCTTTCTCCACCCTCCCTCCCTCTCTCCCTCCCTCCCTCCCTCCCTCTCTCTACCCTCCCTCCCTCCCTCCCTCTACCCTCCCTCCCTCTCTCTACCCTCCCTCCCTCTACCCTCCCTCCCTCCCTCTCTCTACCCTCCCTCCCTCTTCCCTCCCTCTCTCTACCCTCCCTCCCTCTACCCTCCCTCTCTCTTCCCTCCCTCCCTCTTCCCTCCCTCCCTCCCTCTCTCCACCCTCCCTTCCCTTTCCTTCCCTCCCTCTCTCTACCCTCCCTCCCTCCCTCTTCCCTCCCTCCCTCCCTCTACCCTCCCTCCCTCCCTCTCTCTACCCTCCCTCCTTCTCTCTACCCTCCCTCCCTCCCTCTCTCTACCCTCCCTCCCTCCCTCTACCCTCCCTCCCTCCCTCTCTCTACCCTCCCTCTCTCTACCCTCCCTCCCTCCCTCCCTCCCTCCCTCTACCCTCCCTCTTCCCTCCCTCTCTCTACCCTCCCTCCCTCCCTCTCTCTACCCTCCCTCCCTCCCTCCCTCCCTCCCTCCCTCCACGTCTGCTGCACAGCAGTGCGGACAGTCCTTGGCAGTCCCTTCAGACAGGTAGCAGCACCTCCCACCTTACAGTCCCATGTTATGCCGGCTTTTCTTGGCTTGTTTGAAGGTGAGTGGTGATGAACAAATGACTAAGCTGCCAGTGCCTCGAGTTTACAGCTAATTAGCCAAAAGACTAAAACAAATATAGTTAACTAGCTAATGGATAAGTTAGCTCAAAGTTTAGCTAAGGCAATTTATCATGGGCATACAGGCTAATGTACTGTACTTAAGGGGAGACACTACAGGTGAATACAGTAAAATGTGTATCTAATAACGTCATCACAATCGCCACATTGATATGCAAATGAGGCGTTAACTAAGCCTAATTAAAATGCGCTAATTTGCATGCATTTACCAAGGCATTGCAGGTGAAAAGACAAAACATATCACCTCACAACTTCCCCAGATAGTTACTTACGTCAAGTCAGTATTTCCCCCTGAAATGTTATGTTTAAATATGCGGTATAAATACGGTAACAGACCCAGGCAACGGACAAACGACGATGAGCAAGCAGTGTACATGCGGTAAAGTCTGCAAGAACATCCATGGCTTAAAGATCCACCGAGCGAGGATGAAGTGCCCGTTGGGAGCAGAAGCAACACAACGCACAGGTGTTACACCTGGTGAGACGCAGGAGGTGCCAGGCCCGGAGTCACCCCATAGTGCCCAGAACCTCCAAGTGTTGCAGACAACTCCCTCGAGCATGAAGTCTGACAGGAGGCGGATCAAATGGCCTGCAGCTAGCATGACCTCACTCTGGAAGCAGTTCGATGACGATGTCGACCAAATTCTGGAGGCAATGGCGAAGGGAGAGGCAACAATCATTGTCAGCATCGCAGCTGAACGGTTCGGCGAGGAGGAGAAGAAAAGCTCCGGAACATCTTACTCAAAGAATCAAAGAGCTGTAAGGATCCACAACATCAGAAAGGAGATGAAAGTGCTGAAGTCCCAGTACAAGGTGGCAGGAGAAGAGGAACGCACTGGCCTAGCCCAGCTAATGTGCATCCTTCGGAAAAACATCAGAGTTCTCCGCCGGGCCGAGTGGCATCGGAGGCGGCGGCGCGAGAGAGCACGTAAACGTGCTGCTTTCATCGCTAACCCCTTCAAGTTCACTAAGGATTTGTTGGGGCAGAAGCGCAGTGGCATACTGGCCTCCTCGCAGGATGACATAGACCAACATCTGAAGCAGACGTACAGCGACCCCGCAAGAGAGCAGGAGTTGGGAGAGTGTAACAACCTCATAGACCCCCCTGAACCAGAAGTGCAGTTCGACATGTCGGAGCTGCAGCTAAAGGAAGTCAGGGAGGTTGTCCGCAAAGCAAGGGCAAGCTCTGCTCCAGGACCGAGTGGCACTTCATACAAAGTGTATAAGTACTGTCCCAAACTCCTGCTGCGTCTGTGGTACATCTTGCGAGTCTTCTGGAGAAGGGGGAGGATCCCTGATCAATGGAGAGTGGCTGAAGGGGTATGGATCCCGAAGGAGGAAAACTCCACTCAGCTAGACCAGTTCCACATCATCTCCCTGCTGTGTGTTGAGGCAAAGGTTTTCTTCAGCGCTGTTTCCAAACGGCTGTGTGGCAGAGAACACCTACATCGATACATCTGTCCAGAAAGGTGGCATTTCAGGAATGCCAGGATGTCTGGAGCATACCGGTGTGGTGACACAGCTTATTCGGGAGGCCAGAGAGAACAAGGGCAACCTGTCAGTGCTGTGGCTTGACCTGGAGAATGCATTCGGCTCCATTCCACACAAGCTGGTTCAGTTCACTTTGACAAAACATCATGTCCCAAGCAGGTGTAGAGACCTCATCGCTGATTATTACAGCAATTTCAGGATGAGGGTCTCTTCAGGAGCAATAACATCCAGTTGGCACAAGGTGGAGATCGGTATCATCACAGGGTGTACTATCTCTGTGACATTGTTCTCCCTAGCCATGAACATGCTCACTAAGTCTGCTGAGCCAGAGTGCAGAGGGCCCCGCACGAATTCCGGACAACGGCAACCACCCATCAGGGCATTCATGGATGACCTCACAGTCATGACAGAATCAGTCCCAGGCTGCCGGTGGATTCTGAAGGGGCTTGAAGAGCTGGTGGAGTGGGCCCCGATGCGTTTCAAATCCGCCAAATCCAGATCAATGGTGCTGAGGAAAGGGAAGGTGGTGGACAAGTTCCGGTTTAACATCGCAGACACAGCCATCCCATCTATCTCAGAGAAGCCAGTCAAGAGCTTGGGAAAAGTCTTTGACTGCTCTCTGAGAGACACAACATCTATCCAGTCGACCTGCACTGAGTTGGATGGCTGGCTGAAATCCGTGGACAAGTCAGGCCTACCTGGGAAGTTTAAAGCCTGGGTCTACCAACATGGCATTCTTCCCAGGATTCTGTGGCCCCTCCTTGTCTATGCGGTCCCTATCTCAACAGTTGAGACCCTAGAGAGGAGGGTCAGCAACCACCTCCGGAGATGGCTTGGGTTACCAAGGAGCCTGAGCAGCATTGCACTCTACGGGAACACCAACAAGCTGCAACTGCCTTTCAAATCCTTGGAGGAGGAATTCAAGGTAACTAGAGCCAGAGAAGTGGTTCAATACAGGGACTCAAGTGATCCGAAGGTGGCTAAAGCAGGGATCCAAGTGAGGACTGGCAGGAAATGGAGGGCAGAGGAAGCAGTTCAAGAGGCAGAGGCAAGGCTGCGTCACAAGAGCCTGGTGGGAGTGGTCACACGAGGTCGAGCTGGGCTAGGATCCTTTCCAACTCCCCAAATGAACACCAGGGGGAAGGAAGGGCGCCGTCTTGTTCAGGAGGAGGTGAGAGCAGCAGTGGAGGAGACAAGAACCTGCAAGGCAGTGGGAATGAAGCAACAGGGAGCTTGGACGAGATGGGAGAATGCGGTTGAGAGGAAAGTGACCTGGGCTGAGCTTTGGAAAGCCGAGCCTCACCGCATCAAATTCCTAATCCAGGCAGTGTATGATGTGCTTCCAAGCCCGTCAAATCTGCACACATGGGGCATAGCAGAGACACCAGCATGCCCATTGTGTTCCAAGCGAGGAACCCTGGAACACATCCTCAGTTGCTGTACAAGGGCACTTGGAGATGGACGGTACAGGTGGAGGCATGACCAAGTCCTGAAGACCATTGCTGAAGCCATCAGCGCAGGACTGGCGTGGTCAAAGCAGTTCCGACACTCCAAGGACACCATCGCCTTTGTCAGAGCTGGGGACAAGCCAACTTCTGCCAGAAAAACATCTGCAGGCATCCTGACGTCTGCAAGAGACTGGCAGTTGTTGGTGGACCTTGAACATCAGCTGAAGTTCCCCAGCCATATTGCAGTCACCACCCTGCGACCAGACATTGTTCTTGTGTCTGAGTCCACCAAGCAAGCTGTGCTGCTGGAGCTGACAGTCCCGTGGGAAGATCGCTTGGAAGAAGCCTTTGAAAGGAAGCTCTCCAAGTACGCAGGACTGGTCAGCGACTGTCAGCAGGCTGGTTGGAGAGCAAGGTGTTTCCCGGTGGAAGTTGGATGCAGAGGATTCGCAGCCCGTTCCTTGGTCAGAGCCTTCAGCAGTTTAGGCATCGAGGGAGTGAGAAAGAGGAGAGCCATCCGCAGTACCACCGATGCGGCAGAGAGGGCCTCAAGATGGTTGTGGCTCAAAAGAGGGGAGCCATGGAGTCATGGTAGCTAGCTAGCCATCTGGACACAAGCTGGGGTCTGATCAGCCCCGGCTGGGTCACCTGGAGGAGGGCGTATGATGTTGCGAGACCCGAAACGTCCTATGATTCCAGGAACATCACTGAAGATGTGTCCAGACTAGGCATCAGTAGATGTATGTACACAGTGCAGATTAGCTTTAAATCCAGAGATGAATTCAGACAGGGTAGTAAAACGAACACCATTTAGTTTTTTGGAAGTTTTCTTTCCATTAGAGTGAAAGAAAACATGTAAGCAAAATAGACCAAAATTACATGAAAAAACTATCTTTTTGCCTTAAACAGTAACTTCCTAATTTTGATTGTTGGCTGCTCATTTAATAACTATTAATTTGACTAGTTTGTTGTATGCTGATAGATCTTAATCATTACATTATACAGCGACCCACCCTCATATGTGAAAGGAGGGAATTGTAGTTACACTGAAACTAAGTTCTTGTCAACAGCAGTTATTTTATGTTATGTGTGCGGTAAGTGTAATAATAATAATAATAATGTATTGGATCATTAATGTATTCAGGCAATTCAGTATTCTATTGCTTGGCTTAACCTTTTGTTTTAAAAACATTTTTATGAATGATTATGGGAAGTGCCCTTTTTCTCACTTGAGCTCCTGCCCATGAAAATGTCTGTGCACGTCCCTGATTAAATATATATATATTAAAAACAAAAAAAATAAACTTAGTTTTCTTTTTTTCTTTGTACTTAGTAGCAGTACTTAGTTGTACTTTTCCATTACAGTTCATGTTTAAAATGTGAATAACAAAACATGAGTAGAAATAAAATGGCAGAGTGAACAATGAACTTAAATTAATTCTGTGAATAAGATAGCTTGGAAATATTGTGCTAATTATATATCATGCTCATATCATGTGATCATGAAATGGTTTGCTTTGAAAAAAAGCTTAATGTCATTTATTATGTCAGCAGTGTACAATATGTAGCTCTGTGAGATGTTTTGTATGTGTATGTGAATTCTTGTTTGTTGTGTGTGTGTCTGTACATTTGTTGTCTGTACAAAAACTGTCCTGGATCTTGTATTCCTCTCTCTCTCTATACAATTGCACATTCATGAATTGCACATATGGGTCTGTATATCAGTTGTGGCACGCACCCGTTGGCAGAGGGAGGACAACAGCGGTTGCGGGTGTAACAAATGGTTTTATTTCCTTAAACAGGTGGGGGAAAGGGGATAACGGTAAATCAAAAAGGTCCTCCCGGTTGGGGTACCGTCTCTCTCTTTCTTGGTCGTCTCGGGGTAGCTGTCCTGGGCCGGGGCTCGGGGGTGTTGGTCCGCCTCCTGGGGCTCCCGTTAGGGCAGCAACACCGCCGCCAGGGCTTAAGGCTGGGGAAAGACACAATCCCCATTAACAATCCTGCTTCGGCATTAACAGTCCTATAGCACGCCGCAGCTTTTAGTCCGGGTTGGCCTGCGGCCTCTTACCACATACTGTTCCTCTCCTCTTCCTTCCACGCTCTTCCTTTTATCCCTGCCTCTGGCCTTCTTGAGTGGCTCCCCTCCAGGTGTACGGCGTCAGGCCTGATGAGCCGCTCCAGGTGTTCCCCATTCGGCCTGACGAGTGGGCGGTTACCGTCTGAGCTCTCCGTGGTGCTAATCCTGCCAGGAGCTCAGAGGGGTAGTACCGGTTTCCTACCACCTGGCCCAAGTGTTGCCCAGCATGCTTCCCAGTGGAGCCCGGGGCGCCACACAGTGTGTATGAATTAAAGCCGATTATTTAGAGTTTGTGCTACTGTAAAAATATTGTTTGAAGTACCAAACAACCGGAGAACGAGCAAAACGCCCACAACTATTCGCTGCACATTCCCAATCGGTTGTACAAATGTTTTGCACAGCTCCCAACTTGTTAACGTGTATATGCTTAACAACCCCGGCCTCTCCAGGGTCATCCAAAGAAAGGCAACAGTCAGGCACCATACCAAAGGGCAGGTGCTTGGGACTCGAAGAGAAAGACAACACAGAGAGCTCCAGGACAATGGGCTCAATACAGAGAGAGAGAGAGCTTTAGAACAATGGGCTCAATACATAGAGAGAGAGCTTTAGAACAATGCGCCTCACATCATTCTGTGTAAGCGTGTGTATGTATTGGCCTGTAGCTCCAGAAGGGCCTGGCACACGCAAGCTGTCCACTCACCCGCATGCAAGCAGCCCACACAGCAGAAATCAAAGCTGGCCGGAAAGCAACCTGACCAGCGGAAGTGGCAGCTCAGTAATTCGACTCCCCTCAACGAAGGCTGCTAATTATGGACACTTCAGAGAGGACATAATGTTGACCTTGCAGTGCCCGAGTCTGCAAGATGTGCAGTGCAGTGTGTGTGTGTGTGTGTGTGTGTGTGTGTGTGTGTGTGTGTGTGTGTGTGTGTGTGTGGCATGCAAGAGGCACAGCTGGGCGGTCAGTCGTAGGCTTAGGCTTGTCTAGGCTAAGGGAAACCCAGTAAACATCGATGCAGATTTGTTTTGGAAAGACTAAAAAGGCTGGGAAGGATTTGAGGACAATCTTTTGTTATCATGAATTGTTTTGTTGGAGTTTCATCTTCATTAAGAAGTAGGGCTTTAGTATTATTTCCTTGCAATCCGGTTATTAAAAAAAAGTAGCTTTTTGGTGACATTTGTAATACATCTTTGTAAGTGATCTTGCCCTCTCTCTCTTTCTCTCTCTCTCTCACACACACATACACACCAATTGCTAATTAGTTCACAAATAAACGTTTTGAATATCTCCCTATACAATTTCTTATAATTGAATATGTTATTAAAAAGTGGACAATTATAGAATTTTAATATCTGTTATAAATACTAAAGTATTTGTTTATTAGTTTAATAGTTTGATTATTTGTATGTCGTATGTATGTACACAGAGAAAGAGCCTGGGAACCAGATCGAACACATTGTTGTGTAAAATAATTGTAGACAGTGACCAGTACATACTGATCAGAAGCATTAAGGCGACAATATTTGAATGCCACTAGCGCCTCCCAGTGGAGGTCATGCGAAAAAGGCTATTTAGTTATTTACGCCTCACATTCAAATTCGTTTTTCACACTGTGCTGATTAGCTCCCTGTTTGTGCATGACCAATAATGATTGAACCAAACAGATGTGAGTGGGAAAATAATCTAACAATCAAATAAAGTAAATAGCTGAAGAAGTTTTATTTATAAAAAGTCCCAAAATGTAATCTATTTTTTATCTTGTTCCCACATGATAATTATCTTGAGCGCAGGTGGAGCTAGAGGGTGGTGCTGGGTGAGCGTGGGCTGTGCATGGATGGGGAGGTGTTGCGGGCGGAGGGGCAGCAGTGCCTGTTGAGACACATGGAGCAGAGGGGGTTGACCGGGAGACACGTCTGCTGGCCGAAGCCCACCAGCAGCCAGTTGATGTCCCTCCACAGCTCCCTGGATGGGGTGGGGTCGGTTTATACACCAGTAAGACAACATTTAGCTATATTGGTTTGAAAAGACCAGGCGGCAAAATAATAATAATGATACATCTAATAATAACATGACTATTAAATTGAAAAAATACTATGTGTAATTTCTTTAATTACATTTTACATAAAAAAAAAGGTTTTTAGGTTCCTATAGACAGTTGCTAGAGACTGGAGCCGGTGGTAAAACCGTATGTCACTGAATTAGTTACTTACAGTCCTCCAGGGCCTTGAATTAACTGAATTAGTCACCTAGGTAACCAGTCCTCCAGGGCCTTGCGTGTCTTCTCTGGGGACTTTGTAGGCTTCTTCAACAACCCAAGCCGGTTTGCGATGCGGTGAACATGTGTATCCACACCTACAGAGATACATGTACACAATTAGAAAAATATATAGTTATAATACACTTAGCTTAGCGGCAAGAACTTAACTAAGCTGTGAAATCAACCAGACCATTTAAAAGTCAGTTTTGCCATGTTTCCTTAGTGATTTGGTCATAATATACATTGAATTCATGATTCTCTCTCTGCTCATGCCTCATGTCTTGGTTGGAGTTACCTATGCCGGAGACCTGGTCCCAGGCAATGTCCATTGCTAGGTGGGCCATCTTGGGGCCGACCCCTGCCAGGCGTAGCAGACCCTCCACACTGTCTGGGATGTCCCCGGAAAACTCCTGCTTTAGCATGAGCGAGGTCTTCTTCAAGTACTTGGCCTTAGTCTAGGATCACCATGCAGAGAGGCATGCAAAGGGCACCACGGGGGGGGGGGGTTCAGTACACAATGAAAATATAAATACAAACTACTGTTTCCAGGGCCCTACACTAAGCCCCTACATTTCCTTGTGTGCCCCTAACTAAAAGCGTTACCCTCCAGAAGCCAACAGGATAGATGAGTTTCCCCAGGGTTTCCTCGTCCGTCTTCAGGATGTGTTCTACAGTGCAGCCTCGGGCTCTCAGCCTCTGCATGGCGGCCGCAGTCACCTCATCCTTTGTCTGACTGGACAGCATCAGAGACACCAGCACCTGAAAGCGTCTGACCTGGAACACACACACACACACGTTGATTGATAAAGACATATGAAGTGTTGATGAAGACATATTAAGTGTTGATGAAGACATATTAAGTGTTGATTAAGACACATATCAAGTGTTGATTAAGACACATAAAGTGTTGATGAAGACATATTAAGTGTTGATAAAGACACATCAAGTGTTGATGAAGACATATTAAGTGTTGATGAAGACATTAAGTGTTGATGAAGACACATATCAAGGGTTGACGAAGACATATTAAGTGTTGATGAAGACACATATCAAGTGTTGATGAATACATATATCAAGTGTGATGAAGACACATATAAAGTGTTAAT
>CM051003.1:34653883-34703883 GCA_027704905.1 Muraenolepis orangiensis
AAAACAAGACACAAACACAAAACGGTAACACACTTGGTTGTACTACTACAGTATATTTTGACTTGTGTGTGCAGGGTGAAAGGCTGGGTCCACTGAGAGCCTACTTCTTTAAGGTGATCAGAGATTACCAGCCGCCAAATGAGGAGCTTGCAGACCGGTTAGAAGTATTCAAGGCCTTGACAGAGAATGGAAAAGACATCACGTATCTCGAGGAGGATATAGGTGAAACTTTGAAGTTGTTTTGCTACTACTCTAAGCTAAAGTGCTGCCTTTGCTAGCGGTGCAAATTAGTTTGCTTGCTTAATTTGTTTCTTTCATAATGTTTATGAAGAGGAGGTGTGAAACAGATCATGTCTCCTAGGACAAATGTCTTATGTGTTTTGTCTTTCTTTTGCCAGCTCACTTTGTTTTGCTCTGGATGGACAATGGTCTGACCTCAGACTTCCTCCATGTCCTGGTGAACCTGGTCAAATTCAACAGCTGCTACCTAGATCAGAATGTCTCCATTATGGTCCAGTAAGTAAACAAACAAACAACCACCACAGAAGCATATTTCTATCCACTCAATGTAATCAACATATCTGTTTCATTTCCTGCAGAAAGATCTGTCTACTGTGCAATAGAACCACATCTTCAACTGATATTGAAGTAGGGTTTTTTTTAGCGGACTTACATTGTCACGACAAATGTATTTTAAAGCATTGACATCTTTCACAATACCAAGCATGGCCTCATTTCATTTCTTTGTGTCATGTTGTGTGTGTGTTCCTGTATTGGCCTTTAGGTGGCGCTGCAAGTGCTTGATGCAGTGGTGTGCTACAACTGCCTTCCCTCTGACTCCCTCACGGTGTTCATCATCACACTGTGTCGCACTGTCAACGTCAAAGAGTTCTGTGAGACGTGCTGGAAGGTGAGGGAGCGATGGAGCAGGATTTGGCAGATTGGTTTGTGTTAGGGGATAGTTTCTATGGCGGTGTGACAAAATCGTTTTGTTCTGCGTGTTACAGGATAGTAGTGCTAAGGGGGTTCTACTCAGTCCAAATGGAGTTTCATCCTCAGCTTACCTGTCCCCAACTTACCTGTAGGCATTCTTGAGCAAGATAGCTACCCCCCTACCTTACCTACCTTTAAAGGCCTAGAAGTCATTGAAACGTTCCCCCCTGGTTTGACCTAACCACTGCCATATTTTGACATTGACATTGCGGAGAAATAATGATCTGTCTTATGGCGATGATATAATTTCAACATGGCAGTGTTTCAGTTTGACACAAAACTGTTGGCACACGTTTAAAAATGCTTTTGCAGTCCAAATTAACAATATTGGAGAGAGTTGTCTCACGCAGGTTGCCAGGTTGAGGACAGTGAACAAACACATTTGTTATAACTCTGTTAATGCTGGCTAGATGCATGGCTGGCTATGTTTACCCACAGATATAAGTTAGGGTAAGGGTTAGCTGAAGTTGGAGACCATACTAGCTGTAGCGTTGTTGTTGGAGAAGATGGTATTTAGACAGTAACTGTGTTACAATAAGCTCCTTTATTGACCTGTATCTGAAACCACTGTAATTAGCTCTGCATAAATTAATAGTAAATCTAACCACTCCTCTTCTTCTGTCCTCAGCTGATGAGGAAGGTCTTGGGGACTCATTTGGGTCACAGCGCCATCTACACCATGTGTCGGATCATGGAGGAAAGGTGATGTACTCCGCATACTGGTAAGGATTAGTGTGTTCTTTTAGATTTAGACTCTTATTCTGTGTGTGTTCTTCTACAGGGTCTATGTAGAGGATGCTGCACTGCTCAGAGGAGCGGTGTTCTTCGTTGGGATGGCCCTTTGGGGCGCCCACAGACTCCCTGCCTTAAAAAACACACCCACCTTGGTCCTGCCTTCTTTCTACAAGGTAAACCATAAACACAGACATCAACTCACACACACACACACACACACACACACACACACACACACACACACACACACACACACACACACACACACACACACACACACACACACACACACACACACACACACACACACACACATACACACACTACGATGCAAATGTGTTGATGAGTATGTTCATATGTTGTGTGTGTGGTAGGCCATGTCGTGTGCCAACGAGGTGGTGTCCTACGAGATTGTCCTGTCCATCACCAGACTGATCAAGAAGTACGGCAGAGAGCTGCAGGTGGTGACCTGGGATATCCTGCTGGCCGTCATAGAGCGTCTGCTGCAGCAGATTCAGGTGAGTACACTTCAACCAGTCCACCATCAGATCTGAGGCTGCATCCCATACACATGGTTTCGGGCTGGTGGAGTTGGCATATATTTGTATGCATAATCACCATAACATAAGACATTAAAAACATATAAAATACCCAAAAGATGAAAATATATATCTATATCCATATGGAAAATAATTAAGATCAGCACGTAAACGTAACAATGAGGGTTGAGGTCATATCCTAGCTGCTATATATCTACACTCATGTGAAGATGTGTGTTGTCCAGACCATAGGCAGCGCTGAGCTCAAGTCCATTGTCTATGAGCTGCTGACCACCGTGGAGGAGCTGTACGAACAGAACGGCTACCATGGCTCCACAGAGAAGTTCTTCAGCCTGGTGGAGAAATGTGCCGACAAGAGACCGGTGGGACTTGTAGTGACTCCCTGTGTGTAGTAGTTATAGTAATGATAATAATAATAATGATAGTAATTGAGATCAGAGCCGGGAAGAGAGTTTCTGTACCCAAGGGTTATCAATTTGGTTCAGTGGTTCTTGAGAACCTTACCATGGTAAAGAGGTTTGGGTGTCCCTGTGAACCTGAGCGCTGTGTTGTCTGGAGCCTAGTGCTCCTGGTAGGGTCTCCCATTGCAAATTTGTCTCAGGAGAGGGACCAGACAAAGAATGGTTCAGAAGACTCCAATAGAAGAACAAGGTAGAAATGTTGCTACCCTGCCCGGAGGAAGCCAGGGGCTTTTCCATCCCTGGACACTTCCATTCCACAAACCCTAAATCTATGGGGAGAACTGCTGGGGAGCACTAATCATTTGACTTTGACCACAAATGATCGCGGCCCTATGGGAGATGTAGTACCATACTGGTATTATTCATTAGGACACCTCATCCAAATATGTGTGCCAAAATGCAAAACTTTTTACAAGTGAAACACTCAAATATTAATAAGAAGAAGCTTAGCAAAACAATAGATATCCACAGATACTTGTGCCTACCTAATAATGTGTTCCTCTTCCAGGATTCTTCTGTGCTGACGCTCATCTCATACCGGGCTCAGTCCATCCAGCCAGCAAAGGATGGCTGGATTCAGAGCCTCTATCGTCTCATGGACACTTTTTTTAAGTAGGGCACACACGCACACACACACACACACACACACACGGATACACACACACACACCAGCATACTGTATATGCACACACACACACGTAAACATGCACATAATGCACGTACACACATGCACACTGTTATTGGATGCCTCTTAAACCAAGCGTTACCTCGACTGCCTTTCATTCTAATACTTACTGTAATGTTTTCCTCTTGTCCATCTGTGCTCATCTGTCTACCTGGCTTTCTGTCTGTCTGTGTTTCTGTCTGTCTGTCTGTCTGTGTATCTCAGTCAAGTCAAGTTTATTGTCACTTCACAGTTTACACAAGTATAAAGCAGTGGTGTGAAAATCTGTCTGTTTCACTGTGTATCTGGAAGGTCGGAGAACCGCAGCGGGATAAGGATAAAGGTTCTTCACATCTTGTCCTTTGTTCTCAGCACCAACCGGCAGCTGTATGAGGTGTGGACCAACAACACACATCACTATTCTTTCTAATAACCGCTTTCTCTGTCCTTTCTGTCTTTGTCCATCTTTTTTTCACTGTCCTAGTTAGTTTGTCTCATGTGTAACGTTGAGCTCGGCCAAGACAGATTTTTCTTCTTCCCTGGTATTATCTTTCACTCTGCGAAAGATTAGGATAACAGAAGGAAACAGAATAACCAGTGAAAGCCTTCTGCCCTACCTGTTCCCCCAGGAGGAGTTGATCGAGGTGGTGGTGATCCCCCAGCTCAGCGGCATAGCGGAGGACCGCGACCTGGCAGTGAGGAAGCAGGCCACCCAGCTCCTTGTGGACCTGGCCGAGGGCTGCACCACCCACCACTTCACCAGCCTGCTGGACATCATCGAGAGAGTGGGTCCATAGTTTGTCGCTCTTGACAAAACGTTCTCTACCTCCTTGGACACCTTAGAACACACTAAGGGCACTTTCACAAGCACACAATTTGGTGCGTTCACATTGGTCCTCTGCTCCATTTGAATTTCATTATGATTCTGAGTAATCAAGCGGACGGCACTTGTGAAAGGAGGAAAGAAGAATTTATTATTGTCCTGTGCTTTCTGCCGTGTCACCTGAATCTCCTGTCCGGGATTAAGAAAGTACTAGTTGATCTCGTCTTCAACATTTATTTTTCATATATTTATCTTCTTCCAATTTATCCTTTATCCTCTGCGTTCAGGTGGCCAGTCGTTCCCTGGTGTCGGGGCCCTTGGACGTGTCAGAGAGAGACCCCGCGGTGGAGTGTCCGATGGAGGACGTCCGGACAGCCATACTGGGTCTGCTGGAGATACTACAGGTGAAGCCGCATGGACACTCGCAGGGTTAGGGTTAGGGTTAAAAGCTATTTTCTATTTTCTTGAATAGAGCTTTGTCTCCCTCCGATGCAGAGTAAACTGTACAGCCTGCCTGCCAGCCACGCCAGTCGAGTTTATGAGCTCCTCATCAGCCACCTGCAGCTGCACTACAAGAGCAAGTGCTCATCTGCTGTCGCTTCTGGCATCCGACTCCAGGTATCTATCTCGTCTTGTTTCTGGGAATCCCTTCCTTGCTTTGTATTTAGAATATATTTTCCTCACTCCCCTGCCCGCCTCTGCAGGTGTTTGACTTCTTCCTGATGCTGCGGGCGGATTCCCTTCACCGCCTGGGTGTCTCCAACAAAGATGGAGCCCTGAGATTTAGCCCATACTGCTATTGCGACATGTGGTGAATACACACCGACACACACACGGCTGGATCAAAATCTACTATTAAATTACCATTGTTTTAGCACCATGCCACCAACAGTAATGTAGCACAGCTGGGCGGTGGAGCTGGAGCTGAAACAACGCTTCTTCTTGTTGTGTTGTCGCAGGGAGCCAGAGAAGCGCGGTGGCAGTGGTGGGGATAAGAAGCAGACCGGCTCCTCTTCTCCTTCTGCAGGAACCCCTGCTCCGCCCAATCAAACCGTGGGCTCCTCCTCCTCCTCTTCCACCTCCTCGTCCTCCTCCTCCATCCGCACTGCCTTCCTGCCATATGCGCCTGTCTTCAGTGCCCTGCTTCAGGCTCTCAAGATGGTACACGCACGCACGCACGCACGCACACACACACACACGTGTATGTCATCAACAGCTCAGTCTGTCCTTGTTTTCTGTTACAGGAGACTGACTGGAAGGTTCTGAAGCTGATTCTGAACAAGCTGCCTCACACCCTACAGTATAAGGTTCTGCTGCTGGCATCTCCCTGCAGCCTGGACCAGCTGTGCTCTGTCCTCTGCTCCATGGTAACTAATGGAGCACATGGAGCTAACACAAGCCTCAGTTCATACTTCCGTAACTAGTTCTAGTGCCTGTTCCCACTCCGTGTCTCTGTGCTTCTCTCTCTTTAGGTGACCGATCGTCTGATCTCAGAGCGTTTGAAGAAGACCCCAGAAGGGTTTTCCCGTACTGACGTTCAGCTGGCAGTGGTGCCGGTGCTCACGGCCGTCACGTCGTACCACAACTACCTGGAACAGCCCCGACAGGTACTACCTGGTGTACCCAGTGTACAACTACAACAGGGCTTTCAGTGGTCAACACACAATAAGGGAAGGATAAGGGAATTCCATGCTAAACCAGGAGTCAAGTTGAAATTGTTAGAACTTTGAGTTAAAAATCTGATCACCTCTCTTCCAGGGTAGCATCAACCCTACATTGGGCTTCAACATTCAACTCCGTAGGAATACAGAAATCCACAATGCTGCCGACACTGGAAGCTCAACATGTGTTGACCACTTTAGCGATATCCATGGCTAATAATCATGTCGCCCTTTCAGAGAGAGCTGGTCCAGTGCCTGGAGACGGGCCTCATCTACCGCTGTGCCAAGCAGTGCGTGGTCGCCCTGACCATGTGCACCGTGGAGATGCCGGACATCATGATCAAGCTTCTCCCAGCTCTCATCGTCAAGCTCACCCACATCTCAGCCACTGTCGCCATGGCTTCCCCTATGCTGGAGTTCCTCTCCAGTGAGACCATAAAAACACTTACTGTACTGTACTCTCTTTTTAGCTTCAAAGTCAAACCATAATCAAATGTGTTTTCCCATATTTATTTTGGATAAGAAGTATGTGTTCTGGACATGAGACTTGTAGCTAAGACCTGAGACTTGTGGTTTAGACCTGGGACTTGTGGCTAAGACCTGAGACTTGTGGCTAAGACCTGAGACTTGTGGCTAAGACCTGAGACTTGTGGCTAAGACCTGAGACTTGTGGCTAATACCTGAGACTTGTGGCTAAGACCCGAGACTAGTGGCCAAGACCCGAGACTAGTGGCCAAGACCCAGACTTGTGGCCAAGACCCGAGACTTGTGGCCAAGACCCGAGACTTGTGGCCAAGACCCGAGACTTGTGGCTAAGACCTGGTTTTGCTGGTGTTCCTCTTGTATTCCAGCTCTGGTGCGCCTGCCTCATCTGTATGCCAACTTCGTGGCGGAGCAGTACGTCAGTGTGTTTGCCATCTCACTGCCTTACACCAACCCTTCCAAGTAAGTACATGTTCTGGACACTCACAGGCACGCTGAGCTACCGCATTCCGATGTACTAGGTGTCACAGAAGAAGTACAGAACTTTAATAAGCATTACAAAAATGTATTTTTTTAATTAAGGAAGAAAAAACACTACACACAATGTTGTGTACAATAGTCAAAATGTAGATTCAACAGTTGTAGTGAACATTTTTAACAGTATACCTAGGGATGCAAATTTTTCCTTTTATTTCTGACCCATATGAATTAATGTATAGTAATTTGTGCTGTCAAAGTTAACGCGATAATAACGCGTTAACGAAAATTATTTTTGACGCAATCAGGAAGCAACATTAACATTAAGTCGGATGGCAATAGCAAGCAAAAAAAAGGATTGCATCCAACAACTGCACTTATGAATTGCCTTCGAGAGCCCCCTACTGTATCCAAGAGACACAACTGGTGTGAAGTTGGACAAGACTACAGCGGTTGCACTCACTGGAGACTATTGGACTTCACAGCAATCACAGTTACCTCGGGTCAACAGCTAATTATTTTGACCAGCAGTGGGAAATTCAGTCGCATCACCACTGATAGAGTGCTCACAACATGATCGCAGCGGCCTGTCAAATCCAGCTTGTGCCACACATAGCATCCAACGATCCATCCAGGGTATCTTGCTCAAGGACACCTCTACTAGGAGGAGCCGGGGGATCGAACCAGCAACCTTCCGTTTGTGAGGCGACCGCTCTACCTCCTGAGCTATACTGCCGCCAAGCTATCACTATCAGCTATCAGCTATCACCTGAGCTATCACTTGACACTCCAAGGTCGTAGACGATGACATAATTTCGGAAGTAGCTACTGGACACTTACAGGCCACCGTAGCTTCTCATACTGGACCCTTACATCCCACCGTAGCTCCTCTTACTGGACCCTTACAGGCAACCGTAGCTCCTCCTACTGGACCCTTACAGGCCACCTTAGCTCCTTCTACTGGACCCTTCAGGCCACAGTAGCTCCTCCTGCTGGACCCTTACAGGCCACCATAGCTCCTCCTACTGGACCCTTCAGGCCACAGTAGCTCCTCCTGCTGGACCCTTACAGGCCACCTTAGCTCCTCCTACTGGACCCTTCAGGCCACAGTAGCTCCTCCTGCTGGACCCTTACAGGCCACCTTAGCTCCTCCTACTGGACCCTTCAGGCCACAGTAGCTCCTCCTACTGGACCCTTACATGCCACTATAGCTCCTCCTACTGGACCCTTCAGGCCACAGTAGCTCCTCCTACTGGACCCTTCAGGCCACAGTAGCTCCTCCTACTGGCACCTTCCAGGCCCCTGTAACTATTGAATGAAACTTTGGTCTTTTTAAAATGTGGATGGTGTTAATCGCTCCAAATTGTATTTGGTTAAGGGTTAAAGGGTTAATTCTAAACATCCCTATCTGCATTAATCAAACTACCCATTACTGTGGTCCAGGTTCAACCAGTACATCGTGTCCCTGGCGCACCACGTCATCGCCATGTGGTTCATCCGCTGCCGGCTGAACTTCCGCAAGGACTTTGTCCAGTACATCACCAAGGTATGTTCCTCCAGAATGCTTCTGAATGCATCTATATGACTAATACAGGCTATAAAATGTTTTTTTATTATTCAGATATGTGTAATATTGTCCTACATGGTTGGCGATCTGCTCGAGTGGGCTTTTTTCCTACATTACCCAGAAGGACTTTTGGCAACAATCACTTGGCAACATTCTGTAAATTGTAAATTTACAAATTGAACAAAATAATTGTATTATAATGATATGTATAACATGCTTTATTATTCATTGTGAAAGTCTGTGGCCGCATGTCAAAACCCAGATGTATCGGCCATGTCTGGGCTCTCGGAACAGAACAACTCTCCATGTAATTTACATCTGTCTCTTTCATTCAGGGTTTGCGCTCCAATGCCCTTCTTCCATTTGATGACGGCCATGAGCCAAATTTCCGAGCCCGTAGCACCAGCCTTAACGAACGCCCCAAAAGGTAAAGCATCCGTCCAGCCACACTCGGCCTACCTGGTGCTCATCTGTGTTAGACAGCAGTGGACCTACCTGGTGCCCCTCCGTAGACAGCAGTAGACCTTCCTGGTGCTCCTGTGTTAGACAGAAGTAGACCTACCTGGTGCTTCTCTGTGTTAGACAGCAGTAGACCTACCTGGTGCTCCTCTGTGTTAGACAGCAGTTGACCTACCTGGTCCTCCTCTGTGTTAGATAGCAGTCAACCTACCTGGTGCTCCTCTGCGTTAGATAGCAGTGGACCTACCTGATGCTCCTCCATAGACAGCAGTAGACCTTCCTGGTGCTCCTGTGTTAGACAGCAGTGGACCTACCACCAGCCAACTGGCGCATCTTTTCCTCCAGTTTGTGTTGAGAAGTCATCTCAGAAGTCACGTGTCGTCAAATCTTCACTTTCTGAAGACCTCCCCTGTCAGTACCTCAGTTGTCGTCATTCTTTGAGCTCACAGGTCCATCTTTCCTTTGCTCAGAGCCACTGCCTTGGATCACCACATGCCAGGCCCAAATCACTTTCAAAGTCACTAAAACACAATTCAAAAGTATAAATGATCAAGACCGAGGCTCGCCATGAGCCAAGGTAATAAACAAATTCCAGAAGGGCTCCATATTGCGTGCTGTGGTCCAATGCTTAGGGTAAACCCAGGCTTGTGTTTTCATATAGTGTTTGTGTTGTTACGCTCATGTGTTCCTCTAACCCATCACCCCCCAGCATTAGAACCACCAGCGCGAACTGGGGGCTATAACATTACAACATTAGAACCATCAACGTGGTCTGGGGGCTGTAACATTACAACATTAGAACCATCAACGTGGTCTGGGGGCTGTAACATTAGAACCACCAGCGCGGTCTGGGGGCCTTTAACATTACAACATTAGAACCATCAGCGTGGTCTGGGGGCCTGTAACATTAGAACCACCAGCATGGTCTGGGGGCCTTTAACATTAGAACCACCAGCATGGTCTGGGGGCCTTTAACATTAGAACCATCAGCATGGTCTGGGAGCTGTAACATTAGAACCAACCACAGCATGGTCTGGGAGAGATAAAATTAAAACATTAGAACCATCAGCTTGATCGGGGGCTGTAACATTAGAACCATCAGTGTGGTCTGGGGGCTGTAATATTAGAACCACCAGCGTGGTCTGGGGGCTGTAACATTAGAACCACCAGCGTGGTCTGGGGGCTGTAACATTAGAACCACCAGCGTGGTCTGGGGGCTGTAACATTAGAACCACCAGCGTGGTCTGGGGGCTGTAACATTAGAACCACCAGCGTGGTCTGGGGGCTGTAACATTAGAACCACCAGCGTGGTCTGGGGGCTGTAACATTAGAACCACCAGCGTGGTCTGGGGGCTGTAACATTAGAACCACCAGCGTGGTCTGGGGGCTGTAACATTAGAACCACCAGTGTGGTCTGGGGGCTGTAACATTAGAACATTTGGATCACGGGGGCTGTAACATTAGAACCACCAGTGTGGTCTGGGGGCTGTAACATTAGAACATTTGGATCACGGGGCTGTAACATTAGAACCACCAGTGTGGTCTTGGTGCTGTAACATTTAAAAAATTGGATCACGGGGATGTAACATTAGAACCACCAGTGTGGTTTGGGGGCTGTAACATTAGAACATTAGAACCATGGGGGCTGTTACATTAGAACCACCAGTGTGGTCTTGGGGCTGTAACATTAGAACCATAAGGGCTGTAACATTAAAACCACCAGCGTGGTCTGGGGGCTGTAACAGTAGAACATTAGAACCATGGGGGCGTTAACATTACAACCACCAGCGTGGTCTGGGGGATGTAACATTAGAACCACCAGCGTGTTCTAGGGGCTGTAACATTAGAACCACCAGCGTGTTCTGGGTGCTGTAACATTAGAACCACCAGCGTGTTCTAGGGGCTGTAACATTAGAACCACCAGCATGGTCTGGGGGCTGTAACATTAGAATATTAGAACCACAGGGGCTGTAACATTAGAACCACCAGTGTGGTCTGGGGGCTGTAACATTAGAACATGTGCTGCTGGGTTAGAGAGTTGTGTTTCAGCTCTGCTGAATACCAACTATTTTTTTATGTTTTTTGTTGTAAAATACAGAAGTTCCCTCTTCTCTAGCTTGTCCTGTTTGATGCCTCAATGTCTACCCCCTTCCCCTGGTTGATTATCCTCTCCCAACCTGTTCTTCTTCTGTGCTCTAAATCATTGTGTTCGCTGCTGTTAATTTTCACCTTTTTGTTTTTCTTTCAATACATCATGCTCCCCTTTCCACCCTGTTGTTGGACTCTGTTGACCTCTGTTGACCTCTGCCCTTTGACCCCCTCATGCTCCCTGTCTTCCCCCACCAACGCCCCTCCTTGCCTTCCTGATGTGCGTTGGCTCGTCGCGTTGGCTCGGTGGCTGTTCTGGTACTGGGGGTGGGTATACACGTGGACCTCCACATACAACGCTCCCCCCGTATCCACACCTTCCAAAACCATCCACCCTCCCAACTCAACCCCACCCGCCCACCCGGTACGCGTCGCGCACCAGTCAGCGGGCGGCCAAAGTGGCCAGGGCGGCGGCGGCGGTAGCCAATAGCAGCAGCTCGCCGGTAAAAGAGCTGAAGGACCTCTCTGCCATGGACGCGTTCCGATCCCGCAGCATCAGCGTCTCCGAGCATGCGGTCCGCAGGTTAGAGAAGAGCATCATAGCACTTTGAGTTTTGTCTACTCAAATTAAAAGTGTACTTAGAAATACAATTTATTATTATCATGGTGAACAAACTAAATCAAACAACAGCAACACCTTCCTCCATGAGATGTTTGATGTCCAGCCGTCCTCGGGGACGGTGGTTCGGGGGTTTGGCCGTGCATGCTGAAGGATGCTTTGTTTGTCGCCATCGTTTTAATTTTATTTATTTGTTTGTTGGTTTGGTTTGATTTCATCAGCCCTTTCATTTTGCACAGAGTTTATGCATTAGTCAATAACCCCTTTGAGACATGTGTGCCATGTTCTGATTGCTTACAACTAACACCTACAAACTAATTTAAACGTTTTTGTTGGTGTAAGGCGCCGTGCATTACTGGCACCAGGGCCCGTATGGGCTGACTACAGCCCACGCCTGGTCTCTTCCATTTCCCCAGCCTACCAATCATACGCACACACTAATCACAGTACCAACACATGCTTACTTGCTTGAGTTTCTTTTCATGCTGCTTCTTTTGTTTGTTGGAATGATGAACACCAAACCTACAACATGATCATGACTCTTATGTGTGGGCTTGGGCTGGTTTGAAGATGATTGAGTCTTGACGGCGTAGCACTAGCTGCTGTCTACCTGGGTGTTTACATAATTGATGCATGGAGTGTGAAGAACTATAGTTGATAGTGAAGCATATTGGAACACACAGGTTTGTTCAGACTCAACAACTGCAATACAGATCTGTGATTGCGTGTAACGGGCCCAGATAATTGTTGGTATTGGAGAGGTTTTACCTGATATTTAAGCTGCTTGTCACTTTGTGGACACCTGCCTTTCTTTGCATATTGATATTGGGTACCACACCCCATTGACCTGGCGTAAGAACAGTGCAGAGTAACAAGGACTACTAAAGCCAGGGGCCATCTTGTGCTCATGATGTCCTTCATCGCTGGAGGTCGCTCTTATCACCTCTTACTGTTACTCCCACACCTTGCTTTGAGGCCCTCCGGGGCCCAGTGCCAGTGAGAGATGGCCACATGGTCACCTCATGTCAGCCACTTAAAAGAAAGCGGCTGAAGATGCTATACAGGCTCCTGCCGGTATTCTTAGAGTGTATGATGAAGTGTTTCTGTGGATACGGGCACTGTGACCTCTCTGCTGCACACCAATAAAGAGAATGTCCCTCGAGGGGAATATCCACACATATCTCGTGTAAGCTCGGCGCCTCTATCAACGCACGTCGGTAATCGAGTGCAGCGGTAAGCCGCAAATCCACTTGTTATTGTGATAGGAACGCTGTCTCATTCCCCAGCCGTGCTGTTGACTTGTGCTTGGACCGAATCACAATCATCATGCAGGTTTACTTGAGAGTTTGGTGTGAGTGTGTGAATCAGCCCGTGCATGGCTTACTGTGTGTGTGTGTGTGTGTGTGTGTGTGTGTGTGTGTGTGTGTGTGTGTGTGTGTGTGTGTGTGTGTGTGTGTGTGTGTGTGTGTGTGTGTGTGTGTGTGTGTGTGTGTGTGTGTGTGTGTGTGTGTGTGTGTGTGTGTGTGTGTGTGTGTGTGTGTGTGTGTGTGTGTCACGCTGACATTATATTTTGAGTACGTACATCGCTCTCATCCCTATAGAATACACACCTCCACCACCACCAGCAACCTTGGCTCCGCAGATGAGAACTCGGTGACCCAGGCGGATGAGGGGCTGAAGACGGTCCACCTGGAGCTCACCGAGACATGTCTGGACATGATGGCTCGCTACGTCTACTCCAACTTCTCCGCCCTTCCCAAAAGGTAACGCTCAGGTGTTTCACTCCGTGACACTTTAACTGAAAGGTACCAATGCCAAATATGGAGAATAACAAAATAACAACTTTGCCGCCCTCCTTCTTCTTCCTCCTCCTCAGGTCTCCAATCGCAGAGTTCCTGCTGGCCGGTGGCCGCAGTATGACCTGGCTGGTTGGGAACAAGCTAGTGACCATCACCACCAGTGGAGGGGTCAGGACGCAGGCCCTGCTCGGTCTGGACATGGCTGAGCGGCTGGGAGGCGGGGGAGAAATGACCAGGCAAAACACACACACACACACACACACACACACACACACACACACACACACACACACACACACACACACACACACACAGAGTAAAACACACTGTTTTGTTAAAGGTTACCATTCATCTGGGCCTTCTCTTCTGTAGGTCCGATCCGTCGCTGCACACCCGTCTGACCAAGGAGGCTCCAGCCAAACTGGAGTCCCAGTCCAGCCAGCAGCAGAACCGAGCCACGCGCATACGAGTCCGCTCATTGTCTGGTAAAGGCCAGTGTATGGAGGTGGATGATATGGGTGATGAAGGTGGATGATACGGTTGAAGAAGGGGTGGATAGAAATAAACTAGTATATAGGATAGGATAATTCTTGGAACATTATAGCCATGTGAACTAATTTGCTAATAAATCCCATAAAAAAAAATCCCTCTGGATGAGGATGAGGAGGACGATGATGATGATGATGATATTTCTCCCCTGCTCCTCCTTTCAAGGCGGCCATGCTCTGCGACCCGGGCCCGCCCAGAGCCTCAGCCCTCTGGTGTCTCCCTCCGAGGGAGAGTTGGGCCCTCCTCTCTCCTCCTCCTCTGCGGGCCCCCCCACTCTGGACTGCCCGGGGCCTCCCTCCGCAGGGTCCCCGGCCCCCGTCACTCCCCCACCCCTCAAGGACAACCCCAGTCTGGCCGAGTTTGTTCCTATGCTCACGCAGGGCTGGGCTGAGGTCTTCATACGGAGGCCATCGGGTATGTCAACACTTTGTTATTATGGAAATATATACCAAAGTATCAGCCTGAATTATCTGCAAAGCAATGTATAAAACTGTAAAAGCTGCTCTTGGGATATTACCCCCACCCCCTGTGTTGTATTAATATGCACTTGGTCTCACTTTCAACTTGTTTTCATGTCAGGGTTTGACTGGGTGATTGTTTATTCAGTCCAATCTGTGTTAAAGCTTCTCTGATCAAAAGTCCAGCCACGAGGTTCACGCAAATGATGTATTTTAGCCTGGTTGAAAAGCCCAATCATGTGCGTACCACTGTGACAAATCGAGGTCGGCTCGTACCGCCCGTCAAACATCAAAGCAAACGTCTGCTGCGATTGATCTGTTTCTAAGTAACTGGAGCTAATCTCAGGTTCTTGTCAGACGATCTCATTGGCGTTCTGTCAGATGGAGGCCCATCAGCGAGCCATTCGAGGAGATTTGTTTCCATGAGCGTTGAATGACGAGAGCGACGTGGAGCGGCAGTCTGAGCGACAGCGGTGACGGAGGCTGTCCTTTGTGCTGCAGGAAACACCAGCTGGCTGATGTGTCTGGAGAACCCCCCCAGCCCGTTCTCCTCCGAGCTGGGCAACATGCCGCTGCAGGAGCTCTCCACCATCCTCATGGCCATGGAGGGCGTGAAGGAGGCCCCGGCCCAGACGGCCAGCGCCCCCGCCAGCACGGCCGCCCCTCCCCCTCCTCCGGCCCCCCAGACTGCTGTGGCCCCTGCGGCGTCTGAGCCTCCGGTCCAGACGCACGCCACCGGGGTCGGGAAGGGTCACCTGATCCAGCGCTCCAACACAGGTGAGACACTCGTGGTGTCGGCCTGCTTTGTCTGTTTCACAAAGTGTGTGTGCGTGTGTTATTTTGTAATGAATAACATCCACTTCTCAAGTTTTCTACTATTGAGTGTAATGTTATGGGGCTCTTGTGCTGGAGCCCTACTGTTATATTGATTGAGTTGAGCTGGAGGCTGATCCTACATGCGTTTCTCATTGTGCTCATCAGTCTGTTGATGTTAAACAATTGATTCTGCACATGGTCTTCATGGATGCCCTCTACTGGTCTGTTGTTGCAGAGGCCATTTTCTTGCTCTAGAGTGGACTTTTCTTTTTTTCTCTTTTTGGTTGTCTCTGATTGATTAATTTGTATCTTCACCACCACCATCACGGTGGCTTGTGATTGGCTGCTGGTGTGTTGTGTTTGCGGCGCCACCGACCACACCCCCTCCTTCTTCCTGGGCTGCTTGGCTGCAGTGGGGGACTCTCTCTGGGCTGTGGGCCTAAGCTCTGGCCCCGGAGGACCCCCGCCCCCCGGCAGGTTGCACAGGAGCATTTCCTGGGCAGGTACCGTCTACAACACGTGTGTCCTCCTCCAGCCGGCTTGCTGGTGCAGCCCACATCTTGTCATTTGTACAGCGCAGCCGTCGCCGATGGGTACGCATCAAAGATCCATTTGGTCATGATGTCCTCATTGTATTGAGGACTTAAATACCCCAAATACCCCTCAGCATATGGTCATATTCTCTGGACTTCTTTTATTTTGTCACATCCTCATGGCAAAAAAAGCAAGTCATGTGGAGGGGCCCATGCTTCAGTACAAATGGCAATGTGTTTCACTGCTTCTGGTTTTCTCAAGAATGTTGTATTAACATGAAAGGGGGTCTGGGGGTCTTGAACTAGCAACCGCTATGGGAGGGATGCTCAGCCAATGGAAGGAAAGCTAATCATAGCGCTGGCAATAAGACCACTCTTGAGGTAAAGCGTTCTGATGAGCGTTATTGAGCCATGTCTATTTTGGGACTTGTCTTGATTTTCCTTCCCTCTTCTCCTGCTGTGATTTCCTGAACACGGTGCTTAGTCCCCCGTGTGGAACAACAGCCCCGCCCGAGCACCATTGCTCCAGGGCCCGCTGTGGAGAGTTCTCTCAGAAGAACCTTTTTCGTCTTCATGTTCTCGAGTGAAGTTCCAAATTGTCAGCATATAGGGAGAGCATGGGAGCCGTTGTTCCAAGTCCTTCACTAACCTGAGCATGATGTGTTGTAGAGATTAGCTGATCAACTGATTAACTGATCTGTGTTGTGTGACTTGTGTCTGCACCTAGGCTGTACCCAATACCAATACCATACCATACCAATATTCATGCATCTGATTCTGTTTCCTGTTGACTTGGCATGTGTGATTCTTCCAGTGGGTCTGACTAGAATCAACGCTTTTCCCCGCATAGGACTCCGGGTAGAAGTTATATTTGTGTGTATATGTCAGTGTGCTGGTTTTCTTTCATACCAAAGTATGCAGTGTCTAAAAGTGTGTGTGTGTGTGTGTGTGTGTGTGTGTGTGGTGTTAGACTAATGCATAACGCGCACTTCTGTCATAGACTCTGTGGTGGTGGAGGAGGAGAGGTCGGTCCTCCACCCGACCCGCACCCTATCTGAAGAGTTTGAGGCCACCTCAGAACCCATCTTCATGGCCAAGACCCCGCCACCTCTGAGCAGGGTAGGTGGTGCTTTAGCACAATGCCGGAACACAACAAGACATTATTGGAAAGCAATGATTTTAATAAAGGCTAGAGAAAAGGAGAACGTAGAAGAACTTAGAAGTCAAAAGTGCATTTCATTCCTAACGAGTCTCCTGAAGATCTGAAGTGCTCTGATCTAGTGCTCAGGTAAAAGTACAATTACATTACAGTAATTTAGCAGACGCTTTTATCCAAAGCAACTAGTGTGTTTCAACAAAGGAAGGTGAGAGAACAACTCGTCACCAGAAGTCAAAGTGCATTTCATTTCTAACAAGTCTCCAAGAACTGAACCAGTGCTCAGGTAAAAATACAATAAGTTCAGGTAAAAGTATAGTAAGGTCAAAGTTGGCAAGCAATATAGAACAATATCTGCCTAACAATCTACTTAGTACGACACTAGTACAATTGATAATAGGAAGCGCTAAGAGGAAGGATCGGGTACAATAAGTTGGCAAACAATAGAACAATATCTAACTAACTAACAAGCAAACAATCAATGAAAGAGACTAACCGAGATGATCAGAGTTAGGGACTAACCGAGAAAGGGTGTAACAGAGATAGGGACTAACGGAGATAGGGACTAACCGAGACTAACATAGATGATCACAGATAAGGTCTAACAGAGATAGGGACTTGCAGAGATAGTGACTAACATAGATGAACAGAGTTAGGGACTAACCGAGAAAGGGTGTAACAGAGATAGGGACTAACGGAGATAGGGACTAACATAGATGATCAGAGATAGGGACTAACAGACAAAAAATAACAGAGATAGGGACTAACAGAGAAATAGACTAACAGAGATAGGGACTAACAGAGATAGGGACTAACAAGGGACTAACAGACAAAAAATAACAGAGATAGGGACTAACAAGGGACTAACAGACAAAAAATAACAGAGATAGGGACTAACAGAGAAATAGACTAAGAGAGATAGGGACTAACAGAGATAGGGACTAACAAGGGACTAACAGACAAAAAATAACAGAGATAGGGACTAACAGAGATGATCAGAGATAGGGACTATAAGAGATAGTGACTAACAGAGACAATGAGTAACATAGATTAACAGAGATAGGGACTAACATAGATTGGGACTAACGGAGACAGAGACTAACAGAGAAAGAGACTAACAGATGATCAGAGTTAGGGACTAACATAGAAAGGGTGTAACAGAGATAGGGACTAACAGAGATAGGGACTAACAGACAAAGAATAACAGAGATAGGGACTAGCAGAGAAATAGACTATCAGAGATAGGGACTATAAGAGATAGTGACTAACCGAGACAAAGAGAGATAGGGACTTACAGAGATAGGGACTAACAGAGACTAACATAGAAGATCACAGATACGGACTAACAGAGATAGGGATTTACAGAGATAGGGACTAACAGAGAAGATCAGCGATAGGGACTAACAACTTGTCACCAGAAGTCAAAGTGCATTTCATTTCTAACAAGTCTCCAAGAACTGAACCAGTGCTCAGGTAAAAATAAAATAAGTTCAGGTAAAAGTATAGTAAGGTAAAAGTTGGCGAGCAATATAGAACAATATCTACCTAACAATCTACTTAGTAAGACACTAGTACAAGTGATAAGAGGAAGCGCTAAGAGGAAGGATCGGGTACAATAAGTTGGCAAACAATAGAACAATATCTAACTAACTAACAAGCAAACAATTGACTTGTAAGTAAGATGCTAGTAAAAAGTGAAGGGGAAGCGCTAGGTAGAAGGAACCGGGTAGTGTTTCCTGAAGAGGTGAGGTTTTTAGCCTCGTGACTAGTGACTCTGCAGTCCTGTTATGCTCCCCACATCTGGTTGATATTACACTGCAAAAACAGCCCTAGTATAAAGAAGATTCCAAAAATATGACACAATTTCTTCAAACAGCATAACAAGTTGAAAAGTGACTATCTTAAAATAACACATTCGAAAGATTATTTGTATTCAAATTCGGCAACATACTGCTTCATTGAAAAGTAACATTCACAACTATCCATAATTCAGGACAAGACTGCTTCCTCCATAGTAACATAGACCAAAGGATTACCAATCAATCATTCACAGATTGAAAGCAATTTTCTATTTGGTTTAGGGCCTCTCAAAAAACTTTACAATAAATATACATAACATTCCTGCTGGTTTGCATAATATTACACAGGACAACGTTTGTAATTATACCAACAAACACATGGCTAACATGTGACTAACCTTTTATGAAACAAAAGCACAACAACTTAACTAATCGTACCTGTCATTTGACAGGAGAGTGAGGCAGAGAGAGCGAGAGACTCACTCTCTCTAGATAATTTCAGTTTGCAATACTGTGAGATGGAGGGCATAGTTATATGCCATGAGGTAGAGTAGTCCCTTATGAAGTCTCTCACTGTTGAAGGTGGTCACTGGCATGTTTCAATTGGCAATCATGCAGTTGTCTTCAGATACGAGCAGAACCGGACAAGACAGTGGTCATTGGCGCAGGAAAGCATCTGGGTCCTCTGAGTCTAGATGACAATGGTCAATGTAGAGGATTAGAGAATAACCAAAAATAACAAACACTTTGACCTGGACACTGGTCAAATGACAATTATACTTCAAAACACACAACCGCATTAACCCCTGACATCAGAGGGAGAAGATGGAGAATATTTTGTATAGTCTATGCTGAGCACTTCAAATACTGAATGCACCAGAGCAAGTTCCAATTAAGTAACTACAGCAATTACAGCATATTTGCTGTTATTGTTATTGTCATAAAACAGAACTAAAAATGTATGCATGAATTACTGAAATAAAGTATGAAATACTGCAGTAAGTCTTGCGGTAAGGACATAGAAGCTGGGCACAAGCAGCGAGGCTCTTTTCTGAGGTGGCACAGTGCTGGATGGAGCAGTGGCATGGCTCTGAACACAGCTGTGGCATGCTCCACTGGTTTGATGGAAAAGGGGATGTTAAGGGGAAAGGGTTAAAACGTTTCTCTACCAAAGACCCATAAATGCATACAGTGTATTTTAAAGCAATACATGCTTAATCACTGCTATCCCTGGGGCTGCCCTGGGGTGCTGGCTAGGTGACTCTAAGTAACCAGTCTTTCACGGATGTGCCCATGGCACAAATAGGTGACCAGTCCAGGATAATGGTTGACACACTGGAATCTCCATCGTAGTCGGTTGTTGCAACATCTGAATCAATTTCTACATCTTGCAGTGAACCTTTCTGGCCTTCGTCGGACTTCTGACATTAGAGAGTCTCATCATGAAATAGCCACTTAGCATTAGCAACGTGTGTCTGTCCGATACAAATAGTAATCATTAAAAGTTGACAAAAGAGGCCATGTTTTCCAATATTGCAATTACACTTTCCAGAACAGTCTAGATTCAATAATGTATCTCTATATGAAAAGGGCCCTGAGATAACTTTTATGCTGATTTAGCGCTATATCAATAAAATAGACTTGACCTTTTGCCATTATGTTATGAACAAAAATAAGGATGGGTTTATAATGTCTCCTAATGCTAGCATACATACAAAATATGAAAGAACCTTAAACCTTAGAACCTAAGTAAGCAAAACATACCATAACACCGATACAACAGTAAGTACACTTTTTGCTTACCTCTGAGTGTGGCAATTGCAATATGTCCAGTTTATCCATAACTTGACTTCAAAACATAAGTTTATGTTGATTGTGTGACTCTCAATCACAGCAGCAGCAGATGGCAGGAGTGTGTGTAGGTGCGAAGTTTACAAATATAACGGTTGCGGCACGCATTACATTATCCCAATATTATATATAATAATAGATTTATTATTATTATTATATATTTAATTATTTTATATCCAATAATATATATATTTTTGGATTGTACTTTTACCTGAGCACTGGTTCAGTTCCTGGAGACTTGTTAGGAATGAAATACACTTGACTTCTGGTGACGAGTGGTTCTCTTGCCTACCTTTGTTGAAACACACTATTGTAAGTCGCTTTGGATAAAAGTGTCTGCAAAATGACTGTAATGTACGTTTATTAAATTCTTCGCTGTGCAATAATGTCAACTAAATGATTGTAATGTTATGTTATCCCATCTCCAGAGATCAGCCGGCTACAATAGGTTTACTTTGCATTTGGCCAAAATGTACTTGTTATTATTATTTTGCTACATTGTTATTTAAATTAAGTCACATTGTTTTTTGTTGCTGCCATAAAGAGGCACGGAATTATGATATCTACCCTTGATATCACGTGATGGATTAAACCAGGTAATTTTAGGGTCAGGGACAAACTAGCACGGTACAGGATAGCAAGTTAGCCATAATCAAATCTATGAATGTTGTCAAAATGTAAGTCATTCTGAACAGCCCATTTCTTAAAATGAGTGTGCATCAGAAAAAAGCAACATGTCGTACTTAAAATAAAAAAAATAGGGTTTTCCTTGGAAATGAAATGAAAACTATAATGAAGTATTTGTTACTGGATTAATCTAAATGGCAACAAATATAAACGGGAGAAGACTGTACTTGTGTGTGCTGTTAATTATAATAATTTACCTGATTTTTTGACATAAGTAGAAGTATCTGTCATTAATTCATCATTCTATTTTTTTGAGTTCCAGCAGCACAATACTATTTGTTATGATGGAGATTACATGGCATAACAAATAGATTCCACACATGGCACAAGCAACTGAACTAGTTTCTGCTGATAGATTTCACTCCATATTACAGTTTTTCTCACAAGGATATGACATATGAAATTTCCTAGGGACATATGTCATATCCAATATATATGTCCAATATGGGATTGGACTATACCAAGACTGATGCATTGTAAAAGGTGCACTGTTTCATGTGGTTCTCTCTGATGGACACTGACTCCAATTGTTAAAGATGTGCATCTTTGACATTTCTTGTCATTTATTTTGTGCCATATTTTGACATAGTTCAGATTCAGATTACTTTATTAATCCCGAGGGAAATTAAGGTGCAACAGTTGACACAGGGGGAATAAATGCACACACAAAAATACTAATACCTAAGCTAAAAAACAAAACAACAACTAACTAAATAAAACTATTATAAACAAAAATATAGTTAAAATAATTCTAAATGAAATCTAAATGTATTGATAAATGAAGATAAATTTACAGTATTATTACAGTAATACGTAGGTATATACAATACACAACAATACGTATAGTGCAAATTGGCAGTAATAATATATTAATAAATAACTCAACTGAAAAGTGACATGTGAAAAGTGAAAAGTGAATTAGGATTTGAAATAGAATTCACAGGACGTAATAACAAAAAAATCAAGAAACTAAATCAATGAAACAATTTTGAATCGGGAATCATTTTTAATCAATTTAAAATCAAATCGTGACCCCCAAGAATTTAAATTGAATGGTGAGACACTGACAGATTCCCACCCCTAAATCCAACCCTCCTCTCTCTCCCCATTCAGTCTTCTTCCACATCCAGCCAAGAGGACGACAAGTCCACCCTAGAGGAGGTGAGTGAGGGAGCCATCCCCATCGATCAGCCCACGCAGGGACCTTCCACCCCAGGGAGCCAAGGCCCAGAGCTCCCCTTCCAGTCCCACAGCAGCCAGTCCCAAAACCAGGGACTCAACAAGTCCAGCTCCTCCCCCGAGCTGCAGACCCTACCCGAAGCCTTCTCCAAGGCTGCTATAGAGTCAACCATGGGCCACCCTGCCCGGCCCAGAGCTCCTTCAGATGGCAAACCCCAGCAGTGCCAAGTGCCATATGTGGAGAGGGAGAAAGTGGAAGGAGGAGGAGGTGCAGCAGTGGGAGGAGGAGGTGGAGGTGGAGGAGAGACGACTGGGCCGACAAGCCAAGGTGGTGCTGGGGTGTCTGGGCCTCATGGGGCAGCAGGCATGTTCCTGGAGCTCCCTTCGGCAACAGCCTACCCAGGGTCCCCCAGCGGAGGCCACCGCCCGCGGGGCCACACCATCTCCGTCTCAGCCCCGTCCAGGAGAGAGAGACGCACAGAGAGGGACTCGTACCCCAGTCGGCCCGGACCCAACAACGCAGAGAAGACCTCTGGACTCAGCCCTAGGTAATAAATACATTATAGACTACACATTGCAAATATATATATTGCACATACTATATGAACCAATATTACTGTCGCTTATGATATTCTTCTCTCCAACACTTTCCTTGTAGCTTTGTGTTCCTCCAGCTGTATTACTCTCCTTTCTTTGGCAACGAGGCCAACAAGCCTCTTCTGCTGGCCAAGACTCAGGTCAGGGGTCATGTCCAAACCCCAGCTATACACACCCTTGTTCCACATGTGGTTCAAACTACAGCTATACATGCCCTGGTACCACATGTGGTTCAAACCACAGCTATACATGCCCTGGTACCACATGTGGTTCAAACCACAGCTATACATGCCCTGGTACCACATGTGGTTCAAACCACAGCTATACATGCCCTGGTACCACATGTTGTCCAAACCACAGCTATACATGCCCTGGTACCACATATTGTCCAAACCACAGCTGTACATGCCCTGGTACCACATATTGTCCAAACCAGTGTGTTGGTCTCTGCTAGGTGATTGATCGGGCCGTGAAGGTACTGGATCAGATGCCTCCCTACGACACACACAAGATTGGAGTAGTTTTTGTCGGAACGGGTCAGGTGAGAACATAAATAAAATAAAATAAAATTATATATATATATATATATATATATATACATTTTTACGTGTATATATCGTATACACACACTCCATTGGTGTTCCCTGACCCTGGGCAGGTGAGCAACGAGGTGGCTATTCTCTCCAACGAGTACGGCTCCAACCGCTACGCCTGCTTCCTGACGGGCCTGGGCAGACTCATCCACCTGAAAGACTGTGATCCAGACCAGATCTTTCTGGGGGGTCTGGACCAGTACGGGGACGACGGAGAGTTCACGTATTGTTGGCACGACGACATCATGCAGGGTGCGTGTGTTTCTGTGTGTGTGTGTGTGTGTGTGTGTTTGAAATGACACGCTGTTCTGAAAGATGAGATTCGTATGGATTTAGTAGGTGTGTGTGTGTGTTATGACAAGCGTGGTACTGATGGCCAGTGTCTCTGCAGCCATCTTCCACATCGCCACACTGATGCCCAACAAGGAGAGTGATAAGGGATGCTGCAACAAGAAACGGCACATCGCCAACGACTTCGTCATCGTGGTCTACAACGACTCTGAAGAGGACTACAAACTGGGCACCATAACGGTATGCACAAGCACACCCACATTCACAAGCACACCCACATTCTCAAGCACACCCACATTCACAAGCACACCCACATTCTCAAGCACACCCACATTCTCAAGCACACCCACATTCACAAGCACACCCACATTCTCAAGCACACCCACATTCACAAGCAAACGCACACACACATTCACACGCACATTCACAAGCACACCCACATTCACAAGCACACACACATTCACAAGCACACCCACATTCACAAGCACATCCACATTCACAAGCAAACGCACACACACATTAACACGCACATTCACAAGCACACCCACATTCACAAGCACACCCACATTCACAAGCACACGCACATTCACACGTACATTCAGGAGCACACCCACATACACAAGCAGATGCACATGGTCATTCACATACACACCCACATTCACACGCACATTCACACATACACATACATTCACAAGCACACTCACATTCACAAGAACACACACATTCACATTCACACGCACAGGCACACTCACCTTTTGCTGTTGCGTTCAGGGCCAGTTCAACTTTGTGGAGGTCATCATAAAACCTCTGGACTACGAGTGTAATCTGGTCTCCCTGCAGTGCCGCAAAGGTAAGAGTAAGACGGACAACCAGTGTCTACTTCAACATCATTTGGGTCAACTTGTCTCCTCCTGCTATTAACATCATGGTGCCAACTTGTCTCTCCTCCTGCTGTTAACATCATGGGGTCAACTTGTCTCTCCTGCTATTAACATCATGGTGCCAACTTGTCTCTCCTCCTGCTGTTAACATCATGGTGTCAACTTGTCTCCTGCTGTTAACATCATGGGGTCAACTTGTCTCTCCTGCTGTTAACATCATGGGGTCAACTTGTCTCTCCTCCTGCTGTTAACATCATGGTGCCAACTTGTCTCTCCTCCTGCTGTTAACATCATGGGGTCAACTTGTCTCTCCTCCTGCTGTTAACATCAAGGTGCCAACTTGTCTCTCCTCCTGCTGTTAACATCATGGGGTCAACTTGTCTCCTCCTGCTGTTAACATCATGGGGTCAACTAGTCTCTCCTCCTGCTGTTAACATCATGGGGTCAGTAGCGTGGCGTGGGGAAAATTTTAGGGGAAGCCAGTTTTTGTTGGGTCAATAACGTAACCAGATGAGTGATTACAGCGCCCGGTATCATTTTAGTAAAATGATACCGGGCGCTGTAATCACTCATCTGGTTACGTTATTAATGATTTGTTACGGCTGCGGGTTCTGTGTGTGTGCGTGTGTGTTATGTATATGAGCTGTGCCGTGGCCCAGACGTCATTGGATGCCGGCGTCCTGTCCCTCCCCCGGTAGGCGGGACCGAAGATCCGAAGGTCTGGATTGGAGGATGTCAGGCTCGACTCTCCAATCTCCACGCACCCTGTCCGGCGACAGCTGTTAAGACCATGTGCATCGTGTTAGTCGAGACTGCGGGTTCTGTGTGTGTGTGCGTGTGTGTGTTATGTATATGAGCTGTGCCGTGGCCCAGACGTCATTGGATGCCGGCATCCTGTTCCTTCCCCGGTAGGCGGGACCGAAGATCCGAAGGTCTGGATTGGAGGATGTCAGGCTCGACTCTCCAATCTCCACGCGCCCTGTCCGGCGACAGCTGTTAAGACCATGTGCATCGTGTTAGTCGAGACTGCGGGTTCTGTGTGTGTGTGCGTGTGTGTGTTATGTATATGAGCTGTGCCGTGGCCCAGACGTCATTGGATGCCGGCGTCCTGTTCCTTCAAATAATAAACAACATATGGAAACAATAACTCCTGATACTTATAAGCAAATACAATAATCAAATACAATAATAAGCTACAACTAATAATTATACTATACAGTGAAATGGCTTCTACACATTTTACTCACCCTATTTGAAGAGGAAGGCCATTCTCCTGTCTTTCATGGTGGCGAAGTGGTCAATGACAATGTCATAGAACTTCCCAGCGGCCTTTAGGTCGTCCACAACAACAGAGTCAATGGATATTGTGGCTAGGTTGACAAGTCTGTCCTGTCCACATGTGTTCCTCAGATACGTTTTTATCCTTTTTAGACAGGAAAAGGAGCGCTCTGCTGATGTGCTGGTGGCTGGTATCGTGAGCATGAGCTGGAGTAGCTTGTAGACCTCGGAGAGTGTGCCCTGTAGGTCATCCTCAATAAGAAGCTCTATCAGCTGTCCTGGTGGCTTGTGAAACAACCTGTTGTTGTACAGCGTGTGCAGCTCATTCCTTAACTTCAGCTCATCAAAGAATGGATACGTGTTGATCAGCTGAGCCAGCTCACTGCTGGGAAATGCAGCAGGCTTGCAGAAAGATGCGAATGATGTGTGTTCCAGTATCCGAAAAAAGTTCAGGTGCTCCATATCTGCAAATCTGTGGGTCATGTGCAACACTACACCGTCAACAATCTGGAAGTAAAGACGCCGGAAAGACACAAGCGTTTCCTGGTCTCCTTCTTGGTGCTGGTTAAACCCCTGCTCCAGGTCGTCCCAGCCGCGGCGACGTCGTTTACGTCGGGGCACAGGTTCTCCGACTGCCGTGCCTGTTTCATCGTAAATGCGACTGAATGCCTCATCTGTTCTTGTGGCTTTGAGAGCGCTGAGAGTGCTCATGATCCGATCCTGGCATTTTTTTATGTCCACGGTCTTACTTTGCAGAACCTGGAAGAGTGGTTCTGTGAGGCCGAAAATGAACTGAAAGACCCCGAGCAGGAAGGTGAACTCAAAATCCTCAAGTTTTTGCTTCAAGGAAGCACTCTGTGCAATGGTCTCTTTGTCCCATCCCGGCTCTGTCATTATCTTGTCGAAAGCGATACAGAGTGAGACGCGTCCTTCATGGATGGCGTGTACCGCACGGCTTTTAAAGTTCCACCTCACAGCAGAACCCCCTGGTACACGCACAGCTCCATCAACTTCACACAGTAATGCTGATCTCTTACATGAACGTGAGAAAAAATTGTGGAAGGCATCAAGATTGGCAAAAAACAGTTTGGCTGCTTGAATGTTGTTTGTGCCTTGTGCTAAAACCAAATTTAATTTATGAGCATAACAGTGGATGAATAGCGCATTGGGGCAGTGTGCTTTCACTAAAGCCTGAACGCCACCGTGCTGTCCACTCATGCAGCTTGCTCCGTCATAAGTCTGACAAATCAGCTTATTTGTTGGACTGTAGTTCCCGATGGCTCTCATGACAACTGATGTTACAGCTTTTGCGTCTCTTTCTAAGCTGACATCAAAAAAGCCGAGAAAACGTTCACACACACTGCCTTTTTCATTCACATATCTGATGATGACAGTGAGTTGGCACTTATTGGAAATGTCTGATGTGTCATCCACTTGTACAGCAATGAAAGGAGAAATGTGTATGTCTTTATCAGTCTCATCCTGGATAGAACGAGCTATGCTCTCAATGATGTCATTTTGTATGGTGTTTGACATACCGCTGAAGACTGTTGACGATCCTATGTGCTCCGCAAGTGCAGTGTCAAACTCGGCAAATACATGTACCAGCTCTACAAAATTGCCCCTGTTAGAGCTGCCAGCGGCCTCATTGTGTCCCCTGAATGCTTGTTCTTGGCGCGCAAGGTACAGGGCAGCAATGATGAGTTTCCTCAGAATATCCCGGTTCTTTTGGACTTGTTCATTGTGCTTCTTTGTGCTAATGGTTCTGGCTAAATCCAGAGCCTCATCAATCCTGACACGTCCAAAAAGCTTCAATTTCACAGCACAATCTATGTGATTTTTGGATTTACCGTGCCTCTCAATTGCCCGTGACAGGTTGGCAAGGTCGATGAATCCTGAAGTTGACCAAGGATTGTTCAGGGAGCACGAATCCTTGTCAAAAATAAGACATGGCCAGCAAAATAGACGCTGAAGTTCAGCGCTTCCAGTTAGCCACTCCGTGCGGACATAATTGTCCACATTGAACGTCCGATTCGCTCCCTTTTTCCTCTGTGCACACAGCTCGAGTGTGGGCATGGGCCTGTCATCAGATTTAATTCGTAGTTGCTGCTGTAGCGGAAGTTTAGTAAAGTTGTTTTTTACTAAGTACACCAAATCTCCACCCTCCATAATGCTTAATACTCAAACGGTTACAGTACTACGTACTGATGTTGATGTGATTTGATTGGATTTGTGAGTCAAGGGATTCCCTTCAAATCGATCCAATGGGATCAAGGGATCCCATTCCCTTGAGGGGGGAGGCCAGCCGTCTCTGGCCTCCCCTGGCATGGCCCTGACCAATCACAGGTTGGCAGGGGGACATGACGTGCCTCATCTGATTGGTCAATCCGGGACAATCCCTCCATTTTTTTTTCACCAAGGGAAGCTCATTTCGGCTGGCCTCCTCTATTTCACCATAATATCTAGGGGGCGCTGTTGTTTCACTGTTTTGTAAAATACTCAATGAGAATGGGGGAGAGACGGTCCGGCAGCAACACACAGGCTGTGTGTTGCTGCCGGACAGTCTCTCCTACATTTTTTTTTTTTAATTAAAAAAATGTATTAAAATTATAACTACAATCCGAAAAAACAGGGGAAGCCTGGCTTCCCTTGGCCTCCGGGAGAAAACGCCACTGCATGGGGTCAACTTGTCTCTCCTCCTGCTGTTAACATCATGGGGTCAACTTGTCTCTCCTGCTGTTAACATCATGGGGTCAACTTGTCTCTCCTCCTGCTGTTAACATCATGGGGTCAACTTGTCTCTCCTGCTGTTAACATCATGGGGTCAACTTGTCTCTCCTCCTGCTGTTAACATCATGGGGTCAACTTGTCTCTCCTCCTGCTGTTAACATCATGGTGTCAACTTGTCTCTCCTCCTGCTGTTAACATCATGGGGTCAACTTGTCTCCTCCTGCTGTTAACATCATGGGGTCAACTTGTCTCTCCTCCTGCTGTTAACATCATGGTGTCAACTTGTCTCTCCTCCTGCTGTTAACATCATGGGGTCAACTTGTCTCTCCTCCTGCTGTTAACATCATGGTGTCAACTTGTCTCCTCCTGCTGTTAACATCATGGTGTCAACTTGTCTCCTGCTGTTAACACCATGGTGCCAACTTGTCTCTCCTCCTGCTGTTAACATCATGGGGTCAACTTGTCTCTCCTCCTGCTGTTAACATCATGGGGTCAACTTGTCTCTCCTCCTGCTGTTAACATCATGGGGTCAACTTGTCTCCCCTCCTGCTGTTAACATCATGGTGCCAACTTGTCTCTCCTCCTGCTGTTAACATCATGGGGTCAACATGTCTCTCCTCCTGCTGTTAACATCATGGGGTCAACTTGTCTCCCCTCCTGCTGTTAACATCATGGTGCCAACTTGTCTCTCCTCCTGCTGTTAACATCATGGGGTCAACATGTCTCTCCTCCTGCTGTTAACATCATGGTAAATGGTAAAATGGACATTTATATAGCGCTTTTCTAACCAATGGTTACTCAAAGCGCTTTACATATCAAGTCTCACATTCACCCATTCATACACACATTCAACCACCAACGGCGGAGTCAGCCATGCAAGGAGACAGCCAGCATGTCAGGAGCAGTTAGGGTTAAGGTGTCTTGCTCAAGGACACCTCGACAGCTTTTGCTAGGAGGAGGCGGGGATCGAACCAGCAACCTTCCGGTTGTTGAACCTCCCCATGATGTTGAGGCGACCGCGCTACCTCCTGAGCTAAACTGACACCAACATCATGGGGTCAACTTGTCTCTCCTCCTGCTGTTAACATTATGGGGTCAACTTGTCTCCTGCTGTTAACATCATGGGGTAAACTTGTCTCTCCTCCTGCTGTTAACATTATGGGGTCAACTTGTCTCCTGCTGTTAACATCATGGGGTCAACTTGTCTCTCCTGCTGTTAACATCATGGGGTCAACTTGACTCTCCTCCTTCTGCTGTTAACATTATTGGGCCAACTTGTCTCTCCTCCTGCTGTTAACATCATGGGGTCAACTTGACTCTCCTCCTTCTGCTGTTAACATTATTGGGCCAACTTGTCTCTCCTCCACCTGCTGTTAACATATTGTGGTCAACTTGTCTCTCCTCCTTGAAGACCTGGAAGGTTTAGTCGACACAACGGTGGCAAAAATAGTCTCTGATCGGAACCTGCCACTCTTGGTCCGACAGATGGCTCTGCACGCAAACGTAAGAAACCCACACAAATACACAAATTCACACAAACACTAGCACACACCACACCTACGCTCCACCTGTGTCTCCCCAGATGGCGTCTCTAGTGCATCAGTACCGAGCAAACCCATCAGACGCCTACGCCTCAAAGTGGCTTGCCAGGTTACGGCACATCAAGAGGATCCGGACCCGGGTATGAGAGAACCAAAACAACTCTTCTCTCTCACTGTCTCTGTCTCTCCTGGCCTTTATCTATCCCTCTCTCTAACATTCTCTGTCTGTCTCTCTCCAACTGTCTCTCCTGGCCTTTCTCTCTCTCAGGCCCAGGAGGACGTCCAGTCGCGGCCCCCGGCTGGTATCTCCCTGACGCAGGTCCACTCCCAAGCCAACAAAATGTCGTACCAGCAGAGCTCCTCCTCTGCTGCTAGCAGTGAGGTGTCTGGCCAGAGAAAGAGGCTGGTCTCCACCGTGGACGACTTCACAGACTTTGTTTGACATCTCTAAGGGATCCGTTTTTTGCAGGCGCCTTTTTCCGAGATTTTATATCCGCATGAAGCATTTTGTGGGCTGAACACACACACCACACCTACGCTCCACCTGTCACTCCTTTTTTTGCGAACGCCTCATGTACAAAAAACTTGAGCAGACTCTGCTCTCTGAGCAGAAAGCCGCCCGACGTCATACGCGGTTTTTTTCATTGTTCAATCTGATGAATTTAGAGGCGGGACATGTGCTGTGAACAAACCTGGAGGAGTGACTGGTCGTCACCCAGAGCTGGCTGTATTATTTCACTGATCGGCATAACAACAATATTATAACAGAAATTCAAACATTTTTCAATGCTGATGATTTCAGCCAAGAAAGATTACTAGCAGTAAATTAACTTCTGTGTTTAATGCTTATACTGACAGCTGATTCAATGGTTGTATAACAACAAACGGCAACAAACACCTGTTTCGAACGGCTCTTTATTTCAAATAGGATCTTGTCTTGTGTGATCAATTAAAAGCATTGCTGTGTGCCTGGCGTGTCCTGTGTGATGGAGCCTTACTCTGTAACACGTATACTCGTACACGTATTTCTCTCTCTCTCACTATCACACACACACACAGTCATTTGCTTGTGGAACAGTGATCCATCGATGCTGCATCTCAGTCTAGCGGCATCACACATCAACAGAATTTCAATGTTTTAGCTGTTGAACCTGTTTTATTCAACTTTGGTCACACTACATACATACGGTTCTACTGGGAACACTACATACATACATACGTACATACGGTTCTACTGGGAACACTACATACATACATACGGTTCTACTGGGAACACTACATACATATGGTTCTACTGGGAACATTATTATTATTAATATTACATACGGTTCTACTGGGAACACTAGTCAAGTCACGTTTATTGTCACTTCACAGTTTACACAAGTATAAAGCAGTGATGTGAAAATCTTATGTGCAATATCTGACGACAGACAGCAGTTATAAAAATTAGATAAAAATAGAATAAAGTTTAAAAATTAAAATGCAATTTATAAAATGCAAAATATCGGCACAGAAAAGAGCAATATGTATATATAAATCAATGTAATAAAATATACATTGTTATATGCTATACGCCCTTGTTCAGCAGCCTGATGGCCTGACTGTGGAAGCTACCTCTAAGCCTATTTGTATGGCACTTGATACTGCGGTATCGCCTGCCTGACGGTAACGGTGAATACAGTTTGTGGCTGGGGTGGGCATTGTCTTTTATGATGTATTTGGTCTTGGCCACGCACCGCTGGTTGTATATATCCAGGAGGGAGGGGAGCTCACCTCCAACGATATACTGGGCCGTCCACACCACCCTTTGAAGCGCTCTGCGCTCGAGTGCGGTGCAGTTCCCTGTAAGAACATTCTCGATTGTCCCGGTGTAGAATATTCTCAGGATGCGGGGGCCCATGCTGAATTTCCTCAGACGCCTGAGGAAATACAGGCGTTGTTGGGCCCTTTTCACCACGTGTGTGGTGTGCGTGGACCATGTGGACCACCTCGGAGATGTGCACACCGAGGAACTTGTAGCTGCTGACCCTCTCTACTGCAACACCGTCGATGGAGGTAGGGCCGTGCTCTCCTCTCTGCTTCCTGTAGTCCAAGATCAGCTCCTTGGTCTTCTTGACGTTGAGGGTGAGGCTTTTCTCCTGGCACCACTGCTCCAGCGATCCAACCTCCTCCCTGTAGGCTGTCTCGTCGTCGCCGGCGATCAGGCCCATCACTGTCGTGTCATCAGCAAACTTGACTGACGTTGGAGCTGTGCATAGCCATGCAGTCGTGGGTGTAGAGGGAGTAGAGGAGAGGGCTCAGCATGCATCCTTGGGGGGCTCCTGTGTTGAGGGTCAGTGGCTCTGAGGTGGTGCTGCCCATCCTCACCACCTGGCGGCGGTCCGACAGGAGGTCCAGTATCCAGCTGCACGTGGATGGGGGCACGCCTAGACCTCTAAGCTTTGCAATAATGCAATCATGTAATAATTTACTGGTCATTTCAACATTTGACATTATTTTAAACCTTATTTTTAACATCTGCGATGCCATCAACAATATATATTCCGACATGGGAGGAAATATGTACATCAAAACATCACTGCTGCTATAAGCTATATTCACATATATGGACAATGGTAGACATTTTAATGTCTTAGTGCCGTACTAACACACAATGACATTCAGAATCAAAATAGAAAACATGCGCCTTGGTATACACTTTGGAATATATAAGGAAAAAATGGAGATAAGCGGTCATGACTTAGTAAATGCTTTTTGGGTTTAAGCTGAGAATTATGGCCGTTCATATCGTGTCCCGGTACGATGCCTGCAAAGTGGCGTTCCAACATGTTTTGAGAGCAAGAAGAAGAGCGAAGGGTTCCTGAGATCCTCACACCACACGTTTGGAGGAGGTGGAATGACGCAAGGCTTTGGTGCTGTTTATCATTGACACACACACACACACACACACACAGTCAGGTCTGGCAAAGTTAACGTATTTGAAGACGCAGAACGCCGGGACCTCCCCTTCGGGCCAGGGGACAATACTCGGGCTCTTGGCTCTGTGTTTGGAGATCTGAACAATCTCACCGGCTGGACCTCCCTGTACAACCTACAAAACCCTGATTCGAAAAAGTCAGGGTATATGTCATTTAATTATATTTTATACAATTGTGGAAAGCACAACCTGTTTCACCAAGGTTAGCATGTGTATTTTTTCCATTGACTAGAGAAGCTTGTCAGACAAAATCCAGTCTGATTTCCCACAGGCCCACCTTACACAGAGAACATTCAGGAATGTGAAGGAATTGGACCTCTACCTCCGGGGTGAGGGCCAGCAGCTGGGTGATGAGCTCACTGTCGGAGCTGGTGGACAAACCAACGCTGTGACGCATCACCTACAGACAGACAGACAGACAGACGCAACCATACATAATTTAAGCTTTTCACTTGGGACACATATCTAACTACTTCTAGCTTTTTAACTCAACCTTTTTGCGCAGAGCAGTAGTGTTGACCAGCTCCCTGTTGTGGGCCATCTCCCTGTGCAGCCGAGGAGCTCAGAGGGGCACAGAGTTCCTGTGGTTGAGTAGTGGGTGTGGTCAGTGCCCAGGTTGTGGAGCTCTGCAGCCCTTCGGCCGGGAAGGCGGCACTCACCAACCCTATCCTCTGGAACAGGAAGAGGAATGGTTCCTTCTGTTTGTGTCTTTAAGCTTAAGCGTGCTTATCTTATGAAACCCCCTCTGTGATGATATGTGCCCTGTCAGGGGCAGTCACCAACAACGACCCTACCCTACCAGACGAGCTAAACAAGTTATTTGCTCGCTTTGAAAGGGACCATGAGTCGACCAACAACTTGAACATCAGCCCAGAGGACAACGTTCTACAACTGTCCGAGTCCGAGGTCCGCATAATCTTCAGGAGGGTGAAGGCAGGGAAGGAAGCCGGCCCAGACGGAGTTCCATCCCGCGTCTTCAAGACCTGCACTGACCAGCTGGCTCCTGTGTTCACCGACATCTACAATGCATCACTACAACAGTCTGTCGTCCCAGCGTGCTTCAAAGCGACAACCATTGTGCCGTTACCCAAAAAGACCAAGGTAACATGCCTCAATGATTATCGTCCAGTGGTTTTAGCACCCATAGCCATGAGGTGCCTGGAGAAACTTGTAATGTCGCATATAAACTTGTCCATCCCTGAGTCCCTAGACCCAGTTAGCATACAGACCAAACAGGTCTGTAAACAACGCCATTTCCCTGGCACTACACATGGCCCTGCAGCACGTAGACAGGAGGGACACCTACGTCAGACTGCTGTTCATTGACTACAGCTCGGCGTTTAACACCATCGTTCCCTCCAAGTTGGTCCTGAAACTGAGGGAGCTAGGTCTAGGCGCCCCCATCTGTAACTGGATTATGGACTTCCTGACGGGCAGGCCTCAAGTGGTGAAGATTGGGAACAACATCTCATCCACTCTGGTCCTCAACACCCTCAGTCCACGGCTGTACTCGCTGTACACACATGACTGTACTGCCACGCACAGCAATAATCTGATTATCAAGTTTGCAGACGACATCACAGTCATCGGCTTGATAAGCGAGGGCGATGAAACGGAGTACAGAGATGAGGTGGTCCAGCTGACGCGATGGTGTGAGGACAACAGCCTCGCACTGAATGTCAGCAAGACCAAGGAGCTCATCGTGGACTTCAGGAGCCACCGGGGCACGCACTCCACCATCAGCCTGGATGGGACACCGTTGGAAGACGTCAGCTGCTTCCGTTTTCTGGGACTACAGATTTCCGATGACCTGGCGTGGACACGCAACATGGAGGTCATGCTGAAGAAGGCACACCAGCGCCTCTATGCTCTGCGGTGCCTCAGAAAAAGGGGTATAGGCCAGAGGTCCCCCCCACCTGGAGGGAAATAACTGTTATGTGCGAATGCTGTTTGTGGACTACAGCTCAGCATTCAACACTATAGTTCCTGCCAAGCTCGACACCAAGCTTAGAGATCTAGGTGTGCCCCCATCCACGTGCAGCTGGATACTGGACCTCCTGTCGGACCGCCGCCAGGTGGTGAGGATGGGCAGCACCACCTCAGAGCCACTGACCCTCAACACGGGAGCCCCCCAAGGATGCATGCTGAGCCCTCTCCTCTACTCCCTCTACACCCACGACTGCATGGCTATGCACAGCTCCAACGTCATCGTCAAGTTTGTTGACGACACGACAGTGATGGGCCTGATCGCCGGCGACGACGAGACAGCCTACAGGGAGGAGGTTGGATCGCTGGAGCAGTGGTGCCAGGAGAACAGCCTCGCCCTCAACGTCAAGAAGACCAAGGAGCTTATCGTGGACTACAGGAAGCAGAGAGGAGAGCACGGCCCTATCTCCATCGATGGTGTTGCAGTAGAGAGGGTCAGCAGCTTCAAGTTCCCCGGCGTGCACATCTCCGAGGACCTCACATGGTCCACGCACACCACACACGTGGTGAAAAGGGCCCAACAACGCCTGTATTTCCTCAGGCGTCTGAGGAAATTCAGCATGGGCCCCCGCATCCTGAGAACATTCTATACGGCACCATCGAGAGTGTTCTTACAGGGTGTATCACCGCCTGGTACGGGAACTGCACCGCACTCGAGCGCAGAGCGCTTCAAAGGGTGGTGCGGACGGCCCAGTATATCGTTGGAGGTGAGCTCCCCTCCCTCCTGGATATATACAACCAGCGGTACGCGGCCAAGGCCAAACGCATCATGAAAGACAATGCCCACCCCAGCCACAAACTGTATTCACTTTTACCGTCAGGCAGGCGATACCGCAGTATCAAGTTTGTAGCTTCCACAGTCAGGCCATTAGGCTGCTGAACAAGGGCGTATAGCATATAACAATGTATATTTTATTATAAACTTGACTTGACTTGAAAAAGGTGGCTAGTGAACTTCTACCGTGGCACGGTAGAGAGCGTCCTTACGGGTGGCGTCACTGTGTGGTACTGCAACACCTCTGCACAGGACAAGAAAGCCATCTAGAGGGTTGTGAGGACGGCAGAGAAGATCATCGGGTGTGCACTTCCATGCATTGAGGAGATCTTTAGGACCAGATGTCGGAAGAAGGCCATGTCCATCATAAAGGACTGCAACCACCCTGGGCACCATCTCTTCTCCCCCTACCGCCTGGTCGCCGGTTGCGCAGCATCCGTACAAGTACTACCAGGTTTAAGGTTAGTCTTTATCCACAGGCAGTGCGCCTACTGAACTGCTAGGAGTGCTGCCACTTTCACTTTCATAACATAGTCATTACCATTACACTTAAATACTTTGCTGGATTTTCTGGACTCATCACAGTTACTGCACTGTACTGCACTGTATTCATGATGCTGCTGCACTACTGGCTTTTTAAATGCTTTTGAAACATTTTTGTAAAAGATAAAAACCATGTACATATCATTTAAGGTCACTTTGCTGCTCTTTTTTTAATTGAATTTTATTGTATATATCATTTTAATTTTTATTGTGTTGTATGGTGTTTTATGGTGTATTTTTATGTACTTGTTACAAATGGCAAATACAAATCTTGTTTCTTGTATCTTGTATCTTGTTCGATGATATGTGCCCAGCCACCCTCCTGTGGAAACTCATTTTGGCCGCTTGTATTCATAATCTCGTCCTTTCGGTCAAGACCCCGAGATACTTAAACTCCTCACTTGGGATAAGGACTCTATAACCCACCCTAACCCACCCGTAGAGGGTGGGTTAGTTGAACTAGAAGGGTCCGCACGAAGGAGAAGTGGCCACGTTACTGGAGGAGGAGAGAGAGAGACAGAGAGAGAGAGGGAGAGAATATAGGGCATTATCATAACCTCTGTCCCTTGGGGGCTGGGCATAGAGCAGGTTGATGGCAAACTCCAACATTGCAATTTTACATTTTTTCATTCTCATTATTTTTCACGTGTCATTCAAAGAGATGCCAACTAATGCCATTAAGATGAAAAAATGATTTTATTCCATCTTAACCAGAATAGCAATTCAACAGGGCAAGAGAAAGGAAGCCATGAGCTCCAGCAGCCACACACGTACACAAACACCAGAGTCGTGCTTGTTGATCCGCTCGGAGCCTGAAGACGGTGTGGCGGACCCCACTTGGTGAGCCAACAGGGTGGAGAGGAGGAGGAGGAGGAAGTAGGTTTGGGGTGGGTGGGGGTGGTAATGGAGCTGAAGTGTAGGACACTGATGTCTGGATGTTAATATTTCATATGTGAGAAAGCTAAAACAAGTGTATAAAATTTGATATTTCTTATGTTTTAACAGCTAAAACAAGTGTGTAAAATGTTGATATTTCTTATACGTTTGAAAGCTAAAAAAAAGTATAAAATGTTGATATGTCTTATGTTTCACCAGCTAAAACAGATCCAAGGTCAAATTGACCCCAAACAACAGCGATGCAGGACATTGAAAACTTGATAAACGTGTTATGTTCAAAGAAAATGCTGTCATTCATTAATTTAGAGGCATGAAACATGGAGGTCAAATTGACCCCAAAGGTGGGTTAAAGATAAGTATTTGTATTCATGTCCACCACACCGGAACTGAGAAAAGCATTTTAAGTGGTTTTGGTGTGTCATCTGATCTAATGAGTCTGGAGGAGTCCATACAGTTATGGAATAAGCCTATTTTTGTTTGCCTTGATATGTATTATGTTTCAGCTAAAACTAGTGTGCAACATGTTGATATTTCTAATACATTTTAACAGCTAAAACAGAACACCGATGCAGGACATTGAAAACTTCGTAAACATGTTACGTTCAAAGAAACTCATTTATCTAGAGCAGGGGTTCCCAACCTTTTTCACCCAGAGCCCCCCCAAATGACTCCTGTTGGAATTTGCGCACCCCCCCCCCGGACTTTGACTTTGCTTTTAAAAGTGCACATTCAAAAGAGGCCTCGGTGGCCTTCTGTACATCGCTGCCAGCCCTAACAAACTGTTGTTTCTTTATGAAAAAGTCCCGATCACGCCCGACCGTTTCTGGGTGCATGGTCTGTTGGTGTCTCTTCATTTTGCAGGGTTTCATGCTGTCGTTGGCTAGCTTCTCTCTGCATATCACACACTCTGGGCGGGTTTTGTCCGTTCCCTCCATGAAACCTAAGTTAAGATAGCTCTCTAGGTAGGTCCTCATTTTCTTTTTGATTGCAGATGAGCTGTCATCTCCTTTACGTTTTTCAGACATTTTTAGACAAAATATTCACCTTATGAAGTTGGTCGCTAGCTAGCAAGCACAGCAAACTGTTACTACCACGGAAGCTGACACAGTAACGTCAATGTTGGCGCGAATCGGAGGAGTATCAGATTAATTTGTAGAATTTTTATTAAAATTAATTCATCAATAAATTTCTATATTTTATTGTAATGTAGAGACAAGGCTTTTAGCGACAATCATGTATTGCGTTACAATTATATGTAAAATATGTAAAAAAAAAATCAAAATATGATATTAGGCCTCAAATCATCTGAGGCCTGGCGCCCCCCCTGCGATCTTTGGCGCCCCCCCAGGTTGGGAACCACTGATCTAGAGGCATTACACATTGGGGTCAAATTGACTCCAAACAGCGATGCAGGACATTGAAAACTTGGTAAACGTGTTATGTTCAAAGAAAATGATGCCACTAATTTATTTAGAGGCATGAAACATGGAGGTCAAATTGACCCCAAAGGTAGGTTAAAGATAAGTATTTTTATTCATGTTCACTGCACCGGAACTGAGAAATAGGCCTGTTTTTGTTTGAGATGTCATTTGAATCGCGTGAGGCTCATATGCTGTAGTGGTTGCTCATCCTTTTTGCGGTTTCCTGACATTTCATGAATCTGATGGTCAGTATGGAACTATTGCCCCGGGTAACATTTACATTTACATTTAGGACATTTGGCAGACGCTTTTATCCAAAGCGACTTACAAGGAGTACATTTGTTGAAGCAGACAATAGCATAACACTGAGGTACGCAAACACAAAAATAGAGCAGTTCACAAGTATTCATATTAACAACATGAATAACACAATTTCGTACTGCCAGGTCACCTGCTTAAGTAGCTGTGATAAGAGCGCGTTATCAACATTAAGGATATACACTTGCTAGAAAGTGTATATACATGTATATTAAGTGTATATTAAACTGTATATTACAATTATAGAATTTTTATTTTTTTTACAGACTAACATTGTAAGGGTTTTCTTTGAAGCCAGAACAGCGGAAATCCATTCCATTAGACAGTTAATGTGCACATCAAAGTAGAGACTAAATGACAGACTTCTCATATAGGTTTATAACATATAGAGACCCTCAAAAAGTCGACCAAAACCCCCTTGAATGGTTAAACAAAACAGCACGGAAATTGTTCAGTTTAAAGAGTTGATGGATAGGGGATGGGGGGGGGAAGAGAGAGAGAGAGAGAGAAAGAGAAAGAGAGAGAGAATAGAAGGCATTGTCATAACTGATCAAAGAGTAGAAGGTACACCTCGTCATTATAACTGATCAAAGACTTGGTTTGAGCACACTAATGATGAAAAAAAATGGGGCAGTCCAACATGATCACCTGCAAACCCTGTCTGCTTGTCTCCACAAGGCAGTGGGGTTTTAAAAGTAATTAAGCATATTTGTAATGGCAAATAACATTTATTTTATGCAATGCCATTTATAAAGTCTTGAAGAGTATTGATGTCATTCCTCGCCTATTCTCTATCTCCACCACTTATCATTAAGGGCAGCATTCATGTGTTGTCAGCTTGCTACCCTTTTGTTTAATGTAATACTCATATTTCCATGGTTTTCTTCCTGTTTCTTCAACAGGAGGCTAAGGATAAACGCCAGGAACAGATCGCCAAGAGACGCCGTCTCTCCTCTCTTAGGGCCTCCACATCCAAGTCTGTTCGGTTTGACGATAAAACAAGTTCTCAGGGTTTTTGAAAGGCACATGTAGTGAATGTTAGTACCGGTATAATGTTAATTAGCGTCACCATTTCTTAAGGACATTTGTCGGTAGAACAAAGTATGAATGAGTCAACAGCGTGACTCGGTTCCCTTTGTTCCTTTAAAAGATACAGTAGTGGGATAAATCACTAGTCACAATGAAGGGAAACTAACTTCTCTTGTTGGTACCATTGGAAAATTATGTGAGGAGACCCAATTGAGTATTTGTTATGTTTAGAGTATTTATAGCTCTAGGGAAACAATGTATTTTCAGTCTCAATGGTACTGTATACACCAGGTAAACGCAACTGAAGACCTTTTACATTTCCCCAAATGACCTCTGCAGGTGGGTCATGAACTTCTGGGTCATGAATGTCTTAAAACTAAATAAATGAGAGCTCAACTATGAACAATGCCACAGCATTTCTGGTACATGCTTACAGTAGAGTAAAATATGAAATGCAGATTTGATTTCTGTATTTTTCCAGTCAAAAGAAACAAGTTAACAAACTACAATGCACAATTTTATTTTAGAACTTTACATCAGTGAAAAAGCCAAACATCATAAGAAGGGTTTACTTCACCATGATTTCACGTGCTGCATTACGTGCTGTGAGACAAAGAAGAGGCCAGACAAGAGTTGATGTTGAATCTGAAGATACATGCATAGTGGCCTAATCAAGCTATCATTTATAGTCCATCTAGTAACATATACATAGAAATACGTTCTCAGCGCTTAGGCATATCCTTAAAGGGAAAATGAATCATGACTTCAAATGCTGTGCATTATTTAAAAAAAAACACAGATCTGATTAACAGGGAAACATTGTCACTTGTTATAGACATGCTTGAAGTAAGGAGAGTATATAAACCTCCACATGGTGCATTGCAGTCTGAATGCTATGGTAGGTGCTCCCCAATGTCTTGCCGGTCAGAGAGGCCATCACCTCGGATCTAGCGGTGCTCACCAGGTCCTCCTCAAAGCCCTCCGCACACCTGGCCTTCTCGTCTACTATGACAGAAAATGCATAGCAAAGATGGCATATGTATACGTTCACATCTCTATGTTAACAGTGACATTATCCAGGGGTGTGGGTGCCCCCCATCGCAAATGGGTCAATCAAAATCTAACAAACCGGCTGTGGTTTAACCACATTTTTTTTGTCCCCCGGCCACTGCATCTGTTCAAGTTACATTTACAATACCACTGCATCTGTTTAAGTTACATTTACACTACCACTGCATCTGTCCATGCTACATTAACACCAATGCATCTGTCTATCTTGCATTAACACCACTACATCTGCCCATGTAACATTAACACCACTGCATCTGTCCATGTTACATTAACACCACTGCATCTGCCCATGTAACATTAACACCACTGCATCTGTCCATGTTACATTAACACCACTACATCGGTCCATGTTACATTAACACCACTGCATCTGCCCATGTAACATTAACACCACTGCATCTGTCCATGTTACATTAACACCACTACATCTGCCCATGTAACATTAACACCACTGCATCTGTCCATGTTACATTAACACCACTACATCTGCCCATGTAACATTAACACCACTGCATCTGTCCATGTTACATTAACACCACTGCATCTGTCCATCTTACATTAACACCACTGCATCGGTCCACCTTACATTAACACCACTGCTGTTGTACCTGCAGGGGGGTGTATTTGTTCCATCGCCACGAGTGACAGATTAGCCCTGTTGTCGCTCTCATCACCGGCCTCCACATGGTGCATTGCAGGCTGAATGCTAAGGTAGGTTATCCCCAATTTCTTGCCGGTCAGAAAGGCCACCACCTCGGATCTAGCGGTGCTCACCAGGTCCTCCTCAAAGCCCTCCGCACACCTGGCCTTCTCGTCTACTATGACAGAAAATGCATAGCAAAGATGGCATATGTATACGTTCACATCTCTATGTTAACAGTGACATTATCCAGGGGTGTGGGTGCCCCCCATCGCAAATGGGTCAATCAAAATCTAACAAACCGGCTGTGGTTTAACCACATTTTTTATTGTCCCCCGGCCACTGCATCTGTTCAAGTTACATTTACACTGCATCTGTTCAAGTTACATTAGCACCACCACAGCATCTGTTCAAGTTACATTTACACTACCACTGCATCTGTTCAAGTTACATAAACACTACCACTGCATCTGTCCATGTTGCATTTACACTACCACTGCATCGGTCCATGTTGCATTTACACTACCACTGCATCGGTCCATGTTGCATTTACACTACCACTGCATCTGTCCATGTTACATTTATACTACCACTGCATCTGTTCAAGTTACATTAACACTACCACAGCATCTGTTCAAGTTACATTTACACTACCACTGCATCTGTTCAAGTTACATTAACACTACATCTGTTCAAGTTACATTTACACTACCACTGCATCTGTCCATGTTACATTTACACTACCACTGCATCTATCCATGTTACATTAACACTACCACTGCATCTATCCATGTTACATTAACACTACCACTGCATCTATCCATGTTACATTTACACTACCACTGCATCTGTCCATGTTACATTTACACTACCACTGCATATGTCCATGTTACATTAACACCACCACTGCATTTGTCCATGTTACATTAACACTACCACTGCCTCTGAATATGTTGCATTAACACTACAACTGCATCTGTCCATGTTGAATTAACACCACCACTGCATCTCTCCATGTTACAGTAACACAAATGCATATGTTCATTTTACATTAACACCACTGCCTCTGAACATGTTACATTAACACCACCACTGCATCTGTCCATGTTACATTTACACTACCACTGCATCTATCCATGTTACATTAACACCACTGCCTCTGAACATGTTACATTAACACCACCACTGCATCTGTCCATGTTACATTTACACTACCACTGCATCTATCCATGTTACATTAACACCCCTGCATCTGGCCAGGTTACATTTACACTACCACTGCATCTATCCATGTTACATTAACACCCCTGCATCTGGCCATGTTACATTTACACTACCACTGCATCTGTCCACGTTACATTTACACTGCCACTGCATCTGTCCATGTTACATTAACACCCCTGCATCTGTTGATGCTACATTAACACTACTGCCCCTGTTCATGTTACCTTAACACCACCACTGCATCCATCCATGTTTCATTAACACCACTGCATCTGTCCATGTTACATTAACACCACTGCATCTGTCCATGTTACATTAACACCACTGCATCTGTCCATGTTACATTAACACCACTGCATCTGTCCATGTTACATTAACACCACTGCATCTGTCCATGTTACATTAACACCACCACTGCATCTGTCCATGTTACATTTACACTACCACTGCATCTATCCATGTTACATTAACACCCCTGCATCTGGCCAGGTTACATTTACACTACCACTGCATCTATCCATGTTACATTAACACCCCTGCATCTGGCCATGTTACATTTACACTACCACTGCATCTGTCCACGTTACATTTACACTGCCACTGCATCTGTCCATGTTACATTAACACCCCTGCATATGTTGATGCTACATTAACACTACTGCATCTGTCTATGTTACATTAACACCACCACTGCATCCATCCATGTTACATAACACCACCACTGCCCCTGTTCATGTTACCTTAACACCACCACTGCATCCATCCATGTTTCATTAACACCACTGCATCTGTCCATGTTACATTAACACCACTGCATCTGTCCATGTTACATTAACACCACTGCATCTGTCCATGTTACATTAACACCACTGCATCTGTCCATGTTACATTAACACCACTGCATCCGTCCATGTTTCATTAACACCACTGCATCTGTCCATGTTACATTAACACCACTGCATCTGTCCATGTTACATTAACACCACTGCTGTTGTACCTGCAGGGGGGTGTATTTGTTCCATCGCCACGAGGGACAGATTAGCCCTGTTGTTGCTCTCATCACCGTCCTCCAACTGCATCTTCCCGACGGCCCAGGTCATAGTGTGTCGCACCAGGTGCATGGCTCCGCTACTTACGACACTCACCAAGTCCTGAACATCCAGAATCTTGCTCCTCGCATCAGCGGTAATCTAAGCCCAAACAGACAGATGGAGCAGAGTTGGGGGCACGTTTCGGTCGCAATGTAACGTAATGTAGAGGCTGGTACATCACCTGTTCTGTGGGTTTCTGAAGTACGGGGAATGTGCTCTCCAGCCAATCCAGTCCTCTGCATGTCAGGCCATTCACAACATCTACTATATTGCAGAGGGGAAACATGTATTTGCACTATATTAAATGTGCTTTGTTTTAATCCACTACTGACTAAATGACCAAGACTAAGACCAAGGCTAGTAATGTGACAATATAAAGTGTGATGGCTCATACAGGCATCAAAACCATGTCTTAAGGGCTGGTTTATATTGATATGTGATCTGCCACTTTACTGGGCGCCAGTCATACAATCGCTTAAGTTACAGTTAAGTTTCCACCCAAACTTACTATGAGGCTCCATCGTGTTGATGACAGAAGACAACCTGTCATAAGCCACAGAGGTTATAGAGATCACACTGTTCTCAAACAAGCTGCAGGCGGACTCCACGCTGGGGTGGCGACACCTAGTGGCTGAGTAGTAAACTGTCAACAGCGAACACGCCGAGCGGACAAATGGTATCTTGGCCAAACGAAGAACTGCACTCTGTAACAAAACACAGTATGTAGTACAAGGCTGTTTGTTACCTGTGGGAAAACAACCATTTAAAACGAACAATGGATTTAACAAATGTAAATGTAAATGGATGGCAGCGCCGGACATAGATGGCGTAATTGTCCTCACCTGAGTCGGTAAATTCTTGTTTTCTGTCATCTTGTTAGAAAGCATAAAAGGTATCCCACTCATCAAACCAATGTCGTTAGCACGTTAACGTGTTAATGTGATCCACCAAAAAGGACCCGAGGTTTGAGGCCCTAATTAAGGTTCCCCGCACCTGTCGAAAATAAAATCCCGCGTGGAAAGCTCCCGGTAGTATCGCGATATGTCAATATTATGGCAGATAACACACATACAACGGCCAGATAAGCGGTTCTGATTGACGAGTTTACTTTGGAGAGAAAAATAAAAGTTGCAGACGTACTAGGCTACAAATGATTATTTTATTTTAGATTATTTTACTTTCATCATTGAATCGTTGGAATAAATACATAGGTTGGGAGTTTGGTTTAACATAAAAACGATTAGGCCTTACCCCCACGCAGTTGAGGTCAATCACCTAACTCAGTGAAGTGGTATTTTTTGTGACCCTATTATGTGTAATTAATGCAAATATTCCCAAATAGAGCCATTGCGGTGTGAAGTTATGCGATGTGTATACAATCTCCTTGTAAAGCAGTTTGTACGGTAGTAGACCTGATTCACCACTAGGTGGTGCCCTGACGCCAGGTATTCTCCGAGGAGTGTCCGTGTACTTCCATCATAAGCACAAGAAAAAAACAAAGACTTATTGATTTTTTATTATTATTAAATAAATAAATATAAAAACGCTGTCAGCCCGAGGGTCCTCAAAACATGTGCTGCCCAGCTGAGTGGAGTCCTGCAGTACATCTTCAACCTGAGCATGAGACTGGAGAGGGTCCCTGTGCTGTGGAAGACATCCTGCTTGGTGCCGGTTCCGAAGAAGGCACATCCCAGCACCTCAAATGACTACAGACCGGTGGCGCTGACGTCCCACGTGTCAAAGTCCTTTGAGAGGCTGGTCCTGTCGCTTCTTCGGCCCCTGGTCAGATCATCGCTGGACCCTCTTCAGTTTGCCTACCAGCCGAAACTGGGAGTGGAGGACGCCATCATCTTCCTGCTTCATCGTGCCTACGCCCACTTGGACAGACCTGGGAGCACTGTGAGAATCATGTTTTTTGACTGCTCCAGTGCATCCAGCCTGCCCTGCTGGGGAGTAAGCTGATGGCGATGAAGGTGGACTCTTCCCTGGTTTCCTGGATTACAGACTATTTGACGGGTTGTCCACAGTTTGTCAGACTGCAGGACTGTGTGTCTGACACTGTGGTCAGCAGCACTGGTGCTCCACAGGGAACGGTTATTTTTCTTTCCCCATTCCTGTTCACCCTGTACACCTCAGACTTTCAGTTCAACTCAGAGTCCTGCCATCTGCAGAAGTTCTCGGACGACTCTGCAGTTGTTGGTTGTGTCAGCGAGGGAAACGATGAGGAGTACAGGGGCGTTGTGGACTCCTTCGTTGAGTGGTGTGAGCTGAACCACATGCAGCTCAACACAGACAAGACGAAGGAGATGGTGGTGGACTTCCGCAGGAGAAAATCGACCCCCACACCCATTTCCATCAAGGGTGTGTCCGTTGAAGTTGTTCAGGAATATAAATGATGACCCTCTAGATTGCATTTGCATTTTTGTCCCGTGCAGTGGTGTTGCCGTAAAACACAGTGACGCCACCCGTCAGGACGCTCTTTACCGTGCCACGGTAGAAGTTCACTAGCCACCTCTGGCCTATATCGCTTTTTCTGAGGCACTGCAGAGCATAGAGGCGATGGTGTGCCTTCTTCAGCATGACCTCTGTGTTGCGTGTCCACGCCAGGTCATTGGAAATCTGTAGTCCCAGGAAACTGAAGCAGCTGACGACTTCCACCGGTGTCCCGTCCAGGCTGATGGTGGAGTGGGTGCCCCGGTGGCTCATCATTATGGGGTCAGCTGGACCACCTCATCTCTGTACTCCATTTCATCGCCCTCGCTTATCAAGCCGATGACTGTGGTGTCGTCTGCAAACTTGATAATCCGATTATTGCTGTGCGTGGTAGTACAGTCATGTGTGTACAGCGAGTACAGCCGGGGACTGAGGCAGCAGCCTTGGGGTGCTCCGGTGTTGAGGACCAGAGTGGATGAGATGTTGTTCCCAATCTTCACCACTTGAGGCCTGCCCGTCAGGAAGTCCATAATCCAGTTGCAGATGGGGGCGCCCAGACCTAGGTCCCTCAGTTTCAGGACCAACTTGGAGGTTGGTGTTGAATGGTGTTGAACGCCAAGCTGTAGTCAATGAACAGCAGTCTGACGTAGGTGTCCCTCCTGTCTAGGTGCTGCAGGGCCGTGTGTAGTGCCAGGGAAAAGAGGCGTCGTCTACAGACCTGTTTGGTCTGTATGCAAACTGGAGTGGGTCTAGGGACTCAGGGATGGACAAGTTTATATGTGACATTACAAGTTTCTCCAGGCACTTCATGGCTATGGGTGTTAAAGCCACTGGACAATAATCATTGAGGAATGTTACCTTGGTCTTTTTGGGTAACGGCACAATGGTTGTCGCTTTGAAGCACGCTGGGATGACAGTTTGTTGCAGTGATGCATTGTAGATGTCGGTGAACACAGGAGCCAGCTGGTCGGTGCAGGTCTTGAAGATGCGGGATGGAACTCCGTCTTGGCCGGCTGCCTTCCCTGCCTTCACCCTCCTGAAGATTCTGCGGACCTCGGACTCTGACAGTTGTAGAACGTAGTCCTCTGGGCTGATGTTCAAGTTGTTGGTCGGCTCATGGTCCCTTTAAAACAAGCGAAAACTGGTTTAGCTCGTCTGGTAGGGTAGGGTCGTTGTTGGTAATTACCAGACCTTGCCACATACGTCTGGTGTCAGAGCCCCCAAACTGTAATTCCAATTAGTTTTTGTAATCCAATTTACTCTTCTTGATGGCTTTTCTGAGTTCGTACTTGGCCTTCTTGTAGAGATCGGAGTCGCCTGTTGTGAAAGCGGTACTCCGTTCCTCAAGTTTGTTCCATATATCAGCATTCATCCATGGTTTGCAGTTCGGAAATGAGCGAACAGACCTGGTCGGGATGCATTCTTCCACTAGCCTGTTAATGTATGCTGTGACATGATCTGCATACACATCAAGGTCAATGGTCTTGAATACACTCCAGTCAGTGATTTCTAGCCCCCCCTGCAGGTGTAGTATGGCATCGTCTGTCCAGCGATGCACGTTCTTTACAACTGTGGGCATGGACTTCAACTTGTGCTTGTAAGCGGGAAGTAGAAGCATGGAGACGTGGTCTGATGCCGGCCGCACAACAGCGCAATAAGCTTGCTTAATGGTGGTATAACAGTGATCAAGAGTCTTGTTCTGTCTGGTCTGACATAAGATGTGTTGATAGTATTTTGGTTATACCTTTTTTAAATTGCAGTGGTTAAAAACGGGGACTGCCTCGGGCTAGCGATTCTGAAGTTTGCTAATTTCAATGTAAAGTTTGTCCAATGTGATGTTCGCATCAGCCCGTGGTTGGATGTAAACCGACGACATGAGAACAGCAGAGATTTCCCTCTGCAAGCAAAAAGGGCGACACTTGATAGTCAGTAATTCCAGATTAGATGAGCAGTGTTGAGAAAGCACCTGAACGTCCGTACACCAGCTGTTGTTCACCAAGCAGCATACGCCCCCACCTTTGTTCTTCCCTGTGGACTCAGCTGTTCTAACACCGGCGTTCCTCAAGGCTGTGTCCTGAGCCCTCTCCTCTATTCACTCTTCACCCACGACTGCACTCCTGTACATGGTACAAACACCATCATCAAGTTTGCCGACGACACAACGGTGGTGGGCCTCATCAAAAACAACGATGAGGCAGCCTACAGGGAGGAGGTCCAGCACCTGGTGGCATGGTGCACTGACAACAACCTGGCCCTCAACACCAAGAAGACCAAGGAGCTCATCGTGGACTTCAGGAAGACCAGAGGTTGAGCGTGTCTCCAGCTTCAAATTCCTGAGGGTCCACATCTCGAGGACCTCTCTTGGTCCCTCAACACGGCCTCACGGGTAAAGAAGGCTCCCAGCATATTTTCTTCCTGAGGAGACTGAGGAAAGCCCACCTGTCACCTCAGATTCTGGTGAACTTTGTGCCATCGAACGCATACTCACCAACTGCATCACAGTGTGGTACGGTAACTGCACAGTTTCCAACCGGAAAGCACTGCAGAGGGTGATGAAAACCGCCCAACGCATCGTTGGATTACCCCTCCCTGCTATTAACACTTCTCACCACAAACGGTGTCACAAAAAATTGTGAAAGACACCTCTCACCCCAACCATGGACTGTTTGCCCTCCTCCACTCCGGGAGGCACTATAGTAACCTTTGTTCCAAGTCAAGTAGGCTTAGGAACAGCTTCTTCCCCTCAGCTGTCATCTCCCTGAACTCTGCACCATGAAGACAGCCCCCCCTCCCTCCGCTGCACCCCCCCCCCCCCTGCTACCCTGCCCCCCACCCTTAACATACCTGTAAATGTGTACATTTTCACTGTTCATTTTAACTGTTGATAGAACTGAACAGAACATATCCCTGCTCTATATACATATATAAATGTATATACATTTATATATATTTATCCTGCTTTTCATAATTGCTTACCCCTGATCACTACCTGTTAAATACTTATACTTACTTAATTGTATATATATACCTATTATTATGCTCATATCGCACACATACTATCAATTATCTTAGAACTTTTTATACCTCGTAGACTGTCTTTTAACAACTGTAAATTATATATTACCATGCACTTTACTGCAACATTTGCACTCTGGTTAGATGCTAAATTATTTTTGCTGTACTGTACTTGTGCTGTGCAATGACAATACATTATACATTTTAATGTAATCTAACCGCAAAACAAGCGGGGGGGTGTTTGTTTAGAAG
>CM051003.1:34706383-34943883 GCA_027704905.1 Muraenolepis orangiensis
TGAAGTCCAACGGGGGGGGGGGGGATTGTCGCGATCGTGAACTCCAACGGAGGGGGGGGGGGGGGGTTGTCGCAGAAGGGGGAGGGCCCCGCCCTCTGCGCCCTGTTCCCGTTACGAAATCAAGAGGATAGCCTACAGTGGGGGTGGGGGCCTCCTAAACTCCCCCGCACCGCGGGGGTTGCCGCTACGCCACTGCTTGTATTATGTTTCTCGGTTGATAAAGCATAATGAAGCAGACATGTATATTTAGAATTTTTTTATTGAAAAAAAAAAACATGAAATACACAATAATCTCAAAATGTAAAAGTGTAGAGTGCAGTGCAATAAGTCAATGTCAATAAGCCAGGCTCCGAGGGGCTCCGAACTAAAACAAGAGAAAAGGTCATTTAAACATGACTCCATAAACTAAAACAAGGTCATTAAAACATGACTACTACACACACTGTTTTTAGAAAGTAGCATCCTGACGTTGGCTATTACCAAGGCTATGCTATCGGCTAACAGAAGCCTAGCAACCATAGCTCCTAATTTCTGATAGGAACGTAACATTGATGTGAGAAATGAGGTGCTTGCTAAACAGATTAGTACACGGGAAAGATTTATAAAGTAAAATTTACCAGGACCAGAATGACAGCAGTTTGTTATCGATTAGCTCCTCGTATCATCCAGTTTGTTATCGATTAGCTCCTCGTATCATCCAGTTTGTTATCGATTAGCTCTTCGTATCATCCAGTATGTTATCGATTAGCTCCTCGTATCATCCAGTTTGTTATCGATTAGCTCCTCGTATCATCCAGTTTGTTATCGATTAGCTCCTCGTATCATCCAGTTTGTTATCCATTAGCTCCTCGTATCATCCAGTTTGTTATCGATTAGCTCCTCGTATCATCCAGTTTGTTATCCATTAGCTCCTCGTATCATCCAGTTTGTTATTGATTACCTCGGTTCTGTCGTCCCGCTGAAGACGCGCTGTAGTTTTTCTAATAGCGGTTTGTTCTAGAAGCTCCTCTAGTTTGTGACCTTCTGTGGAGGACCACCATGAAGGAGGCCGTGTGTTTCCTCCACGGTCCACTGCTGCTTCGCCTTCACTTCCATGTTGGTCCCGATAAGCTCCGCCCCTAGCCCCTGACGTAGCGGTTCTTGCTGGGCTAGCCCAGCTTCGATTGGGGCCGCGCTGGAACCAGTTTTCCGGGCCAACAACCGCTTCTTTCGCGGCGGAAACGCAAAGAACTGGTTCGAGACTAGGGTGCCGTTGATATATTTGAGGGCTGGATGTGATTCGCGTCGTCCATCCCCCTCATCAGAACCTGCTGGCCATACAGTTTAGGTCATCGCTTTCACATTGTAGGGCTGCACATGAGCATTCCCTTCCTCTTTCATTTCATATATTCATTATTTTCCTTGAGAGGAGTTTAATCGTTGTCAAATAATGGCAGATTAATCACGTTAACAGAGCTCAAAGTGATGTCTGTCTTATTCGATAACTTGAAAGAAGAAACACCTTATATTTTGATTTTGTGAAGAGAGAACCAGGAATTGTTTGGAAAAGGAGCAAAAACGATTAATGAATTCTCTAAATTCAAATTTATATCGACTAATTGATTTACCCCTCGTTATTCAACGGTTGTATGATAATTTGTGGTAAACCATTAGTAATTCATTCAACTTTCACAGGTTTAAGTAAAAGCTATCAGGTAATTAAGGGCATTCCATTATGGTCTTGTAATACTTTTCATAAAAACAAAAAAATTATTTAAGGATACAGATCATGTCATGTTGCATGCACCTAAATCTGGAGGATTGAATCCTCTTTATTGGTCACATACATGTACACACAGTGAAATGTGTTTCTCTGCATTTAACCCATCCTAGTATTAGTAGCAGTGGGCAGTTTAGGGGTTTGGTGCCTTGCTCAAGGGCACCTCAGCAGTGCCCACTTGTTTCGGGGACTTGAACCCACGACCTTCCGGTTCCCAAGCCAAGTCTAAACAGACTACGCTACTTCCGCCCCCACCTTCAACGTGCTGTAATATTTAACAGCGATAACGAGTAATTTGTTAAAAATAGCATCACCATCCTTCAGTGAAATGTTCTGTGAGATTGATTTATTGGTTTCTAGTTGACCAAGTCTGCCTATGTAGGAGACGATTTAGATGTTGGACTGCTTGTGGCTCTGTGACTGGTTCAGGGAATCCATATCACACCATATGTCAATCACTGGTACATGTCAAATACTGGCAGATACAACACTCCATTTTGGATTTAAAAATGTAGATCTTTACAACTCTCAAATCGTACCTACAGTACCTTTTAATAGTGGGAAAAAATGTCTGTATGTCAGTAAATATGCAAGCCATAATGTCACTATTGTTTTAAAATCCTATATTAGATCACCTGTTACTGATCACTGGTAATGTATCACGGTGTACATTAATGTCTTCCAGGAAACGCCTTCTCCTGCCAAGCATGAGACGAGACCACCTATATAGTACGTACGAGTCAAGACCAAGACCTTAAAGGGTCAAGTCAGAGTCAAGACCAAGACCTTAAAGGGTCAAGTCAGAGTCAAAACCAAGACCTTAAAGGGTCAAGTCAGAGTCAAGACCAAGACCTTATAGGGTCAAGTCAGTCAACAAAGACTTTGGAATTTTGGGGCCGCCGAGTCAAGACCGAGACCTGACGTGTACCCTTCGAGTACAACACTGCTGTGCGGTCCTTTTGCTGTTGTTTTACTGTATCTTGTATATTCTTTACATAAGATTGGATTTGCTGGTCAGTCACCATGATTGAAGATGAAAACATTTAGATTTAGTGAGGTGTCTGTCTTATTGCAGATTGACAAGAGGGCGACCTCAAGGTAATCGTGTGCCAAGTATGTGCCGGTTGATATATTTAGAAATATCTGGACCAAAAAATATTTATTCCAACAAAAACAAAATTAGAACAGTAGTTGAAAAAAAAAAAAAAAAGAATTGCATAACATGCCTTTTTAACTTATGAAATTATTAACCATGAACAAACGATTGGTCCTTTATATCGGCAGACAATGTAAGATCTTGTGTGTGTCGTTAGCAGTATCCCTGATAACCAGATGAATACACACCAGTCTATAAGAACAGTTAAATTATTTGAGCTGTCCACAATACAAGAAGAACATTTGTTAAATGCATTGAAATCCTGACAAATGCATAAAAAGTAGCGCAGGTTAGTTATATAAGGCTTGGAAACACTCATCACTCCAGTGTAGAACTAGGTTTGGAAAAGACTTAAACCTCCACCGTTTGGCTTGACACATGGTAATATAATTTCCTTTCAATGAAACACACTTTAGGTTCTTTCCAGCTCCTTGTGCACCTTTTCCAATGCTTCAATTAAACACACCATCGTTCCAATGGTTCCATGTCACACTAATTTCTCAACTCTCGCAAAGCAAAAATACACACTACAGACACAATCATGTCTTTTGTAAGAGTTTACCTTCTTTCCCTGCTTCTTTAAATACAATTGTGGAGTGTTTGAGTAGATTTAGACAATAAGTAATGAATACATTATTCTTACTAAATGGAAATTACTGTTAGGAGTTTCAAATTGTTTGCAAATAGTCACTGCAAACATCTATTCTGTGTTTCATAGTGATAGTATCGACATTTTAGAAAAACAAAAACTGCTTACCCCATTTTAAAGTGTAACTGATTGTTAAGTATGCTTGATGTTTACAAAAAGCCCTTAAAAATGGTACAGCAGAGCAGATAATAAACTGTACCATTCATTATGAAAAAAAATATATATTTAAAGCAATAAATTGGCCTCAGGTTTAAGGTAGCTAATTAAAAAAAAGACACTTTTCTGAAACCCCAATACTAACTATGCTGCTTCAGCCTGCTTACGCAACAACCACACAATAAAAACTACAAGTCACTTAAAGACTACAGGAAGTCCTTCCTCCTAAGGCAAGCGTTCTTGTGCATCCCAGACAAAGACCCTCGTCCACCCCCTAAAGAGGGAGGGTGCTGATCTACACGCTGGAGCGCCTCAGCACTGCCCTGCACCCTTGCCTGCTCGTCATATATGTGCATGTACAAGGAACATTTGGCAGTGTGTGCCACCCACAATGCACCACCGTGTCAGTGTCTATTGGCTCGTTTTCAGACCCTGGGATGAGCCGCGTTTGATTTTAGAACGTCTAATACAAATACATCAACCAACAAGTAGAATTAACCTCTATGCACTGAGCACGTGCATTTGGGTTTACCCAAGAGGTCACTATTCAGGATCACGGAACATTCCAACTCGACATTTACACCAAAGTAATAACAAATGAGAAAAAAAAGTGCACAGAATAAAAAAAAATAAAAAAAAGTGCTTCACTTGAATCAAGGCTTGGATCTCAGACGTATGGGGGAGGAGGCACCTGGCTGGGTGGCTGCTTTAGGAGGTCTGACACTGGACGCCACTGGCGCTGGCGTAGTCATCCCCCTCCACGTGGTAGTGGCGGCTCGGTCGCTTGCGGTTCTCAAAGTCACAGTCCTCCAGGTCGGCGTAGAAGTAGAGGTCGTCGTCCATGCTGGCAGGCTGCTCCGCCTCCAGCTTCCCCGGGAGGTAGGCCTCCAGGTCCTTCAGCTTGCCCTGGGGCAGGAAGTTGGCCTTGGGAAACACGACCTGGGGGAGGAGGTAACCACACACAGACCCGAGTTAGACAGCAAGAGATGCCTCTATACCAGAAAAGTGTAGCGCTTTGGTTTGAGTTCTGGGTGAGAGCTTGGCCCGTTCCAACTATCTAACCATTTATTGATTTTATTCATCATTGATAATACTATTTAGCAGACATTTATCCAAATGTACATTGCATCAACTCGCTCAGGGATGCCACCAGGTAGACTGCAGACATTGGGGTTTGAATCCAGGACCCTTTTGACGAGGAATGGAGCTATCCTGCCCTCTACAGTGCAGTGTGAATTGAGGGCAGGGATGCTTATATATGAAAATATGAAATATTGAGTTTCCAGTGTAATTGACAATGTTAGAGTGTGGAGAAGACCGACGAGGCCGTTTCTGTACCAAGAAGTTAATGATGAGACGCCCCTTCTCGAAGGGCCGGCGGTGTGTGGGCATTCCCTCGTTCAGGATGCACTTCCTGTCTCCCGGCTTGACCAGCTCCCCTGAGAAACACCAGAGAGACACCTTTTAACACCAGAGACACCTTCTAACACAAGAGACACCTTCTTACACCAGAGAGACACCGTCTAACACAAGAGACCTTCTTACACCAGAGAGACACCGTCTAACACCAGAGAGACACCGTCTAACACCAGAGAGACACCGTCTAACACCAGAGAGACACCGTCTAACACCAGAGAGACACCGTCTAACACCAGAGAGACACCGTCTAACACCAGAGAGACACCGTCTAACACCAGAGAGACACCGTCTAACACCAGAGAGACGTATAACACAGGATGCTCCAATCGATCAACCGCTGATCGTCAGCCGATATTTACTCTAAACCGATCTAAGCTCTCAAAAACGGCCAAACAGAAGAGCCGATCAGATGACGCAAAACACAAAGCTAACGGTAAATACAGATCGCCACAGAACAAATACTGTATACGTACTGGGTCTGAACGAACATGTAGGAGTTTTCGCTGTCTACCTTTCTGTTTTTAGAGAATTCCATGTGAAATTACTGACTGTTTCTCTCGCTCTGTGTGTGTGTGTGTGTGTGTGTGTGTGTGTGTGTGTGTGTGTGTGTGTGTGTGTGTGTGTGTGTGTGTGTGTGTGTGTGTGTGTGTGTGTGTGTGTGTGTGTGTGTGTGTGTGTGTGTGTGGTAACTTGCTTGCTCACTGACTGCATATGATTGGTAGCGTCACGTGAGACGATATATTTCTGCAATGCATTCAAGAAAAGTTACTTTTATTGCTCTAAATAGTAATTAAATATATAATGCTACAATATATGGAACTTTAAATGGAAGATCCCCATAGCCCCCACCCACTATGTGATCGGCAATCGGTGTCAGCCGATTCTGATGATCGGACCCTGATCGGAGCAACCCTACTTTTAACACCAGACAGACGCCGTCTAACACCAGAGAGACGCCGTCTAACACCAAAGAGACACCGTTCAGTCACCGCATCAACAGGAAGGCAAACACAACATAGCATGGATGCATAAGGTTAGACCTGGATTAGAGTTGATGAGGAGGGTTCTGTTGTCCAGCGTCTTAACAGGTTTCTGGAACCCACACAGAGACTCAACCAGCTGGAGCTCCATGGTCATCACTAGGTCCAGTCCTTGTCTGGTGACAACGGGACAAACATTATGGTAAGAGCACACACACACACACACACACACACGCGTTAATAAACAGTTAATGTGTACAACTACAACTGACCTGGTAAAGCGAGGGTGATCTTTCTGGTCCAGGACGATGATAATATCTCCTGGCTCCAGCCCTGGTTCCTGATCCCCCTCTCCCTGGAAAACCACCTTCTGGCCATCCTTCATGCCTGTGAGGAAGACAAAGTCAAACCACCCGCCAGCCATGTTGGTTCCCCCACCCAGCTTCGGCCAAGATGGAACCGAGGTAGTGCTACATGTGCCTAACTGCTGGTGTGTTTAGCGCTTAATGTTAGGCGACGCTACACCCTCTTCCTACCTTTGTCAATGTGCACCTCCAGGATTTTCTTCTGGCGGACGATCTTGCGGCCTCCGCAGGCTTTACAGCGGTCCTTGTGGCTGATGCGGCGGCCTTGGCCTTGGCAACTGTGGCACACGGTGGAGACCTGTTGGACCATGCCCAGCCCCAGCTGGTGAAGACGCACCTGCATGCCCGTACCGTGGCATGACATGCACATCTCCACTGCCCCCTTACGCCCTCCACGGCCTGAACACAGGACAGGGACGAAAACATGTCAACTTGCTTGTTTCGCTGCCTTACTTGTGGCACCTTGAGATTAAGGATAATTGTCTGCTTGGATGACTCAATGTGACCCATTTTACCAGTACTGCTAAAAAGGTTGAATAAGACTTAATCCCAAAAGGTGACTTCTGGTGCTATAGCAGCAAGAACAGCACATCAAACAAGAGAAGATAAAACAAAATAAGAATGGAATATCAGTAAAATAAACATTCAGTGTGTTTATTTATGAACAGTGTTGATTACTACTTCTCACTTATCCGTAGAAGTGCAGGGTTTACCTTCACATTTATCACAGATCGTGTTCTTCTGGACGGCCAGTTTTCTCATGGCTCCGATATAAAAATCTTCTAGATTTACGACAAGCTGATGAACCACGTTCTTCCCTGGAGGGGAGCAGACATCAGTCTTCACCTCAGAACATTCAAACAAAATCTGTAACCCTGAGACTGCTGGGAGTGTTTTCTACTGCCATATGAATGATATATTGGTATGCTAGCTTTTCAATATAGACAACATGCTTATAAACATCACATAAACAAAACCATGGTTATATTACCAAATACAATATGGTCATTTTGTACAGTAAAATTCTTATTAAAAGGCAAAGGGCATCTGCGCAGTAAGCATTAAAGCTAGTTAAAAGAGTTAAGACAGTTATAAATACAAAACAAGGAGCAAAAGGTGAATCAATAATATCAAATACAATAGAATACATGAGGTGCTTAAAGTGCGAAGGTCAAATTATGGCAAGACAATACAAACAGGACATTTTAAACGTATGTCAGAACGGGGACAAGAAAGGGATCTTGTCGTACCTTTTCTCTCCCGGTGCATCCGCCCACCGCCACCAAAGAACATGTCAAATATATCCATGGGCGAGGCAAAGCCCCCCCCACCACCGGCACCGCCACTACCACCCTCCTTGATCGCCTTCTCACCCCCCCGGTCGTACACCTCCCTCTTCTGGCTGTCCGACAGCACTTCGTACGCCTGTGAGATCTGCTTAAACTACAAAATACATGCAAAAATAAATATATGAATGCATATACTTGTCAGCATAGAACATAGCTTAACACAGAGTTGATGGGACATGTTGGGACACGCAAGAGGTGTTTTGTCGCTGGACAGACGCCGCCGTACTACATCTGCATGGTGGGCTGGAAATCACGAACTGGAGTGTTTTCAAGACCACTGACCTGGATGTGTATGCAGATCATGTCACAGCATATATAAACAAGCTAGTGAAGAAATGCATCCCGTCCAGGTCTGTTTGTTCATTCATTCCCGAACCGCAAACCATGGAAGAATGCTGACATATGGAACAAACTAAGAGAACAGTACCTCTTTCACAACAGGTGACTTCAATCACTACAAGAAGGCCAAGTATGAACTCAGAAAAGCCATCAAGAAGGGGAAATTGGATTATAAAAAACAAACTGGAATTACAGTTTGGGGGCTCTGACACCAGACGTATGTGGCAAGGTCTGAGGGTCCTCTCAAACTACAAAGGGAGCTCAGGAGGAGTCACCAACAACGACCCCTCCCTGCCAGACGAGCTGAACACGTTTTATGCTCACTTTGAAAGGGGGAACTCTGAGCTGACCAACAAATTGGACAATCATCCAGAGGACTATGTACTGCAGCTGTCCGAGGTCACCAGAACCTTCAGGAGGGTGAAGGCAGGCGGCCCAGACATGAGTTCCAGCCTGTGTCTTCAAGATCTGCGCAGACCAGCTGGCTCCTGTGTTCACGGACATCTACAACGCATACCTACAACAGTCTGTCGTCCCAGTGTGCCCCTGGTCATGTCACACAGACTTTACTGACTGTCTCCCTGGACCCACTCTAGTTAGCATACAGGCCAAACAGGTCTGTAGAGGACAACATCTCCCTGGCACTATACACTGCCCTGGAGCACCTAGACAGAAGGTACACCTACATCAGACTGCTGTTCATTGACTAAAGCTCGGCGTTCAACACCATCATTCCCTCCAAGCTGATCCTGAAACTGAGGGATCTAGGCCTGGCCACCTCCATCTGCAACTGGATTATGGACATCCTGACAGGCAGACCTCAAGTGTTGAAGATTGGTAACAAGATCTCATCCACTCTGGTCCTCAAAACTGGAGCACCTCAAGGCTGCTGCTTCAGCTCCCGGCTGTACTCTCTGTACATACATGACTGTACAGCCACTCACACCAACAATCCGTTTTTTGCAGACGACACCACAGTCATTGACCTGATAAGCGGCGGCGACGAGACGCAGTACAGAGATGAGGTAGTCCTGTTGACGCTATGGTGCGAGCCTTAGCTCGCACCATAGCGTTGCACTGAATCGAGCCTTAGCCCTGACCTAGCCTTAGCCCTGAACAGCCTTGCACAGAATTTCAGCAAGACTAAGGAGCTTATCGTGGACTTTAGGAGCCACCAGGGCACCCACTCCACTTTCAGCCTGGACGGGACACGGGCGGAAATAGTCAGTTTCTTCCGTTTCCTGGGACTACAGATTTCCTGGCATGGACCCACAACACGGAGGTTGTCATACAGTGCCTGTGAACTTCTACCGTGGCACCGTAGAGGGCGTGCCGACGAGTGGCGTCACTGTGTGGTACGGCAACACTACTGCACAGCACAAGAAAGACATCCAGAGGGTCGTGATGACATTTGAGAAGATCATCGGGTGTTCACTTCCATGCATCGAAGAGATCTTCAGGACCAGATATCTGAACAAGGCCATCTCCAGCACTAAGGACCAAAACCACCCTAGGCACCATCTTTTCTCCCCCCCTGCGGTGCGGTGGCGATACCACAGCATCCGAACCAGGACTAGCAGGTTCAAGAACAGTTTTTAGCCACAGGCAGCAAGTCTACTGAACTGATTGAGTGCTGCAACTATCATAACATTGTCACCCATATTAAATTTCACCGTCATACTTCTTTTACTGGAGTCATTACAGTTACTACACTGTACTCATGATGCTGCTGCACTACAAAAGTTTTTGTACCACACACACACGTCACTTTATTGTTATTTTTATTGTGCGTTTGGAACTAAACAAATCGTCAAAATCTGGGTACGACGGGCCAACGCCAATTTACAGATATCTGCGTGTATCTCATTACTTAACAATCAGATACCTCTTAGGAAACTGATGTTTCTGTAGGTAACTTACAATGCATGCATGGAGTGATTGTGTTCATTACTAATAATGAAGCAGACTTACTCGCTCTCCTTCTGTAGGGTTTTTGTCAGGGTGGTATTTCAAGGCCAGTTTGCGATAAGCCTTCTTCAGCTCATCTGCTGTGGCATTGGGCTGGACACCCAGCATGTCGTAAAAACCTGTTTCCTTGACCATGGTCACCTTCAACAACTTACCTACGAAGAGTTAAAAGGGCACACACATGTTAAAATTGGCTGATATTGATATTTCATCCAAGCCTACAGTCTCATAACCCTAGTAACACCAAAACGATATTTGGGCTCAAATACTTAGTTAAGGACTATACAGTACAACATGTAATCAACAACACATTTTTGGACAAATAGTCATTACACAGTTGATCCTGCCACACCTGGGCTCCCCCGGCTCGACAAGACACCAGTAGAATGTCGGAACCGGTTTTTTGGAGAGATGGGCCCATGTTAAAAGGCAGAGCAGGGTGTTACATGCCGACGTGTCCGAGTGTGTGTCGTGGCTGGTTTGTCTTGTGTGCCTTAATTCCCGAGGGTCTAACCTGCCCGACTGAGTGAGGCTGCTTACACACACACACACACACACACACACACACACACACACACACACACACACACACACACACACACACACACACACACACACACACACACACACACACACACACACACACACACACACACACACACACACACACACACACACACACACACACACACACACACACACACACACACACACACACACACACACACACACACACACACACACACACACACACACACACACAATACTTTAAAGCCACGGGTGGACCAGGTTAACACATTCGGGCAAGATTGTATATGGCGAATAAAGTTAATGGAACTTAAACGTGATCACGCTAGGACTGTTGCATGTCTTCATACGCCATTACTCGACCATTAGAACACTTTAGGACACGCGATGCGTTCCCAATAGGACACACTGTGGCGCCTATAAAGCAAACCTACGTGCGTCTGGTTAGCCCAAGCTAACACAGATGCTATGTTGTTATCACGGCCTAACCAGCGTTTATTAGCTTCCGGCTACCGAGGCAGTGTAACGTTCAGGTAAACCACAAACGATCCGCAGGGAACACTTTATACACGTACATATAATGACATTGTAAACGGCTTACCTGCTGATGTAAATCGATACACATGGAGAAGAGAAAAATGGACACTGGCTTTTTATCAAGACGACCGCCTTCTAGAACCTTCGGTAACCCGAGCAACCGCTGGAGCGCACGAGACGAACCCTAGTGACGGGTCGTTGGTGAACGAGTCGGTCCTAAGAGTCGGTTTTTATAGTTGAACTACTTCTTCTTCTGTGGCTTTCCGGCAGACTGGTTGAGGCACATCAACACTGAAGCAGTCAGTCAGATTTAACAGATGATAGTTGGCCCTGGTTCCTCCACCCACTGCAACGATTATTTGTATTGCCACTTGCTCTGTGTTGCCAAATCCGCTTGTGCACACTTTTTTCCAAATCTGGTGGAGGCAGTTACATCTGGCATACAAGCAAACCGGCAAACCTAGACATCCCACTATTTTTTCAGGGTTATCCCCTCGATGTCACCTATACAGCATACAATGCTGTATACATGCTTTATCCACATGAGCCTTTCATCAAAGGGCACCCCCAATAATTGTAATTATGTTACCCTCTCAATGGCCATACCCTAACATTAAACCCTGACATTCTGTTTTGTTATAGCCAAATACAACATAGTTAGTTTTATCCACCGATATTTTAAAACCCCACTTACTTCCCCAGTCAAATATTCGATGTATAGCTCCCTGCATTGACTCAGTTATGTGTTTTATGTTGTATGTATGACTGCTCCATCATCTGCTCCATCATCTGCAAACAAGGATTAGATTAGGTTAGAATCAAAATTATTGTCAGTGTACAGCACAGTACAGCGAAAGGAATTTGGCATCCAACTAGAGTGCAAATATTGCAGTAAAGTGCATTGTAATATATAATTTACAGTTGTTGAATAATATGTAAAAAAAAAAAAAAAGCTGTAAATTATGGAGAGACCAAGCCCAAACCCAATGTCTTGAAATGTATAATAAATCATTGCATTAAATAGGACCTTTCAGATCGGGCATCCCCAACCCTAACCTGTATTACAACTGTTCTTTAATGATCCCAGTTAAGAAGACGCCCCCGTATTCCTGCATCATACAATTTAATGATTATCCCCTCCTTCCACGTCATATCATACGCCTTCTCAATGTCAACAAACACTGCTACCAGTCCCTTTTTTCTACTGTAGCCTTATGACCAGCCATGATATGTATAATTTCATATAACAAATGAAATACTATAACAAACAATATTAACACATTTTGTATCTGAAAACATTCATAAACAAAGTCATTCAGGAGCCGAAAGAGCCGGCTCTTAAACAAAGAGCCGAAATGCCCATGACCAGAACCCACACTTGTGACGTGTATTTAGCGCGACACGAGTCGTAAACTAAACGGTCGTCGGTGGTGCGTGTGGAGTTTTGTGTTCACTGACTGTTATGAATCATCATTATAAAATGCCTATTTGCTGGCTTATCAGCCAAGAGGGGAATCATGAACCCATACAACTCCCTCATCGCCAAACAGTTACGTTGGGCCGAGGTCCAGAAACGACTATTAAAGATAAAAAATGTTCTAGAAACCAAGGTATTATTTTACTTGCTATGCGTGCACAAACACTGTTTTCTCCCTAAAAAGGGTTCGGCGGTAAGCATAACCTCCTCTCACACGCCTTAACGTATCAACGTGTTATGTGTCCTGTACTAGTTGAACTGAAAGCAGATTGCAACAAGGGATATATCAAAGTTAAACAGGTAAGGTAGGGTGATGATAACGTATATCTAGATGTTTGGCTGTGTCTTGTCGTTTATTACTCGGCCCTCTTATTTGTCGAATGTGTACCACAGAAAAGGATCAAATAATGATTTTGTTTTTCATATTGTTATTTTATTTGTACTTAATATAAATGTATTGTCGTTTTCTTCTGAATCAAGCAAAATCACGACAAATTATTACATTGAAATGTTCATTTATTTCATGTTCATTAATTTACCAAATGTCCCTCACCTTTTGTCATTCCACAGCTGGGCCCAAACCCCACCTGTGTTGACACTGTTGAGGTGGGCAAAGGCATGGAGGTCAAGATGGCGCATGGGAAGAAGCTCCATATGGTCAACCAGCTCTACCCATACACTGTACAGTTCAAGGAGGATCCCTCAGGAGAACAGCCAGCTGCCAAGAGACCCCGGAAGTCGGCCTCTGGTGAGGCAGAGGACAGTGGAGCGCCATTAAATGCTAAAGTACCGAAACAACCAAACTACAGCACGTCATCAGGAAGAGAGTCGGCTGCATCAACAACACATGTAAGCTGGCTAGGTAGCTATGCTTAGGTTCTTAAGTAAGCATTAGTAAATTATGTCTTCTGCTCCAGCTGTTTCTAATTTCTAAGTTAGTGCTGTGTTTTCCCCGGATGCTATTACTGGAGATCCAATGGCAAGCATGGAAGCAATGATTTTGATAGGGTGAAGAAAAATCTCTTCTCAAATGTCTCCAATGTTTTGCAGGAGAAACAGGGGTTTTGGAGTCATGGTCTGAAGGCCACCATGCAGGACCCAAACATGCAGGTAGATATTTTAATAACATTTACAGAACTTTCTAAGGCACACATTGTGAAGGTGTTCTTTACGTTCATCGCTAATAGCAGGTGGTGTCTTTCCGTGTCAAAGGTTTACAAGGACGACAAGGTGGTGGTGATCAAAGATAAATATCCCAAAGCCCGGTACCACTGGCTGGTCCTGCCGTGGGAGTCCATCCCCAACATGAAGGCCCTGCGAGGGGAGGAACACGGTGAGCTGCTCAGACACATGCAGCAGGTGGGAGAGCGGATGGTCACACAGTGCAAGGACTCCCCCGCTTTGCGCTTCCGGTGTGGCTACCACGCCATTCCTAGTATGAGGTGAGATGTAGTTCTACATGTGACGGTTCTGGTCCTGGTTTCTGGTGTGCTGGTCTATCAAATCAGACTTTAGATTAATAGAAGTGGGATTATTTTTGACACAGAGAGGCTATTACAGATTTTTTGGTTTGGCGTACCACAGCTAACTGTGGTGCCCCTGGGGGGTACATGTACCCCACTTTGGGAATAGCCACTATGCAAAGTGTAATGGGAAAAAACCTCTGGTGTAGTAAATCCCCGATCGTTGCTGTGACCATCTGTGACCCATCTGGTCATTGTAGAGCAGAGGTGTTCTGTGTCTCTCCTACTCCTCTCCGAGAAAGAACATAAACAAACCTGGAGAAGGCCAGCAATAAGTGTATTTGGGCTCTCTCAATGTTGAGGTGTTTACTATTACCAACCCAGACTCCCTGTGCTCCAGCTCGCCCTCTAAGAACCCTGGCCATTCCCAGACTGATAAGGACGGAGATGGGCTATGTCATGGGCCGTGTCAGTGAGCTGTTATCAATTGTGTACGTGACGCCTGTTTGCGGAGAAACTGTTGAAGAGGAGGACGCTCTTGTAATTGCGTTGGACTTCTCTCTACACGCCTTGAGACGTGTGGATAGAACTCTCGGACTTGGCGCTCAACCTATTGTTTGTTTGTGTGATTGTAATAAATACGATAGTCAGACTTATTTAGTTTTGGATGTCTTTATTCTTAAACAGTTTTCAGAGTTAGACCACTGGACGTGTATCAGAGAATTCCCACCACAAAAGTCAGCTGGGTTTTGTAGAATGGATATTGTCATTTGGAACTTTAATATAAGTTCATCTTCATCCTAAACTCAACAATGTATGATCATTTATGTTTCTCTAGCCACATTCACCTGCATGTCATCAGCCAAGACTTTGACTCTCCGGCTCTCAAGAACAAGAAGCACTGGAATTCATTCACAACAGACTACTTCATAGAGTCTCAAGGTGAGGCCTTCTACATTGTAATACACATGTTTTTTTGTGTGTTGTTTTTCATTTTGCATAGCTACAGAGGTTTGTAGGTACAGGGTTAATATCATGTTCGGTTTTTAAATTTCTTTACCAGATGTGATCCAGATGCTTGAGAAATCTGGAAAGGTCACCGTGAAAGAAGGAACCAGTGAGATGTTAAATCTGCCGCTTCGCTGCCACGTGTGTCATAAAGAGTCTGCCACCATTCCGAGTCTGAAGGATCACCTCAAGACTCACTTCTCTGCATAATAACACATTGTAATGTAGGCCTACAGTTGGAAAGTAAAACAATTATAATTAGGCTTTTGTTATTGTGTGGATTCATTACATTACATTACATTCATTTAGCAGACGCTTTTATCCAAAGCGACTTACAATTGTGTCTTTCAACAAAGATTCTTCTTCTTATTAATATAAGGTATTCAGAGTATCTATGGATTTGTACCATTTCGCCCATAGGAGGGCGCTATAACGGCAACATGATTGGCCCCGTTCCCCCAGATTTGAGCTTGTCTACCCCCACTCCACTCTTGCGGACTTGTGCCCTTCGTGTGCGTGTTCTACCGGGCCCTTCGAGGGTTTAGGGTGTCCCATTTCTAAATGAGCGATTGCAAAGGGTGCTCAACAGTGCCCCCTATGCGCCCTTCATGTGCCCTTCTCGTAAGTGCACAAAGAAGCAGACTTTGCTGAAGGGAATATACCACAATTATTTGCATTGTCGTGCAGTTTGACACTGGTCAATCAAAGCAGTTTTCCTTACTGTGTACTTGACAATGGGTAAGAAAATTATCATCAAGTTTAAACGAAAACCAAAAACATTATCCTCATGCTTAACGGACCGACGACATGACTTCATTTGATACAACTGCAGTCGGAGAATGGACCCCTTAGTCCAGGCACAACATGACCTCCCACTAATTGCAACAGAAACTCTTTCAACCGTTCTAGAATCATACATATGTTAGTTAGAACATATCAAAAATCTTAAGGAATCCAAGTGGTGTAAAAAGTAAGGGCAAGGGGTACTCAACAGGGCCCCATATGCACCCTTCTCGTAAGTGCACAAAGAAGCAGACTTTGCTGAAGGGAATATACCACAATTCTTTGCATTGTCGTGCAGTTTGACGACTGCACGACTAAGTTTTCCTTACTTGTGCATGTACGGGACAATGGCGAAGAAAATTATCGTCAAGTTTCAAAAGTCTTAAGGAATCCTAGTGGTGGAAAGTATTGAAAATAACATACTGGAGTATGTGTGTTGTATATTGTAAATATAAGTGCAACTTATAATTTAACTTATAAACTTAGAAAAAACCTTGTGTATATATATGTATATATATACATATAATTCTGCACGTATCTCATACCTACTCTAAGTTATTTTATACCTGTTTTTAGTAGACTGTTTGTACATATTTTACATATTATTCACCAACTGTAAATTATATATTACCATTGTTCTCCATGGCAATGAATTGGACTAAGAATAGATTCGTGCCATGATGAACTGATTTTATAATTGTTTTTATAAATGAAGCAGCGTTGGTGTACTAACACATGAATGCATGCTTGTTCATTGGGTCATATTGCTCCTCCTGCTTAGCGTAGGGAGTAGTAATTTTGATAGTTGGTTTGGTTTGTCTGTAGAAATTAGATAAATCGAATCTGTACATCTCTTGAGATCTCTAAATTAGAAAAGTGGGAGAAGTCAGACTATGGCTGTTCGAGTTCCTACTTACACCAACATTATGCATACATTGTTTCAAATTCTGAAATGACTGATGAGGATTTTTGTCTTTAGTTCCACCTCTGGTGCCCCCTCCTGGTACAACTGCTAAGCTGCAGCCATCACCAGTTGATGGTTAGAACACTGATCTTCTCTATGGAATCAAATGTGTTTTTTTTAGTTGCATAAAAATACAAATCTGTTCATTTTCTTTCCTGTAACACCAGGTGTAAGAGCAAGAGAGCAAGACACATGCCCCTTCCTCCAGAGCTGGCATTCCTAGTGAAGGAGACAGCAGGTCCCATCAAAGCAGAGAGGCCTGAGTCCCCTCTATGTTTTCATTTGAGTGTAGGGCTAATGTTCAATTACACATCTGCTTAATGCACAGCTGATGTCATCAGTATCATTCTTACAACCACATGCTGTTATAATGTCAGCGTGCTTATAACCTGGTCAAATGCATTACACTCTCTTACAGGACACAGCACCAGTGCCTGTGCCCCTGATGGTGGTACCATTCAAATGTCAACAGTGGTGAAGATGGTGAGAATATACAGCACGTAGACAACTGCTGTGTTTTGTGAACTCCTGACACTAAGATGCTGTCTTAACTCTGCTTTCATATTTTTATATAATTTCCACACCAGCTATGCAATCTATAATAATTATCAGGGAAGTAATTACTTTTTTGTTCTATCCGTCTTCCTTTTTTAAAATACTAGTTAGTTCCTTCAGCGCAGCCAGTCGTTCCTGTTCCTCTGCCTCGCAACAATGACATGAGCTGCTCTGAACTCCAGAAGCTGTGGATGAGGACAGAGCTTCTGGATCTCGCACAGTGCGTAACCCAGGGAATGCAATCTCACTGTGGCGTCTTCCTCCACCGCCTCAGCTCCCATCCCCCAACTTCTTCCAGCTCCGCCCATTTTCATATGGAATTATATTATTGTCTGGATGTTTGATATGTCTATTGGTTTCGTAGGCTTCTGTATCAATCTAAATAGATTCTGAATAGATGTAATTTGGTAAGTATGAAAATGTACCCATGTAAATATGTACATATTACATTGTATGCGCATCGTTACTTTAGATGATATTGCCGTACCGATGTACATAGTTATTTCTTTGTGTCACATGAATCACATGTCTCTGTCTGTTCATGAATAAAATGTAACTTTATTTGAAATATTACATGCTGCCTGTTTTCCTGCTTTAATAAAATCCACAACTGATTGCTTTTTCTCAACTTAATTATACAATCTAAAACAACAGGTTCTGTGTCATAAGAATGTATCAGAGTGTGTTGGGTCAGTTCATTTGAGCAGCACATTTGTGGAGGATTAGTTAAGCAAACTGGTGGAGTAGTATTTTTAATGCATTCCACTGTAACAGAGAAACTCATATCTTTGAGGAAGATATATGAGTTTCTCTGTTACACTGAGCCTGAGCTAATTCGCCATGTTTGGTGTTGCTTACCAGTTGAGTATATTATCTTGAAATAATAGATGCAACCATTCACAATAATAATGTAGGAAAATATTGATATTTAATATAACTTTGGGATCATTTGCCAGACAAACCGAGTAGTAGTAGTAGTAGTAGTAGTAATATTTTAAACAACACCACATACCAACCACGATCTATAACTTCAGAATCTCTTTAGACATGCCGATGCTACACATATGACATACAGTATGAGGTTAACATCGGCAGAAACACAATAGTGGAAAACAGATAATAGATAAACCAATGGATAATCATCTCCGCAAGCTGAGCTCCAACAAGTGGTTCCCTTCGGGTGCTATGAGGTGTCCCAGTGAATACTGAGCGTCGTCCCCTACGTCCTGGAAGAAGTACTCCTCTTCGCTCTCACACGCGGCGCTCTTGGCCCCCTGCTGAGAGCAGTCTGTGGATCTGATCTGCTTCTTGTCAGTGCTGTCACTGCTATCGCTGTAATCCGGGCTGTCGATGGCTGCACTGCTCGTCTCGTTGGACTCTCTGCTCTGGCTGGACTCTTTGATCTTGCCGGACTCTTTGCTCTGGCTGGACTCTTTGCTTTCGCTGGACTCTTTGCTTTCGCTGGACTCCTTGCTTTGGATTGACTCCTTGCTTTCGCTTGACTCTTTGCTTTCGCTGGACTCTTTGCTTTCGCTGGACTCCTTGCTTTGGATTGACTCCTTGCTTTCGCTGCTCTCACTACTTTTGGATCCCCCCCTGACACCGATGAGACGGTGGATGTTGTCTGGGCTCTGGGTCAGGGCTGCCGTCGGGCTCATTGCCAGTGGCAGCAGGTTTTTGTTAACCCTGGCTATGCTGCCTCCGGTGGAACTCAAGGGGGTGTGGGAGGTGGAGGAGGTCTGTGGGCCCCCCCGCTGACCTTTGACCTCTGTGCTGCTGCTGCTGTTGTTCTCTGCACTCAGCGAATGGACCACACTGGCGAACACCGAGAGCCAACTCTGACAGAACAAACGAAGATGGACAATCGAGGGCAGAACAATACAATGTTTGTATTTTGAATAGGCCTACAGATAAATAAACCAATACAGCATGCTTATTTCACCTTTCTTACGTTCTTCTCCTCTTGGCTGTTGTTATCTCTGGTTTCATCGATGAGGAGGTTCTGGAAGACCATCAGTTAGGGTTAGGATTTCAAAGCAACATTTGGCAGAACAAAAACAAAAAAGTTTGATACAGAAGAGAAGATTACATTTAATGTTCCTACCGTGTCTTCAAGTGAGTGGCTTTCAGATTCCTTGGAAGTCTGTTTGCCATAACACACATAATAATCACAATAATTAAAGTAGGCTGTGTAAAGGGTTATTTTCATTGTCATTCAATATATGAACCAGGGTCAATGTGTAGTGCCCACCTTGTCCTCAGAGTTGGATTCTAATGATTCAGACGACTCTGAGCTCTGGGAGAAAAATGTAAACTCTTGATCAGCATACACATTTTATGAAACGTAAAATAAATTTGAATAAAACTAATTTATCTTTTAAGATTCAAATATAAAAACATGTTTAACTTACTTGGCTTGATGAATTCTCCTCAGAGCTCTGTAAAGCAAAAAAAATAATGATTCATTGAAGAGCTGTAAAGACAAACAGGACTCCTGGAGAATAGAGATTTCTGGGTACAAACAGCCATCGTTCTCATGTCCTTACCTGCACCGCTGATGACGTGTCGTTCTCAGAGGAATGGGAGGCAGACAATCTCATGGTCTGGTTAGAAAATCACAGTCCACTTAATTACATGTGTAGAACCCAAACATTTAAACTTTGACATTGCCATTGCTTTCAGTTAACCAATGTGGGTGTGTACATTGCGTTGAACGATAGACCGTAGTAATAGAGATTGTGGGATAATCAATGAGTGTTGAATTACAACCGATTGATTTATGTCTGAACCTTAAATACCATCTAGGCCAACCAAACCACTGGCTCATGCTGTTCTCTTACAAGGCATTAGCATTCTGAGGGCGCTTACTGAGTTGTTTTCTTGGCTGCTTGAGTCCAATGTGAACTTAAAGAAGATCTGTAAGAAAAACACATTACAGTCAGACGAAAAATACAGTAACATGTTACATGACAATTATAATATAATATTCACAATTCTAACAAAAATGTTTAGGGCTATAGTTTAATCCTTTTGAATATTGTATTAATTAATTTAAATGAACATGGTAACAGCTTAACAGTCTGTACACTGTATTAAAAAGGCATGGGTTATGGTAAAAAAAATCACTATAGGCCTACTAAATTATGTATTTATATAAAAAGTGTGTGTGTGTGTGTGTGTATGTGTTCCTGTGTGTGTGGTGGGTGTGTATGTGTTCCTGTATATGTTCCTGTGTGTGTGTGTGTGTGTGTGTGTGTGTGTGTGTGTGTGTGTGGGTGTGTTCCTGTATCTGTTCCTATGAGTGTGTGTGTGTGTGTGTGTGTGTGTTTTCTATCTAGTTTTCTTTGTGTTTTCTGTGTGTTAACAAATGTAACTTACGGGATTGGCAAAAGCTGCTCCAATCAGACACAACAGGACGACCGCCGTCTTCATTCTGGAATGAAGAAGAAACATCACAGTAAGAGAGAAACAGCTAGCTCCACTTCCAGCGTGTGGAACTGCTCAACCACTAATTCAAGAACTAATCATTTCAAGCTAAATTAATGCAATTGAATGAAACACACGTTGAATGAGTCACTAAAACGTAAAGACATTTTAGTAGAGTATACACATTTAAACAAACAGTTACCTGTTTTTTCTGTTCTGATAATACACAACAATGATGAAAGTGGTCCTTGTAGCAATAATAGTAGTAGTAGTAGTAGTAGTAGTAGTAGAAGTAGCAGTAGTAGTATAGATGTAAAGTTCTTATACTATGCAGCGTATCAGATGTGTTGAGATGGGATGATCCAGGACTGGTGAATGTTGTGAGGAGTGAGGTCTATTTAACGGGTACGAGAACCTCAGTTAAGAGGCTTGCATAATTTCCCCCGGGGGAAGAGGGCTGGGGCTGCAGGCTGAAGGTGCGTATGTTCCGGAAGCTGAACACAGACAGCCACATACACACAGACAGCCACATACACACAGACACACCCACACATAGACAGATACACACACATATAGACAACCACAGACCCCAATCCCCCCCCCCCCCCACACACACACACACACAAACACACACACACACACACACACACACACACACACACACATACACACACACACACACACACACACACACACACACACACACACACACACACACACACACACACACACACACACACACACACACACACACACACACACACACACACACACACGTAGATGCAGATGCTGACAGACAGACAGACACACTCGCCCCATGTGATCCAGCCAGCGCCCCCACCCCCTCATGGCTATGATGTACAGCATGTTAAAGTTTAAACCATAGGCTTTGTCGTTTGTGGAAAACTAGGAACCACTAAGGGAGGAGGTTTATATTTGGTCAAACATGTTGTCATATAGTGCCATCTTATGAATTGAGTATATTTTTTATTGTTTTCGCAAAATGTATTCATTCATTCCGATTTCTATAGGCCTACCTCCAAAATAAATAAATAATAATAATAATAATAATAATAATAATAATAATAATAATAATGATAATAATAATAATAATAATAATAAGTATAACATTTGAAAAAACATAGTCTCAGGGGACCATGAGACTTTAAACCAATGCTTCCATGAAGCAAACAGAACGTTGAAATGAAAACATAAAACGTAGTTCAATGCAGAGCTGCGAGGTCAATGCGTTGGAGGCTGTCCAGCATCCTCTCTTATGTTTTGAATGGGGCGTGTTCCGCTTCATTTCCCTCGGAAGTACATATATGGTCAGGTTGAAATCCGGGAGGGAATTCTCCGTACGAACCCAGTTTAGCTTTGGATGTTTGGTGTAAATAGAACATGTAATTAAGGCCAACTTCTCACTCGTCTGGAGCTGTCCAAGGAACCACAGCTACCGGTGGGTTACCGTGGGGAGGAGCGAGTGGGAGGTAATTGGTGCTGGGCTAGTGAGATGTTTACACATTCCCTCATGAGGTTTCGAAATTTAGAGATATTTTAAAACAAGGATCTGTTGTGGTTTTGTTCTGTTTTGTGTTTTATTTTTGTAATGGAAGGTTCTTACAAGGATACATTATTCGTGTATGTATCGTATACCTACTGAGACTAACCTCTTCATCAGATATACAAATATATAAAATACAATTATATCATGTTGATTAATAGGGGCAAAATGATTATCAACGGCTGAAATTAAGTATGGGCCTTACCCTTATTAGCGCAACGTATACTTGCAGTCTGCAACTTTGGACCCAGACTTGTTATTGAGTGACATCTAGTGGAATACATGGACACTTATATTTGTTATGAAATGGTTATTGTGATTGACTACAGTAAGGTACAACAGATAATTATGACAAGCCATAATCTAGTAACCATTCAAGCCCTTTAAATAAACGAATCTCAAACAATATATATGTGTAGGTGAGATGCAGTGGTGCATTGTTTAATCCTTTGTTTCAATGGAACGTTTTTTTTTATCAAAGGCAATCAATAGAGACCCCACCTGTGTGTGTGTGTGTGTGTGTGTGTGTGTGTGTGTGTGTGTGTGTGTGTGTGTGTGTGTGTGTGTGTGTGTGTGTGTGTGTGCATCTGTGTGAAGAAGTAGTGTGTGTACAGGAAGGTGATCTTTGTGTGTTCAGGACGGTGGTCTGTGTTCAGGATGGTGGTGTGTGTGTGTGTGTCCAGGACATGTTCAGGACGGTGGTGTGTGCAGGACGGTGGTGTGTGTTCAGGACGGTGGTGTGTGTGTGTGTGTGTGTGTGTGTGTGTGTGTGTGTGTGTGTGTATGTGTGTATGTGTGTGCAGGACGGTGGTGTGTGTTCAGGACGGTGGTGTGTGTGTGTGTGTGTGTGTGTGTGTGTGTGTGTGTGTGTGTGTGTGTGTGTGTGTGTGTGTGTGTGTGTGTGTGTGTGTGTGTGTGTGTGTGTGTGTGTGTGTGTGTGTGTGTGTGTGTGTGTGTGTGTGTGTGTGTGTGTGTGTGTGTGAGGCAGTGATTGTGTGTTCAGACGGTGGTGGGTTCAGACAGTGTGAGCCTGGCTCTCTGGGGTACGACGTCCTCACATATTCCACACAGAACAACACCTGAAGAGACCCGGCCAACTGCTAACCTCAGGTAACGTTACCAACGCTTACAAATGTCCACTCACAGCAAGTGTTTTGGATAAATATATATATAGATATAATTTTTATTGACTTGATAGTTTCAAATATGTGATGTGAAGGTCTATAATGTATGGACACACTGCAAAATACATGGCTAACTTATACAACTCCACACTCAAACTCCATAGATTATTTCTAATTCACCAAAGTGTAAGTAACATGGAAATTACTTTTCAAAGAAGAAAATATCTGAAACGTATATTCACAATAGGTACAATAACAATTGGCATATTAATCTATTCTAAATCCAAGCATTTTGGGAGCACTGCTTCTTCTAAACCAGGCACCCCCTAGCGACGACACAGAGCATGCCAAGCAGAGCGCTTGGCATGCTCTGTGTCGTCTGTTTGGTCTCCATCGTGTACTCAGTGGACTTGTTTCCAGTCTGGTAGCTGCAGTGTTTGCTCTGGTCTCTACCAGCCCTGAATGTGACTTGTGCATCTCACAGGCCCGTAACCACGGCAACAGAGCATGCTAATCCCAGTGTTCGACAAGACACAGTTGTGCATGCGGCATACAGATTACCCAGGGCAACTTTTATTTTGAAATGTCTGCCGAGATCATGTAATGTAATGGGCCCTATCCATATTCCAGTATGGAATATGGACCAGTTGTTGATGTGTGAGTGCAGATGAAGAGATTTGCTTAATTTGTTTATGTCATTGTTTACAGGTATGAGGGGACACTTGGTAGTCATCTGCCTACTGGTAACAACATTTGCTTTGTCAGTAAGTAACGGTTTTCAAGATGTATTTTATTTAATGCATACTTCTTGTTGTATCTAATTCAATCAACATTATGTAATAGCCTCTTTGAATTGATTTGTTTAAAACAGGTGAAGAGCAAACCTCATGCCTCGTTAAGGTCCTCACACATGGCCAAACACAAGGTAGCATAGAACTTAAAATCCCTTCAAGTGTATGTATGAGTGTAATTATGAAAATGATGTTCTCTTCCTGTTTCAGGATGTCTTCCAAGAAGACGCCGACGCACAACAGTTACTGCCCACTTTTGTCTTGTTAGACACTGGCAGTGGGGAACAGGAGAAGCAGGAGCTAAGGGCTAATGCTAAAAAAGTGTTGCAGGCCACCCAGAGGGGGCAGAAGAGCACTGCTGTCCTGCTGAGCGAGGAAGAACTGGTGGACCTCCTGAATCAAGACACAGATGGAGACCTTGAGGAGGAACAGAAAGAGGAGGAAGAAGTCAAGGAGGAAGTGGATGGTCAGGAAGGCAAGGACGACTGGGACACTGAGTACTCTGAGGATGTGGAAATAACCAACAACCAGGAAGATGAGGAGGAGGAGAACGATGAGGAAGAGGAGGATGAGAATGGCAAAACTATGGAAAAGTATATAAAGATGTTGAACAACGATGAGCAAGAAGCCAAAATGCTTGGAGAGACGGTGTCTGTCATAAAGGCAGGGCAAGCAGTAGAGAAAGAAGATGGTAGCACTGACTCAGACATTCTCACCGACCTTGACTATGCATCTGATGTTGACCTATACCAGCCACTGAATACTGAATCCCCCCCCCTGAAGGAACATTTAAAGAGCCACAATACTCAACTCCTCTTGAAGGACAAGGACTTCCAAGCCGGGGAGGAGCCAAAAAGCATTAAACTAATACCCACCATAAGAAATGATGAGCAAGATTTCCAGATCGGTGCATTGGAAAGGGGACAAGACAAGCTCCTGGGAGAGCAAAGTCAGGAGAAGGAGGAGAACGAAGAAGATGGCGATAGATATGAACCCAAACCAGTTGAGGACCAGCTCCTCGAAACTCTCAAGAGCTTGTGGGAGGCAGGCGAGGAACAACCGGAGGTGAAGGAGGACGAAGCCGAAAGAGACGAGACTAACAATGACACTGGGAGCTTTCAGAAGGTTAAGAAGAGGACGTTGAAGCTCCAGAGTCTGAGGAAGAATGCTCTTCATGGAGAAGATGCCGACCCAGAGCAGACTGCTGGTAGCACGGCCCCCAAGGCCAAGCAGAGGCTGACAGGGAAATGGGTACTGAACACATCACCTTCTCGGTCTTCCATACTAAATCAAGCAGTTCTGAACCATATCTCATGCAGAATAGAGAAGAGAGGTGGGAAGTTATATCCAGCTTGAAAAAGTGAAGGTCTGTGCTGTGTTTTTGTGCCACCCGTGCATTGAATCAGCTGCTTATTTTATGAATTACCTGTACTGCACTTTTTCTGTACACATACAGGCTCCTTTAGTGGGAATGAATCAAGTCCAGCTCCGGGCCACAGTGGACCGCTACCCCAGCACCAAACCATCTCTGGTTGGAGCCAGTCATCAGAGAGAAAACACTTCTGGTTAGCACCTGCTAATTTCAATTAGGGCCTGGTCATTTCAAGATAACCTTAATGTTGTGCCAGCCATCAGCACATTAAGACCAAAACAAAGGCCTCCCCACTGGAGGCTCCCCAACACCCATCACAGATTGAAACCTGCTGACTGGGGCATTTTGGTAAAACTCCCACATAGCCTGCTACAACAACACAGCCAGACGGGCTTAAGGAGTCAATGAGTGACGTGAAGTTGAATTAAAGTGCTGTGAAAACTCACCACGATGGGATGTCGGGGCTTCAGTGAGCCATGCAGGGATTCTGCTGCTGTCATGTCATGTCATTTAATTATTATTTTAAATATTTAATTATTATTAAAACTGTATAATTATTATTATAACTGTTATTATTATAAGCATTTAATAATAATTCTTACAGTTTTATTATTATTATAACAGTGCAATTATTATTATAAGCATTTAATTATTATTAGAAGTATAATTACTATTATTATAACTATTGAATTATTATAACCATTTAATTATCATTATTATTATTATTATAACATGGAATTATTATTATTCTAACTATTTAATTATTATTATAACCATGGAATTATTATTATAACCATTTAATTATTATTATAACCATTTAATAAGTTACAGTGACATCAATCGTTTTATATGCAGAAACAAATCCGGTTTTTGTAATGTTTATCTCAGATATAAATCAGTCCACATGCAGATCTGTACAACATAGCTTACTGGAGATTGATTTCATAATAGTGATCCCAAATGGAGCGCACTGTAGTGTCAGACATTCTTTTTATATAAAGTTGTTTTTCTTGTAGACTCGTGTGTGGATTTCCACTGTAAGCGCGGGAACACATGTAGGTTGGATGTGGACGCCAAGCCTGCCTGCGTCTGCCAGGAGCCCAGCCAATGTCCTGTGATAATCAATGATTTTGATCACGTGAGTATGAAAACATGTCCTATTTATTCATGAAATCGCCCCTCAAGCATTTCGATTCATGCATACAAATTACACTTTACAAGACTCACTTACAGTTTACTGTATTGTGTCTGCTGTGTTCCACGACCGCAGGTTTGTGGGACTGATAATAAGACTTATGGCACGGCCTGTGAGCTGTTTGCTACTAAATGCAACCTGGAGGGAACCAAGCGAGGACATAGACTGCACCTCGACTACACAGGGCCCTGCAAATGTATGGTTCAAACCCACATGCTGGTTCCAGCATTCCTTCATTCAGCATGCAGTCAAGGCTTACTCACTACTAATTACAGCCTTCCCTCTGTCTGCCTGACTGCCTGACTGTCGGTCTGTCTGACTGTCTATATGTCTGTCTGACTGACTGTCTGTCTTTATGTCTATCCAGGCATTGGCTTTTCTCTGTGACTGTCTGTGACTATATGTCTATGTGTTTGAATTTCTGTTTTTCTTCCCATGTATCTGTGTGCATGTGTGTGTGCATGTGGGGGTGCCTGCATGTGTGTATGTGTGTGTGTGCCTGCATGCGTGTGTGTGTGTATGTCTGCCTACGTGTGTGTGTGTGCCTGCCTTCGTGTCTCAGTGCTAGCTCCGTGTCTGGACAGTGAGCTGGTCCAGTTCCCTCTGCGGATGAGAGACTGGCTGAAGAATGTTCTGCTCCAGCTGTATGACCAGGACTCCAAGAGCCCAGGGCTTTTCACAGCCAAGCAGCACATCAAAGTAACACCTTAAACAACACCACACTCTTCACCTGAACAAAGCAACCAATCAGCTCAGACTTTACTATTCAGCTCATGCTTTTATCGAAAGAAACATACCATTCTTTTCCAATGATTCACTATACTATACTATACTATACTATACTATACTATACTATACTATACTATACTATACTATACTATACTATACAACAACATAATCACTTAGAACTATTCAGTGAAGGCAAAGACGTAGACTGCTTTCACTATCAGTAATGTGAATCCTAACTCATTCTGTATCTTTCTTCACGCAGGTGAAGAAAATCCATGAGAAGGAGCGGCGTCTTCATGCGGGCGAACACCCTTTAAACCTGTTGGCTCAGGACTTTGAGAAGAACTACGACGTGTACATCTTCCCCGTACACTGGCAGTTCGCCCAGATAGACAAACACCCTTCTGACAGGTAAACTGGACACCTTTACTTGAGCCATGGATAATTGACCAATTCAAAGAACACCTATTCTGTCTTTGGACTTTGTACTGCTTCTAGTTATCATACTGCTCCAAAAAGTAAAAATACCATGATTCCTAAACTAATTTGTTTACTTTACACATCATACTTTATACATTGATTCAAAACGTCCCTTGCCTTAGTTTTGAATCGTAAGTAATTGTAATGGCGTGTTTCACCAGAGATGATGCTGTGCCTGCAGTTTGATCTTGACGTATGGTTACTTTTCATTGGATTTATATTTTGAACATGTGGAAATTATTCATCAGACAATTTGTCGACTTTATTGTTTAGTTCTTGTGTTTAGAACTCTGTCTCTGTCTCCTTATCTCCTATTGTGCACTAGATGTGATAACAGCTACTAACCTTGTCTTTCTCTCAGCCTCACCCTAATGTCCCATCTGGGATAAATAAAGACCTTTTATCTTGTGTTTCACTTTGGATAAATGCATCTGCTTAAAATGCCTAAACATAAAACTAAAGGGTGCCCCCCCCCTAACCTTTAGGCTCCTCTCCCACTCTGAGCTGGCCCCGCTGAGGGTCCCTCTGGTACCCATGGAGCACTGCACCTCTCGCTTCTTCCAGGAGTGTGATGGAGACGGGGACAAGCAGATCTCCTTCCAGGAGTGGGCCCACTGCTTTGGGATCAAGGACGGTAAGCATCTCTGTCTATAGTAATGTCTCTACCTGTCTATATAACCAGGACTATACATTACATTACATTACATTACAGTCATTTAGCAGACGCTTTTGTCCAAAGTGACTTACAATAGTGTGTTTCAACAAAGGAAGGTAAGAGAACAACTCGTCACCAGAAGTCCAAAGCTATGCTTATATACCTGTCTATATAACCAGGTCTATACCTGTCTATACCCTGGTCTATACCTGTTTATACCCTGGTCTATACCTGTCTATACCCAAGTATATACCCTGGTCTATTCCGTGTCTATACCCAGGTCTATACCCAGGTCTATACCCTGGTCTATACCCTGGTCTATACCTGTCTATACCCTGTTCTATACCTGTCTATACCATGGTCTATACCCGGGTCTATACCTGTCTATACCCAGGTCTATACCCTGGTCTATACCTGTCTATACCCAGGTCTATACCCAGGTCTATACCTGTCTTACCCAGGTCTATACCCAGGTCTATACCTGTCTTACCCAGGTCTATACCCAGGTCTATACCTGTCTATACCCAGGTCTATACCTGTCTTACCCAGGTCTATACCCAGGTCTATACCTGTCTATACCCTGGTCTATACCCTGGTCTATACCTGTCTTACCCAGGTATATACCCTGGTCTATCCCTGTCTATACCATGGTCTATACCTGTCTATACCTGTCTATACCCTGGTCTATACCCTGGTCTATCCCTGTCTATACCCTGGTCTTTACCTGTCTATACCCTGGTCTATCCCTGTCTATACCCTAGTATATACCCTGGTCTATACCTGTCTAAACCCTTGTCTATACCTGTCTATACCCAGGTCTATACCCTGGTCTATACCTGTCTATACCCTGTTCTATACCTGTCTATACCTGTCTATACCCTGTTCTATACCTGTCTATACCTGTCTATACCCTGGTCTATACCCTGTTCTATACCTGTCTGTACCCTGGTCTATACCCTGGTCTATACCCTGGTCTATACCTGTCTATACCTGTCTATACGCTGTTTTATACCTGTCTATACCCTGGTCTATACCCTGTTCTATACCTGTCTATACCCAGGTCTATACCTGTTTATACCTGTCTATACCCAGATCTATACCTGTCCATACCCTGTCTAAACCTGTCTATATGACCAGGTCTATACCTCTGTATATATCCAGGTATATATCTGTCTATACCAACGTCTATACCAATGGCTATACCTGTCTATACCGGTCTATATCCAGGTCTATACCTGTCTTTACCTGTCTATACCCTGGTCGGCTTGTATAGACAGGAATATATATATATATATATATATATATATATATATATATATATATATATATATATATATATATATATATATACCCTGTCTATACCCTGGGTTATACCTGTCTGTACCTGTCTATACCTGTCTGTAACCAGGTATATACCCTGGTCTATACACACATTTTTTGTATCTGTGTTTTTATATTGATGGTGTGAAATGAAATGTAATTTTCGATTTGATTGAAAAATTGATATTTTTCACATGCATTTCTTTCCAGAGGACCTGGATGTAAACCTCCTGTTCTGAGGGCCATGTTGCACTCCGCCTCGCAGGCAGTCTGTTTCTCAAGTGTTGTTAAAGACGCAATGCACAAAGTAGTGCACATTTCAATGTTTTATAGAAAGGAACTTAAAATGAAAAATGACAATGATAACCGTCAAGTTCCTGTTGATGTTCTGTGATGGGGGAGAACAGGTCCTGTTGGCCTCGGGGAGCTAATTTTTGTGTTTGAACGAGATGTGAGCCATTTAATTAACATTCACCATTAGGTATTTGACTCAGAACCTGTTGTTTAAAATACGTTTAATTACTATGAATGGCAAGAAAATATAGAGTATAAATGTAGCTAGTTAAACTCAATTCGATTTTTTTTTTATGTGTTCTGTGCTTTGATGATGACATATTATTCTAGATGTATTTGAAGAATAAACGAGAATAAAAGAGAAGGAAAACACTGACATTGTTTGGCTTTGGTTTCTATTTATTTGTCTTCTTCTCTGTAACTTTTCACATGTTTTGGCATACATTGTAATAAAAGCTGTTTGGACTCTTAACAGACTGTTTAACTGGGGTATTGTTCATTTGAATGTGTGTAGTAAAGAAAAGTTGTTATTCAGAAGCATTATTCCCACATTACATCAAAAGATGACATCTGCAGCAGTGGGCTGTGAGAACACAAGCCACTGATGCTTGGTTGGGTTCACCAGGTAATCTGATAAAGCTGCTGCTTCTGGACGCTGTAAGGTAGCAGAAAATAGCCCACGACACGCGTATTGTCACCATGACCTTGCCAAAAGAAGATTACGCACATCTGTTTTGTTGGGTTTCCACGTTCTGATTGGATGTCTTCATGAGCGCCATCCAATCAGAGTGGACCCGCGTCCACGGAGGTTCTGTATAAAGGTCCGAGGCTGTAGACGGCAGGTTTGTATCGGTAAAAACTGTCCACTCTGAGATATACCATGTTTGGAATGCTGTGTCTCATCCTCCACACCGCACTCACCCTGGTGGTGGAGGGCGGCGTGTCCTCAGGAAGTGGCGAGGTTGCCGGGGGCAATGGCGGCGGGAACAACAACAAGAATGTCGTCGGAGGTGGCGGTGTGGGCGGGGCGGGGGCCGGCATCAATGGCATTCCTCAAAACGGCTTACAGCCGCTCAAGTTTCAGGTGGTTCCCATCGGGGGGTCCTTCTTTATCCAGCCCTTCGGTAATGCCTTACCCCCCCAGGTCCCCAGGCAGCAGCAGCAGCAGCAGCTGGTCCCGTTTGGGCCCTTCCAGCAGGGTGCAGGGGGCTTCTTCCTGGGGCCACAGGGGGCCGCCAATCTGATCCCCCAGGCCCAAGGCCACGTGATCCAGGCTGGCGCGGCCGGCGGCGGTGGTCTACCCCTGTACACTGTGCTTTCCCAGGGGGGCCCAGGGGGCAATGTGATCGGAGGCCGCCAGGGGCCCATGTTCTTCCAGGGCCAGCAGCTTCAGCTGGTGCCATTTAACCAACAGATCCAGAACCAGCAGCAGCAGCCGGGGGGGGTGCTGGGGGGCGGGGGCAACGGCGCGGCGGGCTGGGCCCGGGTCAAACGCTCGGTGGCGGCCCACCCAAGGAGAGCGCAGGTGATGGCTGCGATGGAAGCCACGGCGGCACCGATGGGGGCCGAAGAGGAAGAGTCTTCTGGGATGGACACCGAGGAGCAGATGACCAACTGAGACCAGTGGCCATGCAGACTTTATGTTGTGATCTCATGATTCCTTCCTGAATACGTTCCCTGATTGTTGACTGATTTTTTTTATTTTTTTCAATGAATCAATGCTGTGATTATAAACCAATAAAACATGTGTTATTTTGAAGAAATGTTGTAAAGTCTTTTTTCATACTGTTTAATAAAGTGTGAATGCAGAAGCCCAGAAAATTGCAGGGTTAACCGACAAGACCAACCTCATGTCCATCATCAGCACATCAGTATCAAAACATAATGTTCCTTCTTGGTTTTATCCTTAAATTGATATTGATATTGATTAGATTAGATTCATTTAATTGTCGTTACACAGCACATGTACAGTACAGCGAAAATAAGTTGGCATCTAACCAGAGTGCAAATGTTGCAGTAAAGTGCATGGTAATATACAATGTACAGTAGTTAAATAAGATGTAAACACGTCTACTAATAACAGGTATTAAATAACTTATAGAGTAGGTATAAGATATGTGCAGAGTTATAGGTATATATATATATATATATATATATATATATATATATATATATATATATATATATATATACATATATATATATATACACAGGTAATTAAACAAGTATAAACAGGTAGTGAGCAGGGGTAATAAACAGGGGTATACTGATACTTGATAAACTATTTGAGTAAAGATACACTAAATCCACAAAGATAAACCCAATCAAAGGCCTATATCTGAGTGAACACAACCATACCAAACACACGCAAAAAGCGCTTTACCGCATCAACACAAATGACAGTGTAGACACACACACACACATGCACACACACACACACACAGACACACACACACACACACACACACACACACACACACACACACACGCACGCACGCACGCACGCACACGCACACACACACACACACACACACACACACACACACACACACACACACACACACACAAACAACATACTGAGACATCGGAAGTTATATTTGGAGAAGGCCAGACAGAGTCGTTTGTCACTACAGCTAACTGCCATATAGGAGGACTTTTGTTGGAAACCGCCTGGCAGGCAGCATGTAATTAATGCAAAGCTCCAAACGCCCAGAGAGGGTGTTTACCTGCTGGGGTGTTGTGGTTGTGGTGGTTCGTCCTGTCAGCGAGGAAGCAGTCTGGCCAAACAGATCCCAGACGACTACACATGACATGGCGCACCGGGACTATGTAAAGGCTCAACGAGAAACACATCCGATAAGGCATTCATATGTTGTCCATGTTATCCATAACTCCCTACCTCTACCTAGAATTGACATATTTATTATTTACATACCTGTATGATAGCCATGTACATTGCTACTGTACTTACCGTATATATACTAATCTTCAACTGTTGATATAACTGCATACCCCTGCTCACTACCTGTTGATAGTTGTGTACTTACCTGTATATAAACCTATAATTATGCACATACCTCTACCTCTCATACCTACTCTATAAGTTATTGTATACCTGTTTTTATACCCAGTAGACAGTTTTTTTACATCTTATTTAACCAATGTACATTATATATTACCATACACTTTACTGTAACATTTGCACTCCAAATTATGCCAAATTATTTTCGCTGTACAGTTCTTGTGCTGTGCAATGGCAATACATTTGAATCTAATATTATCTAATCTAATAATTTCTTCATTTATAATATTAATTTGTACAAATTAATTTCAAGTCTGATATTAAAGGCACATATATTTCAATTTTATTTTAGATGTGCTGTCTATACAATTTCCTTATTCCATATAGGCGTACATGTGAAAGGGGAATGCTACTTTATAGACTTTCAGTTCAAGCGAACCCTTAAAGTAGTACTTTTTATGGCTACAGCATTTCAACGTTTCATATATAAATGTTTCTTATACATTCAGTTCAGGGCAACCCTGACATTAGGCCTTTAGAGTAATTTGGACAACTCTAAACCCTGTATTACGTTATGCCATATATTTCTCCAATAAAATATGTCACATAGTGGCTCTCTCGTCCACGACACGCCCCGGATATATGTCTACACATGTATTAAGGCGGTTTTGTAGCTCAGAAGTGAATCTAATGTACATTTTGTTAATTGCGTCATTAAATCTGAAATGTGAACTGAATACAAACATATCATTGGTATATAGACCACTAATTATGCAACAAAAAGTATTTTAAAAGTCAAATGCATAGTAGGATTTAGTGCAGGATAAGTTCAAACAAGCAATACATATCTTCAAGGAAGATATGTAGCCTATCACACCCTCAGTAGGCTTTACCCAGATACAAATGTTAATGATTGAATCCACCATTTGACATCATCGGTGGTTTGCGTTGTAACCGCTGCCCACAGGCTTTGGTGTTCTTCCCCTGTGGTCTTGACTAACTGAGTCCACGTGGCTGAATCACTGCGCTGGGGCCCGTTGACAGTCTCAGCCTGGTTACAAATTTGGCTGATGATATCTGTGAAAATAGGCCCTATATTGTGCTAGTATTATCAAAGCATTCTTTGAGACAAACAACAACCTATTTCAGGCCCGAGTGACCCGCAGGTGACCAGTGGAGAATGTTGGTCTCTAATTGGCTAACAGCGGTCTCTCACACCAATAAAAGGTGTTTGTAATGTGTCAGTGTCCCACGCCAGGTAGCACACAGGTGGAGGCTCAGCATCGTTCTAATCGCTGTCTTTGGTATGTACAGGATCAACCTGTCTAAACAAAGTACATATGGATATGAATGAATACATTATATTATTCTATTTGAACTAATATTGCAATTATATTAGCCTACACAAGTCATATCATTTGTTAATGAATATGTTAAATATTTTCATCTGACTTTTAAAATAATAACTTTTAAAATGATTCCAGATGAAAAATGACAAAGCTTCTTCTTCTCTTCACGTTGGCAGCCGTCATCTATAATGTGAGTATCTGTCTGTCTCTATGTGTCTATGTGTCATAATGTTGTCTGTCTATCTATCTATCTATCTATCTATCTATCTATCTATCTATCTATCTATCTATCTATCTATCTATCTATCTATCTATCGATCTATCTATCTATCTATCTATCTATCTAGATAGATATGTATCTAGATATATAGACAGATAGATAGATAGATAGATAGATAGATAGATAGATAGATAGATAGATAGATAGATAGATAGATAGATCTGTCTGTATATGATTGAAATATAATCAAATCAATTGATTGTTGTTTTGTTGTCTTTTCTTTGGTTTTTCTTTAGGTCGACGCAGGGACCAAGGTAAATATCTAAACAAACTTTGCCAAAGCTAACATGCTGCAGTAACCTTCCTGTCAAACGTAAAGTAACCCATGTGGTTGTCCTGAAAACAGAAGATGATGAGGATGATGGCAATGAATGGAGGCATGATGAACGGAGGGATGATGAACGGAGCCAACCCCGGTATGATGGGGGGAGGAGGCCTCGCTCCTGCTATGATGGGAGGAGGCACCCCCATGGTCCCCCGAGGAGAGGCTGGGTTTGCTGGCCAGCCATTTGCTCAGGTAGGTCCATCAGTACCTGGTCTGCTTCCAAACCAATCTCGTTCAGAACCAATCTTTCCCCCAAAATTGGCATTTTCCAAAAATTGTTTTTCCTCCAAAAAAGTTAAACAAATGACAACATAATACAGACAACACATAAACACATGCCAGAGGTTCTAGTAGTTTAGTTTTCTCAAATATTAATCGTAGTTTTCTTTTAACAGTTTGCTCCAAGGTTTCCTGCCTACGCCTTTCAACTACCAGTCTTTCCTCCTGCACCCATGGGTGTCCCCAATATGTACCCTGCTGCCAATGTTGTCAGTATACAACTCACAATTCAAATGTTTTCTATCAGTGTTAAAGTTCACTTATGTTGAAATGTACTGTATTTTAAAGTGCTTTCAGTAATGCTCTTAGCATTCATGTTAATACAATATTGTGTCTTATGGACAGGCTCCTTATATGAGTGTTCCGCAAATGGCAGGTTTCAATCCATTTCAGCAGCAAGCAATGGTAGGAGAAGTACAACAAATGATCATCTCCCTATTTTAAATAAATTTCCTCTCCATTATTATGTCTGTGATTTATTTACGAAACATGTTAACCAAACACTCTTTCATTGTTGAAACAGGGTCTTCCAGCAGGGGGTGCTATGGCTCAACGGTTCAAGGTACATTCCTTTTGTGTATGAATGAATATGTAATAGGTGTACTATATCAAATAAACATGTGTCAAAGAACACAGCTAATTATTTAATTGTTTTGTCTAGCGTCAAATCATGAAACAGCTGAATACTGCAATTGATACTCAGGTATGCCTCTCGGGGGCCAATATATGCAATACACGTTGTAGATTAATATAACTAGAAATATATAAGCAGATGTTTAACCCTCTTTTTCTCTCCCAGATTCCAACTCCACCTGAAATACAAACAACAACCATTCCCTGTGACGCCCAACGGGAGCACAACTAACATACAACTTTAACAAACTTGATAAAACTATCATTGCTACTTGAAAATTAAGTCACCCTACCAACACACCCTCACCCTCTATGTCTAAACCATCCAGAAAGAAAATTGCTATTAAAAATTGTGGTTGTTTAAAATGTGTGTTAAATATGTGTGATTTTTTATGATTACATATAAATATCATTGAACACTGTTTTTTGTTAGTGCCATACTTATCCATTATATATATAGGCTATATATATATATATATATTCATATTTACACCTACATACGTTCCTACGCTGTTATGTAGGCCTACATAATTACATTATTGGGTTTCAACAATGAAACCCAATAATGCTAAGAACTACCGCCATCTAGAGAACCATTTTCTTACTGCACATTCCTTTGCAAATAGCATGTGAATAAAGGTGGCTTCTTCACTGGTTCAAAAATAAAGATACGACAGATTTGCATAAAAAAACCGTAAAACTAAACCTTAACTAAAAAGTTAAACTACAATTTTAACTATCAAATGTATAGCGACAATTGTTGTTAACATTAGCATAAGGTTAAGGGCACTGGCAGGAGCATTAACCTCACCACACGTCTCCTCCATACCTTATAGTACACAATCATATACAAGTAACACATTTTGAGCAAGCAAAATGTACATTTTCACTAGTGATACGGTCTTGGTGTTCAGCTGTACTTTCGAAGTTGCTGTGAATGACTGACTTTAACTGTCCCCACTCTGTAACCAGTAGCCATCGCAGACACATTTTTAATTTAAACATATCAGCTTAATCTTAAAGACCCAAAACGAACCATGTCATGACTTCAGCAGACATGACATACCCATAATAACATAGCTGGCTATCTAATGGCGTAACAGTCTGACACGGCAGGCTCTGCTGCTATGATGAACGTCTGTGCTATTGACCACACAATGTCTGCCCAGACTATAACAGTCACGCTTTAACAGCAGAAATGGACAGAATTCAAACAGGATAAGAGACAGCCAGTCACACAGCAGCAACATAACAGCTAACCCAACAAGGTAAGTTGATTTTGACAACTGTGTTATAATATTTGGAAAAATGACTTTAAAAAGAGGATGATTGCAGCCAACACGTGAAACAATGTTTTTTTGGATGAAGCTACAGGTGCTAATAACACTGTTCCTGAAGCAACACGATGCTACAGACTCCGCTCACACTGCTTTGCCTGTTAGGGACAAGCCTGTCTCTCCCAGTAAGTAACCCCTTCTCTGTGCTGTGCATATGCTGCTTCATACATACACACATACACACAGCTCTCTCTTTCTAGCAAAAGGTCAGTAATGTGCCTCTCATTATGTTTCCTAGCTGCAGATAGGAATTCTTGCAAGCAACAGCAATGAGGTACTATGATGTTTCTGATCTATATTAGTGGGCTAATTTAAGACAAAAAAACAACAATTTTTCGTTTCCGCACATTTGTAGATCCTGCGATTGAATGGGCTAACTCTGGCAACCCTTGGACAAACTCAAATGCAGGTAACGGTCCAAAGCCACAACTTGAGTCACCAATGGCTCTTACCTATTTTATCCAGTACGATGGATGGCTTACAATGGAGGAATGGAGTCATTTCTTGCTTACATTCACCTTAAAACAAATTGCACAGCAGCCTGCTACACAACAACAATTAATTTACTCTTGGTTCTGTCGTCTGCTCCAGGGATCTCCCATGCTTCCCCCGTACATTTTCCAGCAGCAGCCCGAGGTGCTCTTTACACCCCAGATGGTCAACCTCAACCCTCAGATCGGCGGGCCCTTTGGCCCCCAGGGCCCTCAGTTCCTGTTCCCTACTAACCAAGGCAACCAGCAGCAGCTGAACCTGAACGGTCAGCAGGATCAACTCGGGCCCCTGGACCCCACTGTTCCTCTAGGGCCCCAGCAGCCCCAGAACCCAGTGCAAGTAGGTGTCTGTGAATGTGTTGCACAGGACACCTGGTGCCCAATGTGATAACTGTACTACAAGGATTGTGCCTGGGAGTGCATGCTGATTAAGATGTGTGTGTGTGTATGTGTGTTTATCATCATCCCTAGATGATTCCTCAGTTCCAGTACCCCATGTATGGATACCCCCAACTACCCAGGATGCAGGTGAGGAGGAATATCACTGTCTGCTTCACTCTTTCAACATCCCCAGCCACCATTAACACAATATCTCAGCACAGGTTCTTCCAACTCTTTGGTTTCCACAGGGCTACCCCTACTACCTGTCCCCCTACGGCTACCCCCAGAGGAACTCCATGGTGTTGCAGCCCAACCAGGGCCAGATGAACCAGCAGATCCTGGACAGAACCACAAAGAAACCTCAGCTCCCCCTGCAGGTGAGGACACTTATATACAAACATAGATACAGGCTTAGAACTTACACCTACGAGTTTCAAAAAGTGTGATCTGAGATGTCACTTCAGTGGTGAAGGCCCCCCCACACCTTGGACAGGTGTGGGGGGGGCGTGGTCAAATGTTGTCGAAACCCACGTCATACTCACTCGAGCTACCATTCTGGAAATGCGTTTTTAGCCTGAAGTAGCAGACTTCTTGTATTCCACAGCTTTTTACAGTTGGTGAGACCCAAACAGAAAAAAGGGATTGCAATGGTATGCATTTGATGAGGTTAAAGTGCTATTGCATGCATGACCTGTGATTGGCTGATAGGGCTAACGGTGTAACGGACGCCAGCCGGTAGTGCTGTGCAGTGGTAAACCTCACTCCGGACACCTAAAAGACATTCTAGTTATAAAGCTAGAGCCCATGGGCCCCCTTTAGCTTCTCGTGTTAGAGCGTCGCTTTTCATGCCGGGGGTGGTGAGAATCCCGTGCAGGACACTCACGGTTACACTCGCACACCGGCCCATGATTAAGCGTTTAAGCGACAAACCTTTGAGGAGCAGGTAGTAGTTTGGGTGACATGCTTAAGGATGCCTACAGGTAGACTGATATAATTTGGAATTTAGACGTAGAACCTTTTAGAATCCTGATCCCGCCGTCATGTCCCTAAGTTATGCAACATACAGAAGGGTGGGTCAAAAGGATTTGGTTTGGATTGTGCAGACTTCTCCATGGAATTTAGAGTGGAATTACTTTTGTTGGAGAAACCAAGGTGTAGCACATATCCATAATATGTTCAATGCCAGTTTTACTCTGGCAGCAATAGAAATACATCCATGACGAGCAGGTATCCTTTAAAGTCGCCTTTTGTGGGAGGTATATGTTTGCTGTTTTGTGAAGTTAAACTTACTTTACATCCACCAATTTCAGCAGGCTTTCCAGCCGAATGTACAAGTAGACAAGGTGAGTGAATTTGCAAGCAAATATATAAATCGTAGTATCCCGTGGTGTTCTTGAATCATTTAATTGTGAGTATTATGTAGAAGTGTGATGATTATGACCTGTTCTCCAGACACGGCTGGCTATGACTCAGAGAGAGACGTTTACATCACCTCCTGATAACCGTGGCGACGCAGTCGGGCCCGGAGTCGATGAGGTGAGAACAGTGATATCAACAATAAAGTCCAGTCAAAGGAAACTGTTTGATTACTGCCAAACACTCTGTGGACGATCAGCCTAGAATATTAACATATGCTTTGTTTTGAATTTCAACAGGGACACTCAAACATCCCTTTCCTGTTTGAGCCATGACGTTTATCTGGCACATTACAAAGGTAGTTGAGGGAAGAGTATATGTGCATGTTCATGGTGTCTGAAACTGCTATACAAAGTGTAACCTGAAATTGAGGGGTTGAAACCGGTTGTCTTCAGAAATGTGCACTGTGTTGCAAGTTGTTAAATAAAGAACTTGGTTAAAGCAAATGCTGAAAGCTGTTTTTAATTTGATTTAAGTTATTATGCAAGCATGAACAAAAGGACATCATTACATCAGTGATCATGCGCCATTAGATGCTCCAAATTAAATTAATAATTTCCAATATTAGAATGTAGACGGACCAATGTGGACTTCTGCCTGCAAGGTTTGGGAAACAAGACGGATAAGGAGCTTGATACATGATGATGCATCAGGGTGATAATCAAAGTGGTATTCTGTCTTGTATTCTGAACTTTACCTTGTATCCACATTAGATTAGCTCCTGCGCTATCTCCTCGCTTTTGTTAGCTTTAGCCTGAAAATTAGAGAGACTTCATATGAGAACAAATGAATAATTGTGGTCCAAGCATGTCCCACCATAGTTTATGATAAGCTTATTCTTCTTATTGTTACTTTAATATAATTGCGAGCAAAGTGTTTCTGAAAGCATGGATATTTAACACCAACAACCAAATGTTATGGATATTTTACTTACCCATTGAAAGTTTTGGGTAAGAATTGTTTGGAAGAGACGACAATGAAGGGTGAGATGGCATTAATTGCAGTATAAAAAAACATTGTCTTTGGGACAAATTGTATTCTCAGACATACAGATTGTCATGTATCCATACTCACAGGAGCGAAAATCCCATATTCAATGGAGACTTTGTTCTTTGAGAAGAAAAAAGATTGATATTCAAAAAAAATGCAGAAATTGAGATAGTCATCAGTTATGACATTTGCGAGAAAAAGAAACTTGAATTACCGTCGCGGTGGGATTGAAGACTATCTTGAAATAGGGCTAAAACAGGGAACATGTACATTAACTCACTGCATTATTTACTATATATATAATATATAGTAATTGATGTTGTATATGATACAACATCAACCTTTGTAGTAAAATGTACAACAAATAGACAGTATCTACCTGAGGGCCTCTGTATGGCATGCCATACTGTAAAAACATTTTTTTTTATATTGTTATAAGTGTTAATAATCTGTCAAATAATTGACAAAATAAATGTTTTGTCTGTACCATTCTCTGAGGTTCAGGTAGTCCATTCTGCAGGGAATTCTTTTTTTAATTAACACTGTTAATCAGAATAATGGCTTCTAACTTAATTTGAATACGTTTTAATACATTAATACCATGTTCTCCTTTGGAGGTCGCATTGGAGATCTTTTTTCAGCCTGAAATGAATTAAATAGTTATATTATGATAGGCATTGCATCTGTATAACACAGCGATCAGGTATTGTCAACAAAATGAATTACCTTTGGTAGTAGGAATATGTTCCCCCCCTGAAATCATATATTCGATTTTATACGTCTTGGTTTACAATGCATTTTAAACTATAATATAGTGGTCAAGAAGAAAACATTTATGTTCACCTCTTTCAAAGGAAGACCAGTGACATTCTGAGAAGGAAATTCACATCATTTGTACATTATATTTATACATAATTGTGTAAACATTTTTAGCTAATCTGTTATGGCGTATGTAGGATGTACGAAACATTACCTCCAATGTGACATTGTCAGCCTGTAGTATGATCAAAAACAAGTTAAAACATTCATAAATATTGTTATGAAAATTGCATTGTCTGTAAACAAATACATATATATATATGAATGAATTCACCCACCCTGAATATAGGGATGAACCTTTGTTTCCCCTAAAACAAAAATATACATATTATTATTGTAGATGTTTAATATATTATTTAAAAAACAGGTCTTCGGGTTGAACAGAGAACATGAGAACCCACCAACTGATCAGGATTCAAGGGAACTCCACCGAAGGACAAGCCCTCCAACAAATCGGTGTCCTCTCCCCCTGGGGCAGTCAGTGGGAGCCTACCAGGCTGGATGGTAGCATGGGCAGACAGACAACTATTTAATAACATCTTTCATATTCCATTCTCCTCATCACCCTCAACGTTATCGTTGAGGGCAGTGGCAGTATTCTGTTGGGACTTGGCTTGGGAACCGAAAGGTCGCCGGCTCAAGTCCCTCCTGGGCACTGCCCAGGAGGAAGGCACCAGACCCCTACACTGCTCCCCGGGCACTGTATATACAACAGCTGACCACTGCTCCTAATACTAGAATGGGTTAAATGCAGAGAAACACATTTCACTGTGTGTGTGTACATGTATGCGACCAATAAAGAGGATTCAATCCTCCAGATTATGATTTAGATAATGATTAATGATAATAATAATAATTATAATAATAATTATAATAATAATAATATAAAAATAATTTAAAAAACAATATAATTCAAAACAAGTAAAAAATGAAACAAATCACGTTAAAACATTCAAATGTAGTGGCAGAAAGAGGGAGGTGTGGAGAGTTAGATTAAATCGTCATTGCTTATTGATGAAGTGGTTTGTCCTCATGTAGAATCTACCTTTCCTCTGTGATGCTTCTTGTGATGTCTCCTTCCATTTCCTCGGGGGCCAAACTTATCCCAGTGGCCCTGTGAAGGTCTTTGGTCAACATTAGTGTCAGTTACACAGGGCCCAACGTCAGCAGACTGTGGTTAAAGAAGAGAAGTGTGTTGTTTTTGTTTGTATTGTTGTTGCTAACTGCTATGCTAACCTATGCTATGCTAAACCACAGTACTTCTGATTTTACAGATTGAGTTGGAAAGGTGGTGGTGAATGTCCCCCTATGCCAAGTTTCCCCAAACCTGTTCCGATCTGTTTGAAGCGGTTACCAAGTAAAAATATTAAGATGATCAGTGAGATATGAACCCTAAGCAGCACCTTGTCACCCCTTTCCGTGACTGGAGGGAACCCAGTGGGCTGAGGGTCTGAGACTGAGGGTCTGAGGGTCTGAGGTTCTTTCTCAATGGGTGTTTGGGACCCTCCATGCCCAGGTCCTCGTGAAGGTCTACTGGGATACCAAGGGGGCATCTTTCCCGGCTTGGTAAAATACAAAAAGTCATGCATCAGTTTCAAAACAAAACCATGAAGACAATGCTAGCATTGCAAGCGTTTGGGTAACTCCTTTACAGTGTCTTCTTTTGTGATTTTTATGTTTTCATTGCTGTACCTCGTAATTTTATTGTTGTACCCGCTCTTTTACTGTGTATTGTGTCCACCTGTTCTGCCCTGTGCATTTTACCTCTTCTGTAGAGCACATCACTTCACTTTTGTCTGCGAAAAGCGCTTTAAATACATTTGACTTGCTATCTTACTAGCATCTCGAGCGACTATATATTCTGTTAACTCTGCAAAGCGGTGTGCAGAATGTGTGCTACACAAATTAACATTAACATTTTAAGTTCAAATCCTGTCAATGGTCACATTACATAAGGGTGACCCCCCCCCCCCCCCCCCCCCTCCTCCCTGAGCACGCCACTGAAGGCCAGATCTTTAGAGATGTTTAACTCCCTCCTTACCCATGTAGGTCTGCCAGGGAAGTTGGACTCCCATCGAGGCCAACCAGGACCTCCATCGAATGGTCGACCATTTCCTCTGTTGGGTGGGTTTGGCATTGGGGGCCTCATGTCCTGCCTCCCCTGGGTCTTGGTAAAAGGGCCATAGAGGAGATACTTAGGGTAGAAATACATGGGGAAGCAGAGATGGATATGGGTGTTCGTTTAGACACGTCCCTACCTCATAATATGCACCCAGTTGTGACCCGGCTCCCTGCCAAGGCCACCGTGAACCAGGCTGGAAAGAAAGTAGGCATAATATTAAACTAGTGACACATTGTAGTTACAACGTCAACATAAATACGGTACATATGCAGCCTACGGCGGCAGTAGCTCAGGAGGTAGAGCAGTGCGCCTTACAACCGGAAGGTTGCTGGTTCGATCCCCCGGTGCCTCCTAGCAAAAACTGTTAAGGTTGAGGTGTCCTTGAGCAAGACACCCTCACCCTAACTGCTCCTGACATGCTGACTGTCTATCTCTTTGCATGGCTGACTCCGCCGTCGGTGGTTGAATGTGTGTATGAATAGGTGAATGTGAGGCATGACTTGCGCGCTTTGGATAAAAGCACTATATTAAAAAGGCAGTCCAGTCCATATGCCATATTATACTCACACGAGCAGCCGCAACGGACAGAAGTAAAGCCAAAACACACAGGAACTCCATAGCTGGTCAATAGCCTATATATAGAAAACATGTTTTTTTTCAAGGTTAAAACATTTGTTGTTCAATAAGTTACCATATAAGCATTAACAGGGAATTTGACTCCCAAATTACGTGTTATAACCCCAACATCTCTAGTCTACCTGTGGGCATCCTACAGACGTTTTGGGTAAAAGAGCCTGCTAAATGACAAAATATTGAATAGTAGCACAAACTGTACTTTTCTAATCTCCATCAGACACCTACCTGCACAACAGCAGTTTCTGAGTGCTGGCATGGTGGCGTTGATACATATATATATATACATACACCTATAGTCATTAGGCATTGCAAAACACCTACATCAATCTGGCAACACATGTGATTCATCCTTGTTATGCACTATTTAGCAACAGGAGCACATATTGCAAACAGCACTGCTATTGATGAATCCCTTTAGAGCTCTTGAGAAAACCCATATGTGACAAATAAAGTTCTTACTATAATATATTTATGTATCTCAATTGTCATAGCAATTTGATTTCAATTTGACATTAAATCAATACTTATACATGTAACTAAAGGAAATCTAACTAAAGGAAAATCTTTGATTTTGAGAGTAAGTTCGCTTTAAAGAAAATGAAAGGGAGAATAATAAGTGAATATTCTGTGAAGTCATGCTGATTGTAAGAGTGTGTTGATCGTATCCTCTTGGCCTAAGCTGCTCTGGTGTGTTACTCATGAAGTTAAGACGACTAAACGACCTGATAGGCACATTACCTTGTTAGGTAATGGGTTGATGGGGGACAGCAGGAACACTTTGTGTCACTCATGCAAATTACTTATTTGACCAGACATGGTAACATAATGGACACCATTAAAACAGACATTAGAATAGTAATAATAACAATATTGGGGATATTTGGTTTTATTCATTACATCTTAGTATTTTCATGAACGCATACACACGTTGCATGGGTGGCCCCAGTTGGAATGGAACCCATAACCCTGGCAGTGTTAATAGGATGCTTTAACTATCGGTTAATCATCACATGAGTTACCTTTAAATACAACTTTAACATGTATTAACATGTATTGATTATTTTCATCATCTACTTTATGACCATATTGATAAGGGGTTTGACAATTAAGTGAAATAACAGGTTGTCTGACTCATGGACTCATAGCTGTTAAAATAATCTGGGTTTAAACAGGTACCGACCTCACCCTAGTCTAGCTCACCCACATCCACCCCACCGGAGAGGAGCTGGAGGATCTAAAGACAAACTAAACCAACACTACAAGCATATTCATCCAGTCATTGTAACATTATATTGTATATTGTGATATATCGTGTCTATTTATTATGCTAGACATCATTTGGAAATAATCCTGCATACCATCCCAAATAGGGGCGGCATCTTTCCTAATACACCACACCTGTTTGTTTCTTCCTCAACATAACTAGGTTATGTCACAATATGAATCTGAATTATTTCCTCAACACCACCAACGTCAGAGTGGTGTTCACTATATAAGATGAAGACTCTGGTTGAACATTATCATCAATCTCATCCGACTGTGAACTTGATTAACTGACGGAACACGACAAGACTTAACAGTAAATATGTTCTTTTTAATGCTGTTTTATATGCCCTTCGTTGTTTTGCTTCCAATCTGGACCAATTTGTTCGTCTCGTCATTCAATTGTTGTTGTTTTTTCCCTCAAGGTGAAATCATGATGAAGATAATGCTACTGCTTGGATGCCTCCTGAGCCTGGCTCTGGCTCATCCAGTAAGTTGAAAAATCAGTTCAAGACACTTTCTACTGCATAGTAATACTACTATATACTTTAGCAGTAGTAGTAGTAGTAGTAGTAGTAGTAGTAGTAGTAGTATAGAAGTAGCAGTAGCAGTAGTAGTAGTAGTAGTAGTAGTAGTAGTAATAGTAGCAGTAGTAGTAGTAGTAGTAGTAGTAACAGTAGTAGTAGTAGTAGAAGTAGTAGTAGTAGTACTATAAAACATGTACATATCATTTAAGTCACTTTGCTGCTCTTTTTTTGTTTATTTTATTGTATATATATATTTTTTTTTATGGTGTTGTTTTTGACATTTATACTGCGGGAGGGAATGGAGAGTAAGCATTCCTTTGTAGTTTTTACAAATGGTCAATCAAAATGTTCTATCTTCTATCTTGTACTATATACTGTAGTTATTTAGCAGACACTTATGTTCAAAGCCACTTAGAGATAATCAAGAAGCAGTCTAGGGTTAGGGCACCTTGCTCAAGAATGGCTTTGGCAAAAGGTTCTGATCATTGGGGATCGAACCCAGTACCTTTTGGCTGGGAGTCGAACAGCTTGCCACTGCTTGGGTGATGTTATAAACCCAATATGTTTTCACAGCTGGATTTAAAGCCCATGCGATTAGCTCGTTCAAGTTCCGGTTCCAGCTCTGGCTCTGACTCTAACTCAAGAGAGGCAAGTGGTGTCCTTAAGATTTGATCATTAAAACAGCTGACGTTGCCATTAAATGAACTAATCCACAACCTGCACCTGGTTCCCTTGCTTCCTGTAGGCGCCTCAAGCACCTCAACTGACCCCAGCAAAATTTGCACAGTACCTTCAGTTTATCTTCAGCCTTTTCCAGACCACCACCACCGCCGCACCCACCACCACCGTCGCCACCACCACCGCCGCACCCACCACCACCGCCGCACCCACCACCACCGCCGCACCCACCACCACCGCCGCACCTACCACAAAGTAGTGACCGTTTTGCTCCAGAGCTGAAGGACACATTAGCATGCTTGAGCTTTAGCCTCACGCCTGTTGAGAATCTGTCAGCTGACGGTTATCCATTCTTCTGTCTCTAGGTTTTATTTCTATTTCTTTTTCAATTTAGGTTTCAAATCAACAGAGGATTCTTGTCTAGATCTTTTCTCATCTCTTAATTCAGAATAGTCATTGTGATCACCATGTCTGTTATCATACATTGGGGATAGGATTTCAACCACCAACACACATGTTTAAACCCTGTATGTTGTCCTCTGCATGGCTCCTACAATAAATCCTGCATCAACAATAACCAAAGTATCTGTTGTATTTGGTATTTTTATTCATTCTTTAAAGGTCATCAACAATTTATAACATTTCCAAAGTTTTGTATAATCTAAAACTTGTGGCTCCTATCTTAGACCATGTATCAACAATATGAAATCTACGTCTAAATCTGGAGGATTGAATCCTCTTTATTGGTCACATACATGTACACACACAGTGAAATGTGTTTCTCTGCATTTAACCCATCCTGGTATTAGAAGCAGTGGGAGGCTATTTGATATACAGTGCCCGGGGAGCAGTGAAGGGGTCTGGTGCCTTGCTCAAGGGCCCCTCGACAGTGCCCAGTTGTTTCGGGGACTTAAACCGGCGACCTTCCGGTTCCCCCTGCCCCCTCCACAACGGAAATGTATATAAGGCACATTGATGTCATTTTTAAAAGCCACCAGGTTGAAGTCAAATAAAGGCTAAAATAACAAATGTCATATTTGGAATTTGGACTTCCCTTTTAAAAGTCACCAGAGGTTCTAAACATCGTTCACTATGTTTGAGTATTCTAAATGACAGGTCAAGCAGTAAATGATGACCACAGTAGGTCCAAAAACATGAGGAACACTTTGTGTCACTCATGCAAATGACTCATCTGACAAGACATGGTTTTTCACAGGCTTATGAAAGCGGTTATAAGGTTATAACAAACACAATACATAATGGACACCATTGAAACAGACTTAATAATAGTAATTATAACAATATTGGTGATATTTGGTTTTATCCAATACATCTTGTATTTACATGAACGCATACATACGTTGCATGGGTGGCCCCAGTTGGAATGGAACCCATAACCCTGGCAGTGTTAATGGCATGCTTGTTAGGACCCAACGAGACCGGCGAGCCAAATGTGCCAGAGAACCCAGAAGAAGAGACAGGATACCCAAAACAACAGATACTGGCTTTACTGAAAAATCCAATGAACACTAAAACAACAGGGTAGGATTGGATAGGTTACAAGGTATGGTCGACACGGGGAGATGGTCCAGAGGGTGAAATGCGGAGAGGGTCCTTGGAGCGGGGAGGGGGGGGATAGGACGAGACGTGACGTAGTCGGAGCTGGAAAAACAGGTTCTCGAGTTGGACGGAGCCATAAGGTTCTCAGTGAACTTGCCCCCGACATTGGTCTTCGGCAGCCTTAAGTAGGGTATATCCCAGGTGTTCATTGGCCTCAGCCGGCCCGATTACGATGGGCAACACCTGGGATAGATTAGAGTGTGGGGGCACAACAGTATTCCCCCCTGAGGGGAGGCACCGGACGACCGCCCGAGAGCCCCGGGTTCTCAGGATCTCGCCCCCCCCCCCCCGGACCCCTCTCTTCGGCAGAGAGGGGTCCGCGAGATAGGAAGGCGTCCTCGGGAGCCGATGGGGTCCTCCTTGGGAGCAGGTGGGGGGTCCTCGGGGAGCAGGTGGGGGTCCTCGGGAGCAGGTGGGGGTCCTCGGGAGCGGGTGGGGGTCCTCCTCGGGAGCAGGTGGGGGTCCTCGGGAGCAGGTGGGGTCCTCGGGGGGAGGTGTAGTCATGGAGCAGAGGTGGAACCAGCCCGGGAAACGATGGACTCGGAACCACCAGGAGCTGGTGTAGCCACGGAGCAAACACAGAGCTAGCCTAGGAGCAAGGGAGCTAGAGACACGAGGAGTTAGCCTGGAAGGTAGGAGCTAGAGAAATGGGGAGCTAGCCTGGAAACTAGGAGCTAGAGACATGGGGAGCTAGCCTGGAAGCTAGGAACTGGAGACACCGGGAGCTAGCCTGGAAGCTAGGAGCTGGAGACACAAGGAGCTAGCCTGGAAACTAGGAAATGGAGACACAGGGAGCTAGCCTGGGAGCTAGGAACTGGAGACACAAGAAGCTAGCCTGGAAGCTAGGGACTGGAGACACAGAGAGCTAGCCTGGAAGCTAGGAGCTGGAGACATAGGGAGCTAGCCTGGAAGCTAGGAGCTGGTGACACAAGGAGCTGGCGTAGTTACGGAGTAGGTGAAACGACAATCTGGCGTTACTCGAATGGTGTCCCGCTCCCAGCTTCTGGGTTCCCGGCTTGACTAATTTTGGGCTTGATCATGCTGTTAGGACCCAACGAGACCGGCGAGCCAAATGTGCCAGAGAACCCAGAAGAAGAGACAGGACACCCAAAACAATGGATAATGTCTTTACTGAAAAATCCAATGAACACTAAAACAACAGGGTAGGGTTGGATAAGTTACGAGGTATGGTCGACACGGGGAGATGGTCCAGAGGGTGAAATGCGGAGAGGGTCCTTAGAGCGGGAGGGAGGGGAGGGGGGGGGGGGGGGGGGTGGGCGTAGGACGAGACACAACGTAGTTGGAGCTGGAGACACAGGTTCTCGAGTTGGATCGAGTTGGATCGAGTTCGTTCTCAGTGAACTCGCCCCCGACGTCGGTCAGCCTTAAGTAGGGTAGATCCCAGGTGTTCATTGGCCTCAGCCGGCCCGATTACGATGGGCAACACCTGGGATCGACTAGAGCTTCGGGGCACAACAATGCTTTAACTATCGGTTAATTTTCACATGAGTTACCCTTTAATACAACTTTAACATGTATTAACATGTATTGATTTTTTCATCATCCACTATATGACCATATTCACGATTCAAGATTTAAGATTTTTATTTGCCATTTGCAAGTAGTACAATGGAATGCTTACTCCCCATTCCCTCCCACAGTATGAACTTCTTTAACACAATACTATAAAAAATACTATACACATTAGAAAATAACAATAAAAAGAACATTTAAGTGACTGAAGGATGATATGTACATGTGTTGAAAAAAAATAAGCATTTAAAAGCATTTAAAAGTGCCAGTAGTGCAGTAGCCTCATGCATACAGTGCAGTGCAGTGAAGAACAGTGCAGTAGCTGTAATACATCCAGAAAGTCCAGCAAAGTATGACAGTGTAATGTTAATGACAATGTTATGATAGTGGCAGCACTCCTAGCATTTCAGTCGGCGCACTACCTGTGGATACAAACTATCCTTAAACCTGGTAGTACGTGTACGGATGCTGCGGAACCGGCGACCGTACAGTTGGGTGGTTGTGGTCCTTTATGATGGACATGGCCTTCTTCAGACATCTGATCCTAAGGATCTCCTCAGTGCATGGAAGTGGACACCCGATGATATTTTTTGCCATCCTCATGACCCTCGAGATGGCTTTCTTGTCCTGTGTAGTGGTGTTGCCGTACCACACAGTGAGAGCAATCGTCAGGACGCTCTCTTATCTAATGATAAGGGGTTTGACAATTAAGTGAAATAACAGGTTGTCTGACTCATGGATGACACAGGTACCGACCTCACCCTAGTCTAGCTCACCCACGTCCACCCCACCGGAGAGGAGCTGGAGGATTTAAAGACTAACACTAATCCACCACTACAAGCATATCCATCCAGTCATTGTAACATTATATTGTATATTGTGATATATCGTGTCTATTTATTATGCTAGACATCATTTGGAAATAATCCTGCATACCATCCCAAATAGGGGCGGCATCTTTCCTAATACACCACACCTGTTTTTTCTTCCTCAACATAACTAGGTTATGTCACAATATGAATCTGAATTATTTCCTCAACACCACCAACGTCAGAGTGGCGTTCACTATATAAGATGAAGACTCTGGTTGAACATTATCATCAATCTCATCCAACTGTGAACTTGATTAACTGACGGAACACGACAAGACTTAACAGTAAATATGTTCTTTTTAATGCTGTTTTAAAGTCCTTCGTTGTTTTGCTTCCAATCTGGACCAATTTGTTCGTCTCGTCATTCAATTGTTGTTGTTTTTTCCCTCAAGGTGAAATCATGATGAAGATAATGCTACTGCTTGGATGCCTCCTGAGCCTGGCTCTGGCTCATCCAGTAAGTTGAAAAATCAGTTCAAGACACTTTCTACTGCATAGTAATACTACTATATACTTTAGTAGTAGTAGTAGTAGTAGTAGTAGTAGTAGTAGTAGTAGTAGTATAGAAGTAGCAGTAGCAGTAGTAGTAGTAGTAGTAGTAGTAGTAGTAATAGTAGCAGTAGTAGTAGTAGTAGTAGTAGTAACAGTAGTAGTAGTAGTAGAAGTAGTAGTAGTAGTACTATAAAACATGTACATATCATTTAAGTCACTTTGCTGCTCTTTTTTTGTTTATTTTATTGTATATATATATTTTTTTTTATGGTGTTGTTTTTGACATTTATACTGCGGGAGGGAATGGGGAGTAAGCATTCCTTTGTAGTTTTTACAAATGGCCAATCAAAATGTTCTATCTTCTATCTTGTACTATATACTGTAGTTATTTAGCAGACACTTATGTTCAAAGCCACTTAGAGATAATCAAGAAGCAGTCTAGGGTTAGGGCACCTTGCTCAAGAATGGCTTTGGCAAAAGGTTCTGATCATTGGGGATCGAACCCAGTACCTTTTGGCTGGGAGTCGAACAGCTTGCCACTGCTTGGGTGATGTTATAAACCCAATATGTTTTCACAGCTGGATTTAAAGCCCATGCGATTAGCTCGTTCAAGTTCCGGTTCCAGCTCTGGCTCTGACTCTAACTCAAGAGAGGCAAGTGGTGTCCTTAAGATTTGATCATTAAAACAGCTGACGTTGCCATTAAATGAACTAATCCACAACCTGCACCTGGTTCCCTTGCTTCCTGTAGGCGCCTCAAGCACCTCAGCTGACCCCAGCACAATTTGCACAGTACCTTCAGTTTATCTTCAGCCTTTTCCAGACCACCACCACCGCCGCACCCACCACCACCGTCGCCACCACCACCGCCGCACCCACCACCACCGCCGCACCCACCACCACCGCCGCACCCACCACCACCGCCGCACCTACCACAAAGTAGTGACCGTTTTGCTCCAGAGCTGAAGGACACATTAGCATGCTTGAGCTTTAGCCTCACGCCTGTTGAGAATCTGTCAGCTGACGGTTATCCATTCTTCTGTCTCTAGGTTTTATTTCTATTTCTTTTTCAATTTAGGTTTCAAATCAACAGAGGATTCTTGTCTAGATCTTTTCTCATCTCTTAATTCAGAATAGTCATTGTGATCACCATGTCTGTTATCATACATTGGGGATAGGATTTCAACCACCAACACACATGTTTAAACCCTGTATGTTGTCCTCTGCATGGCTCCTACAATAAATCCTGCATCAACAATAACCAAAGTATCTGTTGTATTTGGTATTTTTATTCATTCTTTAAAGGTCATCAACAATTTATAACATTTCCAAAGTTTTGTATAATCTAAAACTTGTGGCTCCTATCTTAGACCATGTATCAACAATATGAAATCTACGTCTAAATCTGGAGGATTGAATCCTCTTTATTGGTCACATACATGTACACACACAGTGAAATGTGTTTCTCTGCATTTAACCCATCCTGGTATTAGAAGCAGTGGGAGGCTATTTGATATACAGTGCCCGGGGAGCAGTGAAGGGGTCTGGTGCCTTGCTCAAGGGCCCCTCGACAGTGCCCAGTTGTTTCGGGGACTTAAACCGGCGACCTTCCGGTTCCCCCTGCCCCCTCCACAACGGAAATGTATATAAGGCACATTGATGTCATTTTTAAAAGCCACCAGGTTGAAGTCAAATAAAGGCTAAAATAACAAATGTCATATTTGGAATTTGGACTTCCCTTTTAAAAGTCACCAGAGGTTCTAAACATCGTTCACTATGTTTGAGTATTCTAAATGACAGGTCAAGCAGTAAATGATGACCACAGTAGGTCCAAAAACATGAGGAACACTTTGTGTCACTCATGCAAATGACTCATCTGACAAGACATGGTTTTTCACAGGCTTATGAAAGCGGTTATAAGGTTATAACAAACACAATACATAATGGACACCATTGAAACAGACTTAATAATAGTAATTATAACAATATTGGTGATATTTGGTTTTATCCAATACATCTTGTATTTACATGAACGCATACATACGTTGCATGGGTGGCCCCAGTTGGAATGGAACCCATAACCCTGGCAGTGTTAATGGCATGCTTGTTAGGACCCAACGAGACCGGCGAGCCAAATGTGCCAGAGAACCCAGAAGAAGAGACAGGATACCCAAAACAACAGATACTGGCTTTACTGAAAAATCCAATGAACACTAAAACAACAGGGTAGGATTGGATAGGTTACAAGGTATGGTCGACACGGGGAGATGGTCCAGAGGGTGAAATGCGGAGAGGGTCCTTGGAGCGGGGAGGGGGGGGATAGGACGAGACGTGACGTAGTCGGAGCTGGAAAAACAGGTTCTCGAGTTGGACGGAGCCATAAGGTTCTCAGTGAACTTGCCCCCGACATTGGTCTTCGGCAGCCTGAAGTAGGGTATATCCCAGGTGTTCATTGGCCTCAGCCGGCCCGATTACGATGGGCAACACCTGGGATAGATTAGAGTGTGGGGGCACAACAGTATTCCCCCCTGAGGGGAGGCACCGGACGACCGCCCGAGAGCCCCGGGTTCTCAGGATCTCGCCCCCCCCCCCCGGACCCCTCTCTTCGGCAGAGAGGGGTCCGCGAGATAGGAAGGCGTCCTCGGGAGCCGATGGGGTCCTCCTTGGGAGCAGGTGGGGGGTCCTCGGGGAGCAGGTGGGGGTCCTCGGGAGCAGGTGGGGGTCCTCGGGAGCGGGTGGGGGTCCTCCTCGGGAGCAGGTGGGGGTCCTCGGGAGCAGGTGGGGTCCTCGGGGGGAGGTGTAGTCATGGAGCAGAGGTGGAACCAGCCCGGGAAACGATGGACTCGGAACCACCAGGAGCTGGTGTAGCCACGGAGCAAACACAGAGCTAGCCTAGGAGCAAGGGAGCTAGAGACACGAGGAGTTAGCCTGGAAGGTAGGAGCTAGAGAAATGGGGAGCTAGCCTGGAAACTAGGAGCTAGAGACATGGGGAGCTAGCCTGGAAGCTAGGAACTGGAGACACCGGGAGCTAGCCTGGAAGCTAGGAGCTGGAGACACAAGGAGCTAGCCTGGAAACTAGGAAATGGAGACACAGGGAGCTAGCCTGGGAGCTAGGAACTGGAGACACAAGAAGCTAGCCTGGAAGCTAGGGACTGGAGACACAGAGAGCTAGCCTGGAAGCTAGGAGCTGGAGACATAGGGAGCTAGCCTGGAAGCTAGGAGCTGGTGACACAAGGAGCTGGCGTAGTTACGGAGTAGGTGAAACGACAATCTGGCGTTACTCGAATGGTGTCCCGCTCCCAGCTTCTGGGTTCCCGGCTTGACTAATTTTGGGCTTGATCATGCTGTTAGGACCCAACGAGACCGGCGAGCCAAATGTGCCAGAGAACCCAGAAGAAGAGACAGGACACCCAAAACAATGGATAATGTCTTTACTGAAAAATCCAATGAACACTAAAACAACAGGGTAGGGTTGGATAAGTTACGAGGTATGGTCGACACGGGGAGATGGTCCAGAGGGTGAAATGCGGAGAGGGTCCTTAGAGCGGGAGGGAGGGGAGGGGGGGGGGGGGGGGTGGGCGTAGGACGAGACACAACGTAGTTGGAGCTGGAGACACAGGTTCTCGAGTTGGATCGAGTTGGATCGAGTTCGTTCTCAGTGAACTCGCCCCCGACGTCGGTCAGCCTTAAGTAGGGTAGATCCCAGGTGTTCATTGGCCTCAGCCGGCCCGATTACGATGGGCAACACCTGGGATCGACTAGAGCTTCGGGGCACAACAATGCTTTAACTATCGGTTAATTTTCACATGAGTTACCCTTTAATACAACTTTAACATGTATTAACATGTATTGATTTTTTCATCATCCACTATATGACCATATTCACGATTCAAGATTTAAGATTTTTATTTGCCATTTGCAAGTAGTACAATGGAATGCTTACTCCCCATTCCCTCCCACAGTATGAACTTCTTTAACACAATACTATAAAAAATACTATACACATTAGAAAATAACAATAAAAAGAACATTTAAGTGACTGAAGGATGATATGTACATGTGTTGAAAAAAAATAAGCATTTAAAAGCATTTTAAAGTGCCAGTAGTGCAGTAGCCTCATGCATACAGTGCAGTGCAGTGAAGAACAGTGCAGTAGCTGTAATACATCCAGAAAGTCCAGCAAAGTATGACAGTGTAATGTTAATGACAATGTTATGATAGTGGCAGCACTCCTAGCATTTCAGTCGGCGCACTACCTGTGGATACAAACTATCCTTAAACCTGGTAGTACGTGTACGGATGCTGCGGAACCGGCGACCGTACAGTTGGGTGGTTGTGGTCCTTTATGATGGACATGGCCTTCTTCAGACATCTGATCCTAAGGATCTCCTCAATGCATGGAAGTGGACACCCGATGATATTTTTTGCCATCCTCATGACCCTCGAGATGGCTTTCTTGTCCTGTGTAGTGGTGTTGCCGTACCACACAGTGAGAGCAATCGTCAGGACGCTCTCTTATCTAATGATAAGGGGTTTGACAATTAAGTGAAATAACAGGTTGTCTGACTCATGGATGACACAGGTACCGACCTCACCCTAGTCTAGCTCACCCACGTCCACCCCACCGGAGAGGAGCTGGAGGATTTAAAGACTAACACTAATCCACCACTACAAGCATATCCATCCAGTCATTGTAACATTATATTGTATATTGTGATATATCGTGTCTATTTATTATGCTAGACATCATTTGGAAATAATCCTGCATACCATCCCAAATAGGGGCGGCATCTTTCCTAATACACCACACCTGTTTTTTCTTCCTCAACATAACTAGGTTATGTCACAATATGAATCTGAATTATTTCCTCAACACCACCAACGTCAGAGTGGCGTTCACTATATAAGATGAAGACTCTGGTTGAACATTATCATCAATCTCATCCAACTGTGAACTTGATTAACTGACGGAACACGACAAGACTTAACAGTAAATATGTTCTTTTTAAAGTCCTTCGTTGTTTTGCTTCCAATCTGGACCAATTTGTTCGTCTCGTCATTCAATTGTTGTTGTTTTTTCCCTCAAGGTGAAATCATGATGAAGATAATGCTACTGCTTGGATGCCTCCTGAGCCTGGCTCTGGCTCATCCAGTAAGTTGAAAAATCAGTTCAAGACACTTTCTACTGCATAGTAATACTACTATATACTTTAGTAGTAGTAGTAGTAGTAGTAGTAGTAGTAGTAGTAGTATAGAAGTAGCAGTAGCAGTAGTAGTAGTAGTAGTAGTAGTAGTAGTAATAGTAGCAGTAGTAGTAGTAGTAGTAGTAGTAACAGTAGTAGTAGTAGTAGAAGTAGTAGTAGTAGTACTATAAAACATGTACATATCATTTAAGTCACTTTGCTGCTCTTTTTTTGTTTATTTTATTGTATATATATATTTATTTTTATGGTGTTGTTTTTGACATTTATACTGCGGGAGGGAATGGGGAGTAAGCATTCCTTTGTAGTTTTTACAAATGGCCAATCAAAATGTTCTATCTTCTATCTTGTACTATATACTGTAGTTATTTAGCAGACACTTATGTTCAAAGCCACTTAGAGATAATCAAGAAGCAGTCTAGGGTTAGGGCACCTTGCTCAAGAATGGCTTTGGCAAAAGGTTCTGATCATTGGGGATCGAACCCAGTACCTTTTGGCTGGGAGTCGAACAGCTTGCCACTGCTTGGGTGATGTTATAAACCCAATATGTTTTCACAGCTGGATTTAAAGCCCATGCGATTAGCTCGTTCAAGTTCCGGTTCCAGCTCTGGCTCTGACTCTAACTCAAGAGAGGCAAGTGGTGTCCTTAAGATTTGATCATTAAAACAGCTGACGTTGCCATTAAATGAACTAATCCACAACCTGCACCTGGTTCCCTTGCTTCCTGTAGGCGCCTCAAGCACCTCAGCTGACCCCAGCACAATTTGCACAGTACCTTCAGTTTATCTTCAGCCTTTTCCAGACCACCACCACCGCCGCACCCACCACCACCGTCGCCACCACCACCGCCGCACCCACCACCACCGCCGCACCCACCACCACCGCCGCACCCACCACCACCGCCGCACCTACCACAAAGTAGTGACCGTTTTGCTCCAGAGCTGAAGGACACATTAGCATGCTTGAGCTTTAGCCTCACGCCTGTTGAGAATCTGTCAGCTGACGGTTATCCATTCTTCTGTCTCTAGGTTTTATTTCTATTTCTTTTTCAATTTAGGTTTCAAATCAACAGAGGATTCTTGTCTAGATCTTTTCTCATCTCTTAATTCAGAATAGTCATTGTGATCACCATGTCTGTTATCATACATTGGGGATAGGATTTCAACCACCAACACACATGTTTAAACCCTGTATGTTGTCCTCTGCATGGCTCCTACAATAAATCCTGCATCAACAATAACCAAAGTATCTGTTGTATTTGGTATTTTTATTCATTCTTTAAAGGTCATCAACAATTTATAACATTTCCAAAGTTTTGTATAATCTAAAACTTGTGGCTCCTATCTTAGACCATGTATCAACAATATGAAATCTACGTCTAAATCTGGAGGATTGAATCCTCTTTATTGGTCACATACATGTACACACACAGTGAAATGTGTTTCTCTGCATTTAACCCATCCTGGTATTAGAAGCAGTGGGAGGCTATTTGATATACAGTGCCCGGGGAGCAGTGAAGGGGTCTGGTGCCTTGCTCAAGGGCCCCTCGACAGTGCCCAGTTGTTTCGGGGACTTAAACCGGCGACCTTCCGGTTCCCCCTGCCCCCTCCACAACGGAAATGTATATAAGGCACATTGATGTCATTTTTAAAAGCCACCAGGTTGAAGTCAAATAAAGGCTAAAATAACAAATGTCATATTTGGAATTTGGACTTCCCTTTTAAAAGTCACCAGAGGTTCTAAACATCGTTCACTATGTTTGAGTATTCTAAATGACAGGTCAAGCAGTAAATGATGACCACAGTAGGTCCAAAAACATGAGGAACACTTTGTGTCACTCATGCAAATGACTCATCTGACAAGACATGGTTTTTCACAGGCTTATGAAAGCGGTTATAAGGTTATAACAAACACAATACATAATGGACACCATTGAAACAGACTTAATAATAGTAATTATAACAATATTGGTGATATTTGGTTTTATCCAATACATCTTGTATTTACATGAACGCATACATACGTTGCATGGGTGGCCCCAGTTGGAATGGAACCCATAACCCTGGCAGTGTTAATGGCATGCTTGTTAGGACCCAACGAGACCGGCGAGCCAAATGTGCCAGAGAACCCAGAAGAAGAGACAGGATACCCAAAACAACAGATACTGGCTTTACTGAAAAATCCAATGAACACTAAAACAACAGGGTAGGATTGGATAGGTTACAAGGTATGGTCGACACGGGGAGATGGTCCAGAGGGTGAAATGCGGAGAGGGTCCTTGGAGCGGGGAGGGGGGGGATAGGACGAGACGTGACGTAGTCGGAGCTGGAAAAACAGGTTCTCGAGTTGGACGGAGCCATAAGGTTCTCAGTGAACTTGCCCCCGACATTGGTCTTCGGCAGCCTTAAGTAGGGTATATCCCAGGTGTTCATTGGCCTCAGCCGGCCCGATTACGATGGGCAACACCTGGGATAGATTAGAGTGTGGGGGCACAACAGTATTCCCCCCTGAGGGGAGGCACCGGACGACCGCCCGAGAGCCCCGGGTTCTCAGGATCTCGCCCCCCCCCCCCGGACCCCTCTCTTCGGCAGAGAGGGGTCCGCGAGATAGGAAGGCGTCCTCGGGAGCCGATGGGGTCCTCCTTGGGAGCAGGTGGGGGGTCCTCGGGGAGCAGGTGGGGGTCCTCGGGAGCAGGTGGGGGTCCTCGGGAGCGGGTGGGGGTCCTCCTCGGGAGCAGGTGGGGGTCCTCGGGAGCAGGTGGGGTCCTCGGGGGGAGGTGTAGTCATGGAGCAGAGGTGGAACCAGCCCGGGAAACGATGGACTCGGAACCACCAGGAGCTGGTGTAGCCACGGAGCAAACACAGAGCTAGCCTAGGAGCAAGGGAGCTAGAGACACGAGGAGTTAGCCTGGAAGGTAGGAGCTAGAGAAATGGGGAGCTAGCCTGGAAACTAGGAGCTAGAGACATGGGGAGCTAGCCTGGAAGCTAGGAACTGGAGACACCGGGAGCTAGCCTGGAAGCTAGGAGCTGGAGACACAAGGAGCTAGCCTGGAAACTAGGAAATGGAGACACAGGGAGCTAGCCTGGGAGCTAGGAACTGGAGACACAAGAAGCTAGCCTGGAAGCTAGGGACTGGAGACACAGAGAGCTAGCCTGGAAGCTAGGAGCTGGAGACATAGGGAGCTAGCCTGGAAGCTAGGAGCTGGTGACACAAGGAGCTGGCGTAGTTACGGAGTAGGTGAAACGACAATCTGGCGTTACTCGAATGGTGTCCCGCTCCCAGCTTCTGGGTTCCCGGCTTGACTAATTTTGGGCTTGATCATGCTGTTAGGACCCAACGAGACCGGCGAGCCAAATGTGCCAGAGAACCCAGAAGAAGAGACAGGACACCCAAAACAATGGATAATGTCTTTACTGAAAAATCCAATGAACACTAAACCAACAGGGTAGGGTTGGATAAGTTACGAGGTATGGTCGACACGGAGAGATGGTCCAGAGGGTGAAATGCGGAGAGGGTCCTTAGAGCGGGAGGGAGGGGAGGGGGGGGGGGGCGTAGGACGAGACACAACGTAGTTGGAGCTGGAGACACAGGTTCTCGAGTTGGATCGAGTTGGATCGAGTTCGTTCTCAGTGAACTCGCCCCCGACGTCGGTCAGCCTTAAGTAGGGTAGATCCCAGGTGTTCATTGGCCTCAGCCGGCCCGATTACGATGGGCAACACCTGGGATCGACTAGAGCTTCGGGGCACAACAATGCTTTAACTATCGGTTAATTTTCACATGAGTTACCCTTTAATACAACTTTAACATGTATTAACATGTATTGATTTTTTCATCATCCACTATATGACCATATTCACGATTCAAGATTTAAGATTTTTATTTGCCATTTGCAAGTAGTACAATGGAATGCTTACTCCCCATTCCCTCCCACAGTATGAACTTCTTTAACACAATACTATAAAAAATACTATACACATTAGAAAATAACAATAAAAAGAACATTTAAGTGACTGAAGGATGATATGTACATGTGTTGAAAAAAAATAAGCATTTAAAAGCATTTAAAAGTGCCAGTAGTGCAGTAGCCTCATGCATACAGTGCAGTGCAGTGAAGAACAGTGCAGTAGCTGTAATACATCCAGAAAGTCCAGCAAAGTATGACAGTGTAATGTTAATGACAATGTTATGATAGTGGCAGCACTCCTAGCATTTCAGTCGGCGCACTACCTGTGGATACAAACTATCCTTAAACCTGGTAGTACTTGTACGGATGCTGCGGAACCGGCGACCGTACAGTAGGGTGGTTGTGGTCCTTTATGATGGACATGGCCTTCTTCAGACATCTGATCCTAAGGATCTCCTCAATGCATGGAAGTGGACACCCGATGATATTTTTTGCCATCCTCATGACCCTCGAGATGGCTTTCTTGTCCTGTGTAGTGGTGTTGCCGTACCACACAGTGAGAGCAATCGTCAGGACGCTCTCTTATCTAATGATAAGGGGTTTGACAATTAAGTGAAATAACAGGTTGTCTGACTCATGGATGAAACAGGTACCGACCTCACCCTAGTCTAGCTCACCCACGTCCACCCCACCGGAGAGGAGCTGGAGGATTTAAAGACTAACACTAATCCACCACTACAAGCATATCCATCCAGTCATTGTAACATTATATTGTATATTGTGATATATCGTGTCTATTTATTATGCTAGACATCATTTGGAAATAATCCTGCATACCATCCCAAATAGGGGCGGCATCTTTCCTAATACACCACACCTGTTTTTTCTTCCTCAACATAACTAGGTTATGTCACAATATGAATCTGAATTATTTCCTCAACACCACCAACGTCAGAGTGGCTTTCACTATATAAGATGAAGACTCTGGTTGAACATTATCATCAATCTCATCCGACTGTGAACTTGATTAACTGACGGAACACGACAAGACTTAACAGTAAATATGTTCTTTTAATGCTGTTTTAAAGTCCTTCGTTGTTTTGCTTCCAATCTGGACCAATTTGTTCGTCTCGTCATTCAATTGTTGTTGTTTTTTCCCTCAAGGTGAAATCATGATGAAGATAATGCTACTGCTTGGATGCCTCCTGAGCCTGGCTCTGGCTCATCCAGTAAGTTGAAAAATCAGTTCAAGACACTTTCTACTGCATAGTAATACTACTATATACTTTAGTAGTAGTAGTAGTAGTAGTAGTAGTAGTAATAGTAGTAGTAGTAGTAGTAGTAGTAGTAGTAGTAGTAGTAGTAGTAGTAGTAGTAGTAGTACCAGTAGTAGTAGTAGTAGTAGAAGTAGTAGTAGTAGTACTATAAAACATGTACATATCATTTAAGTCACTTTGCTGCTCTTTTTTTGTTTATTTTATTGTATATATATATTTATTTATTATATTTTATGGTGTTGTTTTTGACATTTATACTGCGGGAGGGAATGGGGAGTAAGCATTCCTTTGTAGTTTTTACAAATGGCCAATCAAAATGTTCTATCTTCTATCTTGTACTATATACTGTAGTTATTTAGCAGACACTTATGTTCAAAGCCACTTAGAGATAATCAAGAAGCAGTCTAGGGTTAGGGCACCTTGCTCAAGAATGGCTTTGGCAAAAGGTTCTGATCATTGGGGATCGAACCCAGTACCTTTTGGCTGGGAGTCGAACAGCTTGCCACTGCTTGGGTGATGTTATAAACCCAATATGTTTTCACAGCTGGATTTAAAGCCCATGCGATTAGCTCGTTCAAGTTCCGGTTCCAGCTCTGGCTCTGACTCTAACTCAAGAGAGGCAAGTGGTGTCCTTAAGATTTGATCATTAAAACAGCTGACGTTGCCATTAAATGAACTAATCCACAACCTGCACCTGGTTCCCTTGCTTCCTGTAGGCGCCTCAAGCACCTCAGCTGACCCCAGCAAAATTTGCACAGTACCTTCAGTTTATCTTCAGCCTTTTCCAGACCACCACCACCGCCGCACCCACCACCACCGTCGCCACCACCACCGCCGCACCCACCACCACCGCCGCACCCACCACCGCCGCACCCACCACCACCGCCGCACCTACCACAAAGTAGTGACCGTTTTGCTCCAGAGCTGAAGGACACATTAGCATGCTTGAGCTTTAGCCTCACGCCTGTTGAGAATCTGTCAGCTGATGGTTATCCATTATATTTAGGTTTTAAATCCACTGAGGGTTCTTGTCTAGATATTTTTTCCTCTCTTAATTCAGAATACTCATTGTAGTACATTGTATTACACTGTAAAACATTGTGGTACCCTGTATTTCACAGTAAAACATTGCAGTCCAAAAGATTGATCAACACATGTTTAAACCCTGTATGTTGTCCTTTACAATAAATCCTGCATCAAAAATAACCAAAGTATCTGTTGTATTTGGTATTTAGATTCACTGGTTAAAAGTCATCGAAAATTCATAACATTTCCAAAGTGTGGAATAATCTAAAGCATGTGGCTCCTATCATAAACCATGTATCAACAACAAGAAATAGACATCAAAATCTGGAGGATTGAATCCTCTTCATTGGACACATACATGTACACACATTTGACCTATCCTAGTATTAGGAGCAGTTGGCAGCTATTGTATATACAGCGCCCGGGGAGCAGTGTATGGGTCTGATGCCTTGCTCAAGGGCACCTCGGAAGTGCACCCAGGTGTTTCGGGGACGTATGTATATTAGGCACTTTGATGTCATTTTTAAAAGCCACCAGGTTGAAGTCATCTAAAGGCTAAAATAAGAAATGTCATATTTACATTTTTACTTCCCTTTTAAAAGTTCTAAACATTGTTCATTATGTTTGAGTATTCTTAATGACAAGCAGTAAATGATGACCACAGTAGGTTCGAAAAACAACCCAGGTACATCCTGTCTGCGTTAAGCCCTGACACATGTCCAGTTTCACAAGCAGTCCAGTGTTTTCGGGAAGACTAAGTCTTCTATGGTTGTGGGATTATCCAGGGACTCTCTCTGTTTCATCACAGTTCACACCATCAGCACACATATCTAACAACAAGCGCCTGCAGCTGATTGGAGGGCCGGGGACAGAGTGTATATTTAAATAGAGTCTGCTATATCTTGTCTAGTACATCACCACTGGGTTATCATCGCATTGCTGGACACACAGCTTCTGTGGTCAATTCAACAAGTTCCCTTTGACTTGAGGTGAGGATGTCCACTGTCTTCAGCCATTTAGCATTGAAAGATATGTACCTGTTAACTTTATTTTTATATTTCCTGTTCCAGGTGTTATATTCTTCCGCCATGAAAAGCCTGATAGTGGTCATGTGCATTATTGCACTGTCTTCCTGCTTTCCAGTAAGTGTGAATTAATATATGAAATCATGAATGTATACAACACACTTTACCATAGTTACACTGTCGCGTATCAGTGCTCAGCTTCAACACTGTTGTTAAGATGAAGAACGTGATGTATTTTTTTCTTCAGCTCTCTGACGATGGGAACAGACGAGTCAAGCGCTCAGACGACAGTGACGAGGTCAGGATGTGAACATTGTGCTTTTCTCATTTCACACGTTCTGCACAAAATAACAATTAAACATCTTTAAACATCTCCTCCTCCTCCTCCTCCTCCTCCTCCTCCTCCTCCTCCTCCTCCTTCTTCTTCTTCTTCTTCTTCTTCTTCTTCTTCTTCTTCTTCTTCTTCTTCTTCTTCTTCTTCTTCTTCTTCTTCTTCTTCTTCTTCTTCTTCTTCTTCTTCTTCTTCTTCTTCTTCTTCTTCTTCAGGGCCAAAGCCATGGCAGAGGCTACGGCGGAGGCTTCATGCTGCCTCAGTTCCCTCCCTTCCCCTTCTTCCCTCCCTTCCCCATGTTCCCCCCACCGCTTCCCTTCCCCTTCCCACCTCCCTTCCCCTTCCCACCTCCCGGGGTTGCACCTCCCCCCATCCCCTTTGGAAAATAATACCAGCCAACTGCCCACCCACGTCTTCAAGACCTATTCATCAACTGTTAAACTTATTGTTATTATGAAAAATGAAATCTTTTTGAAATTATGAAATCAAATGCAATAAATCTGAGGGAAAAAAATGTTTTGATTTGTTCCTTTCATGTGACTTTTATCCATTCTGCCTGTTCACAATGAGCCTAAAGGGTAAAACAATGTTTCAAGGATGAGTGTTTTCCTTCTTCTATTATTTATTTCTTCATATTCTTAATGAGTATGATTTACAAATAACAGACAACAAAACTGTTAAAAACATCAACTTTGATCGGCTGATCTAGAAGCATCGGTGAGCAAATTGCATGACCCCTGTCTGACATGTATCTAAACCAAAAATACAACACCATCTACTACACAAGTACTTCTAGTTACAATGCCACATGAAATGCCTTGAAAACACATTTAAACAAACAATAAACATGTCAGATTGACTAGTGTCTGGGAGTTGGACAAAGGTCGTAGTTCTGTGACCAAACCCAGACTGTGGTTGAGAACAGTCGACTCACTGGAAGGTGTGGATGATCTAGACTAAAGCCATACCTGTATAGGGGTAGTACCTTCAGCCATTGTGATTAAGGTGCACATAGAGGTGTAGGCAACTTGCTCAACGACGTCTACAGGTGACAGGTATCACACCCAGGATGTTGTAGAAACCACACTGCCACACGGTCTCTCTACCGAGAAGGAAACATTTCAACAACACATCAAAACACATTATAAAATGCTTTAATGTTTGATGTTGTTGATGTTATTGTTAGTTTTTTGCAGGTTATAACTGGATATAGCTTGTTAAAACATTGCTCAATATTGTTAAACATCATTTTAATTCCATTACAGGCCAACGTCCAAACCAAAAAACACTTTAACTAAGTATTGTTTAACATACCACATATATGTACCACACCCTATTGTGTCTTATTGACCTTTAAAAACATGGGCCCTGTGATTTAAAATCAGTGAACCATCAAAGTGACCTGGAGAGTGTGGCTCGCCACACACGTTCCCCAAGAACACTCTTTTTAAGAAGGAATGCACCAAGAAAGAAATGCTTATTTGAAAAATACAGGGATATGCAGATGCATACATTTTTTTCATAATATTAATCATTTTAAACTCAATTATATGTAATTAAAGAAAACTGCATTTGTGGGCAAAGGGGCCGTCACTGGAAGCCTGATTAAATAAATACCAGGGTGTATTCTCCACTAAAAGAGTGTTTTCCCAAACCATTACTACTATATATATAAGAGTACAGGATATTAGATTGAAATTTAGATTAGGTTCAAATGTATTGTCATTGCACAGCACAGCACAGGTACAGTACAGTGACAAGTAATATACAATGTACAGTGGTTAAATGGGATGTAAAAACAGTCTACTAGGTATACAAACAACTGTGTATACAGTATATTTATGTACAGAGATATAGTGTAGTATTCTATAGTAGCAATACAGGTATAACTTATAGAGTAAGTATGAATTATGCAGATATATATATATATACAGGTAAGTATACAAGTATCAACAGGTTGTGAGTAGGGGTAGGCAGTTATATCAACAGTTGTGGATTAATATATATATATGGTAAGTACAGTAAAAATCAACATGGCTATCATACAGGTATGTAAACAATAAATATGTAAACTATAGTGAAAGAGGTCAAACGTGCATTTAATTTCTAACAAGTCTCCAAGAACTGAACCAGTGCTCAGGTAAAAGTACAATATGTTCAGGTAAAAGTACAATAAGTTGGCAAACAATAGAACAACAATATATAACTAACAATCTACTTAGACAATCGGCTAGTACGCTAGTAAAAAGTAATAAGAGGATGCGCTAGGAGGAAGGATCTGGGTAGTGTTTCCTGAAGAGATGAGTTTTCAGCCTGCGGTGGAAGATAGGCAATGACTCCTGACATCTGTGGGGAGCTCATTCCACCATTTTGGGACCAGGACAGAGAAGAGCCCTGACAGCATAGATGGCCGTGACCGTGTGACCTTTCTTAGGGACCCTTTGGACGCCCTAAGCGAGGAGGCAGGCAGACGGCCCGAAGAAGCAGAGCGAAGTGGATGAGCAGGGATGTAGGGCTTGACCATTACCTGGAGTCCGGAAGGAGCTGTTCCTTTCAGTACTCTGTAGGCTAGCACCAGGGTCATGAACTGGATGCGAGCAGCTTCAGGGAGCCAGTGTAGAGACCGAAGAAGGATGTGTTGGAGAACATATGAATCATTTGCAGTCAACAGATGTCCACAGAGTTGTCACAACTCCAATAGGATTATGTGTTGCATTCACTGCAGGCAACCTTTTTTGGGGGGAGATTATAACGTAAATACACCATTTCGACACATTCCTGCCATTAACACAAAAACAAATAGACAACATGCTTGACATCCGATTGGCTGAAGAACAGACAAGAAGTGTTTAAAAAGTGCACAAGCACACATTTCACACTTCACAAAGCTTCAGCGCCAAGCACATACAGAACTTACGGCTGTTCAGTTTGTGGTGGAATAATGTGTTAGTGCCAAAGGTAAATTATGAATTATGAACATGATGTAGATTCATGTATTTATGTATTTATTTCTAGTGTACTGCAGTCATGAAGATCCTGTTGGTGCTAGTGTGTTTTGTAACACTAAGTTCAGTCTTCCCTGTAAGTATCTGTCAATATGTCAAAAATATGTTAAATATATGTTGTAGTATATGTTGGCAAATATATGTAATATGGAAGTAGATCATTATAGTACGGCTATACAGTATATTTTTTCATTCCATAAAATACTACAAATCTAGAATAATATTCTGCAATCCATTTATGAAGGTTTCTGAGGACAACCACCGTACGTTCACGAATGTTCAGTTAGCAATGAGGTGAGTCTCAACATATCCCGGACATCCACGCTGTCAAAATGTAACTCAAACCCATTGACGGTGAGCCATTGTTGAGATTAAAAAATGCTTGTCTTTCTAGATGGAGCAGTATTACCGTGGCTACATGAGGTATCCACATTACCACTACCCCAGGTACCCCATGTATTCATCACCACCTCAGAGCCAGCCTGACATATTCGCCATGCTCCTGCCCTTCCTGCTGGCTAACTTGCCAACCACTGCCCCAGCGACCACCGCCGCGACCACAGCCGCTACCACAGCCGCTACTACTGCTGCTACCACCACGGTGGCCACCACTGCGGGCTAAATAGGCTGCTCTTTGGCAGGGAGACAATGCAGACTCCTGTCTCCTGTATTCTAAACAATAAAGGAGTGGTCCTAAAAGTTGTGTGTTCCTATCTCTCTCCTTTTAGCATTTCGGCAAACTCAACTCTGATACAAACAAAATGTTTTAATATTGTATTTATTCTCTCTTTCTTTCTTTCTCTCTCTCTCTCTCTCTCTCTCTCTCTCTCTCTCTCTCTCTCTCTCTCTCTCTCTCTCTCTCTCTCTCTCTCTCTCTCTCTCTCTCTCTCTCTCTCTCTCTCTCTCTCTCTCTCTCTCTCTCTCACACACACACACACACACACACACACACACACACACACACACACACACACACACACACACACACACACACACACACACACACACACACACACACACACACACACACACACACACACACACACACACACACACACACACACACAAATACACACACACACATGCAGCCACGAGGCTAAATATAAACGATGCAATTTCGTAAAGGTGACTTGTTTCTATTTAGAATAGTTTGGTTATTATATTGGTTTTATTATAGTTTGATATGTTTTTGGGGCTTTTTTTGAGGTTTTCGTTAATGTTTGTCACCTGTGTTCATTAGTATTTCTATGTGTTTAATTTATTTAGGTTTAGTTCCTGCCCCAGTTTGTTGGATCCTTGTTTCATGTTCTCTTGAAATAAAGCTTGGTTTTGTGCCTACCCTGAGTCTGGCTTATCAATCATGGCTCGTCAAAAGCCAAGTGTGATCAAGGATGATGGTACGTACCTTGGTCCTAATGCCAAATAAAATCTAAAGTTGATTGAGAAAGACTTGCGAAATTCCTAATCAGATTGCAGCAATAAAAAGTTATTTGTCCATCCATCCATCTTCTCCCGCTTATCCGTAATCGGGTCGCGGAGGTAGCAGCTTCAGCAGGGGACTCCAAACTTCCCTCTCCCTGGCAACATCGACTAGCTCTGACTGGGGGATCCCGAGGCATTCCCAGGCCAGTGTGGAGATGTAATCACCCCACCTGTACCTCGGTCTGCCCCGTGGTCTCTTCCCAGTTGGATGTGCCTGGAAAACCTCCCTCGGGAGGCGACCAGGAAGCATCCTTACTAGATGCCCGAACCACCTCAACTGGCTCCTTTCTACGCGAAGGAGCAGCGGCTCTACTCCGAGTCTCTCACGAGTGACTGAGCTTCTCACCCTATCCCTCAGGGAGATACCAGCCACCCTCCTGAGGAAACTCATTTCGGCCGCTTGTATTCGCAATCTCGTCCTTTCGGTCATTACCCATTACTCATGGCCATAGGTGAGGGTAGGAACGAAGACTGATCGGTAGATCGAGAGCTTTGCCTTCTGGCTCAGCTCTCTTTTGGTTACAACGGTGCGCCAAAGTGCACCCAATACCGCTCCCGCTGCACCTATTCTCCTGTCAATCTCACGCTCCATCCTCCCCTCACTCGAGAACAAGACCCCGAGATACTTGAACTCCTTCACTTGGGATAAGGACTCCCTCCCTACTTGGAGTAGACAATCCACCGGTTTCCTGCTAAGAACCATGGCCTCAGATTTGGAGGTGCTGATCCTCATCCCAGCCGCTTCACATTCTGCTGCAAACCGATCCAGTGAGTGCTGAAGGTCACATACTGATGACGCAAACTGGACCACATCATCTGCAAACAGCAGCGATTCAATCCTGAGCCCACCATACTGAATCCCCTCCCCTCCATGACTACGCCTTGAAATCCTGTCCATGATAATCACAAACAGGATGGGTGACAAAGCGCAGCCCTGGCGGAGGCCAACACCCACTGAGAACAGGCCTGACTTACTACCGAGAATCCGGACACAGCTCTTGCTTTGGGAGTAGAGAGATTGGATGGCCCTCAACAGTGACCCCCGCACCCCATACTCCCGCAGCACCCCCCACAGTATTTCCCGAGGGACCCGATCATATGCCTTCTCCAAATCTACAAAACACATGTAGACCGGATGGGCATACTCCCAAGCCCCCTCCAGGATCCTTGCAAGAGTGAAAAGCTGGTCCGTTGTTCCACGACCAGGGCGGAATCCGCATTGTTCCTCTTCAATCTGAGGTTCGACTATCGGCCGAAACCTCCTTTCCAGCACCTTGGAGTAGACTTTCCCAGGGAGGCTGAGTAATGTGATACCCCTGTAATTGGCACACACCCTCTGGTCACCCTTTTTGAACAGGGGTACCACCACCCCCGTTTGCCACTCCTCAGGCACTGTCCCAGACTTCCACGCAATGTTGAAAAGACGTGTCATCCATGACAGCCCCTCAACACCCAGAGCCTTTAGCATTTCTGGACGGATCTCATCAACCCCTGGGGCTTTGCCACTGCGGAGATGTTTGACTACCGCAGTGACTTCCTCCAGGGAGATTGATGTTTGCCGTCCTTCATCCTCCAGCTCTGTCTCTACCATTGAGGGTGTAGTTGGGTTAAGAAGTTCCTCAAAGTGTTCTTTCCACCGCCCGATCACCTCCTCAGTTGAGGTCAGCAATGTCCCACCCTTACTGTACACAGCTTGGATGGACCCACGCTTCCCCCTCCTGAGGCGCCGGATTGTTTGCCAGAAACGCTTTGGTGCCGACTGAAAGTCCTTCTCCATGGCTTCTCCGAATTCCTCCCACACCCGCTGCTTTGCCTCCGCTACAGCCGAGGCTGCCGTCCTCTTGGCCTGTCGATACCTCGCAACTGAGTCCGGAGTCTCACAGGCTAACAGCCCGGAAGTCCTCCTTCTTCAGCCGGACGGCTTCCCTGACCACCTGTGTCCACCACGAAGTCCGAGGGTTGCCGCCCCTTGTGGCACCAATGACCTTGAGGCCACAACTCTCAACCGCAGCTTCGGCAATAGAAGCTTTGAACAATGACCACTCTGGCTCAATGCCCCCAGCCTCCACAGAGATGCCCGAAAAATTCCACCGGAGGTGTGAGTTGAAGGTCTCCCGGACAGGGGCATCCACCAGACGTTCCCAGTTCACCCGCACTACACGTTTGGGCTTACCAGGTCTGTCCAGAGGCTTCCCCCGCCATCTTACCCAACTCACCACCAGATGGTGATCGGTTGACAGCTCTGCCCCTCTCTTCACCCGAGTGTCCAAAACATGCGGCCTCAGGCCAGATGATACGATAACAAAATCAATCATTGACCTTCGGCCTAAGGTACTCTGGTACCATGTACACTTATGAGCATCCTTATGTTTGAACATGGTGTTTGTTATGGCCAATCCATGACTAGCACAGAAATCCAATAACAAAACCCCACTCCGGTTCAGATCAGGTAGGCCGTTCATCCCCAACACGCCCCTCCAAGTTTCCCCATCGTTACCCACGTGTGCGTTGAAGTCTCCCAGGAGGACTATAGAGTCCCCTTCAGGAGCCCCATGCAGGACTCCATCCAGGGTGTGCAAGAAGGCGGGATATTCCGAACTGTTGTTTGGTGCATAGGCACAAACAACAGTCAGAGTTTTCCCTCCCATGACCCTAAGGCGTAGGGAGGCGACCCTCTCGTCCACCGGGGTAAACTCCAACAAAGCGGCACTCAGCCGGGGACTTGTGAGTATCCCCACACCCGCCCGGCGCCTCACACCCTGAGCAACTCCAGAGTCCAACCCCTATCCAGGAGTTTAGTTCCAGAGCCAGTGCTGTGCGTAGAGGTAAGCCCCACCAGATCTAATTGGTAGCGCTCCACCTCCCGCACAAGCTCAGGCTCCTTCCCCCCCAGAGAAGTGACATTCCACGTCCCCTAAGCCAGTCTCTGTTGGCTGGGTTTGGTCCGTCGATGCCCCCTTCCTTCACTGCCGCCTAACTGGCAGTGCACCCGACCCCAGCGGTTCTTCCCGTAGGTGGTGGGTCCGCGGGAAGAAGTTATTTGTCAATATGTAAATTGTCCAGAGAGGAAGGCCTTGAACAGATAGGGAGAGAGATCATTACCTGTGGAGAGAGTTTGCGGTACAGATTAACTCGTACCTCTGCTTCACCACTCAGGGTACAAGAATCATGGGGAGACGTGACTCCTTGACATTTGACCCCGTCACCTAGCAACACTATCGATACGACAGAGCTTGGAGGTGGCCTGAGAGAGAGAGAGAGAGAGAGAGAGAGAGAGAGAGAGAGAGAGAGTGAGAGAGAGAGAGAGAGAGAGAGAGAGAGAGAGAGAGAGAGAGAGAGAGAGAGAGAGAGAGAGAGAGAGAGAGAGAGAGAGAGAAACAAATGGCTTTTACCATGTCTGGGTCTGTCTTGCATCCTAATTAATAATTTAGGAAACAATTTAATAGACCTTCAAGCCAACACAACACACACACACACACACACACACACACACACACACACACGCACACACACGCACACACACGCACATACACACACACACACACACACACACACGCACACACACACGCACACACACACACAGTGACTGTTGCTCCATGAAGCGGACGATTTCAACACGGTTTGTTTTCAACCAGATTAGGCCAGCGTGTGTCTGGATCGGGAGGAGATCTTGGTGGATTATGAACATGATGCCAGTGCTAATGATGGATCAGCCTCGTCCTGTTCACGCCTATTCCGGCGGTCTGTCCGGATGTTGCTATGAGACGGACCACATTAGAAGTGAAGCAACAGACTATGAAAGTTGGGGCATGGATAATGGGAAGAACACAGTCGCCGGTCAACACCTGATGGACTTCCACCCAGAGACCAGCTGTACGGTAGACTGCTAAACGCTTATTTCCACTTGCTTTGAAGCCACTTCATACTCTGATTGTATGTTTTGGTCGCTTGGGATAAAAGCCTCTGTTAAAATTGAAATGTTTATAGGCTTTGTTCATCTATATATTTTTGGTGGGAGAAGGGAATCGACTCTGCCTCGGTCGGACGTTAACGCTACAACAAACATTGAGGTTCGGCGGATTTGTGTTACAGATTCAAGGACACAATGAAGTTGATTTTGTTTGTGATTTTCTTCATAATTAACTGCCATGTGGTAAGTACAGAACTATCTCAATGTACTGATCAGGAAATAATAGTTTCCTTAAAAATAAGATTTTTAGAAACCTAAATTCAGTTTTCAGTATATAATTTCAGTATTCAGTTGAAACTGAAAAATATATACTTTTTTATACCTTTTTTCTTTTTTTTTGTGTACAGAATTCCGGGCATAGCTTTAGCAGCAGTGACTCTGACAGTGATGAGGTAAAACATATTAATAATATAATAATAATACATATACAAAACAACTGTAAAGTCACTACAATGATTCCAGATTCAAGATCAAGATTTGTACAATGGAAGTACAATGGAATGCTTACTTATTCCCTGCCGCAGTATGACTTTCCTCAAAAAACTATACTTTAACAATACTGTACACAGTAAAAATGACAATAAAAAGAACACTAAAGCGACTGATGAATGCACCATCATCTCTCTTCCCTTCATACAGAGAATCTACACCTACCTGTTCCCCTGGCTCAAACCCAGACCTCTGCCACCCAAGATCCCCTACATATTCTGGCCTCTGTTCCCGGGCCCAATGCCCGCTCCGGCTCCGGCTCCGGCTCCACCTCCGGCTCCACCTCCAGCTCCACCTCCGCCTCCCATTCCCGAGCCCAGCACCACCCCCACCCCCAGCACCACCACCCAGGCCCCTGTCCCCGGCGTCACAATGCCCCGTGGGGACAACGGCTAAAGCTCCAACGCTAAATGCTAAACGATGCTATGCGCAACACGAAACATGTTTTTTTAAATGAAAACCAGAAATATAATCTACTTCAGACTGGTGTGATTGCATAACCGTGTGTGTACATATCCATGAGCATGTTGGTTTTGGTGTGTTGAGTTTCCTTCCTTTTCATGGTGAGATTTAAGATTTGTGAGTGTTGTGTGAAAGTATTGGTTCGCGATTGTTTTTGGAATATTTCTTTTTTTCTTTGTGTATTTGTTTCATGGTTTATTTTTTAAAATAGAAAAATAGCACATAGTAATATCCACATAGTCAGGCTTTCTTACAAAGCTGCAGGCCTGGTCTTGAGGGTGGTGGAGGGTGGAGACATTAATGCGAATCCAGACCAGGGTGTTGTTGACCACGTGGGCCCTACCTTAAGCAGGGGGCTTACCACTCAGCCTGTAATAACCGGGCTTAGCCCTGAAGATGGCTGTGCCTTAGATTCACCATTACTCAGCAGGAACTGCTGCTGTGGTTATGGAGTGACTCAACTACTACTACTACTACTACTACTACTACTGCTACTACTAAGACTGCTACTACTACTACTACTACTACTACTGCTGCTACTACTACTACTAACTACTACTACTGCTGTTACTACTACTACTACTGCTGCTACAACTACTGCTGTTACTACTACTACTACTACTGCTGCTACTACTACTACTACTACTACTACTACGACTGCTACTGCTTCAACTACTGCTACTACTACTTCTACTATTACTACTACTGTTACTACTAATACTACTACTATTACTACTGCTACAACTATACTACTACTATACAAATACTACTTATACTACTACTACTACTACTACTACTACTATACTACTACTATACAAATACTACTACTACTACTACTACTACTACTACTACTACTACTACTACTACTACTACTACTATTACTACTACTACTTTTACTACTACTACTACTACTACTACTACTACTACTACTATTGCTGCAAATACTACTACTACTACTACTACTACTACTAGTACTACTGCTACTACTACTGCTACTACTAATACTACTAGTATTACTACTGCTACCACAAATACTACTGCTAGTACTACTATTACTACTGCTACAACTATACTACTACTATACAAATACTACTACTACTATTAGTACTACTATTACTACTACTACTACTACTACTATACAACTACGACTATTACTACTGCTACTACTGATACTACTACTATTAGGACTACTATTACACCTACTGCTACTACTATACTACTACTATACTATTACTACTTCTTCTACTGCTGCTGCTGCTACTACTACTATAAGTACTACTACTACTACAACTACTACTACTACTACTAGTAGTACTTATACTACTACAACAACTACTACTACTACTACTGCTACAATAACTACTACTTCTACTACTACTATTACTATACTATTACTATTACTACAGTCTGTGTGTCTGTGAAAAGAAATCCTTCATTTTCTCAATACAGCTATATTCATACCATGGTTTCTACAGGGCTTATATTTTTTTAATTGATACCGATAACGAATGTATCGACTAACATCGTTTTAAATATATGTAGATTGAGAATAAATATAAAGACATTGCTAAATATATAATCTAATATATAATCTAATATAAATATAAAGGCATTTTATATACATATATATGTGTGTCTGTTATGCTGTTTGTGTGTGTGTGTGTGTGTGTGTGTGTGTGTGTGTGTGTGTGTGTGTGTGTGTGTGTGTGTGTGTGTGTGTGTGTACACGGTGGGTGGTTCTTGTGTGGTATGTGGTATCCTTCCTGCTTCTAGCAGCCACGTAAACAGTTTTCAGAGTGTATTTCTGTGTGTGGAACAGGGAGCATCTGTCCAGATCCTTCGTTATGAGTTATTAAACAGTATGGTGCCCTATACTGTATATACAATGTACATTCATGAAAATAAGTGATCTTTAATATCAATGAATTAACACAGAAGTAGATATGGATTAATTTACTTATCTGGCTAATGCAATATTGTCATGTGGAATGTTGTTAATTTAATGACAAAATCGTGCTTTCTATGTTTCTTATGTTATTAGTCCTATGTCTCATTTGACTGTATAATGTTTTCATTGGCTTTTACTTGTGTCACTATGTACAAAGGCAAATAGATATTCATAAAATCTTCAAATTAATTGTCATTTTTTATGAGAAACAATCTTTTGATGCTAGCAAACCTGTTGTGTATCTCTTATCATACCAGTGTGTTCCCTACAGAGCGATATTAGAACAGAAATACACAGTTATACATACACAGTTATAAATCCACAGTTATATATCCACAGTTATACATACACAGTTATAAATCCACAGTTATACATACAGTTATAAATCCACAGTTATACATCCACAGTTATATATCCACAGTTATAAATCCACAGTTATAAATCCACACTTAAACATACACAGTTAGAAATCCACAGTCCTACATAAACAGTTATAAATCCACAGTTATAAATCCACGCTTAAACATACACAGTTATGAATCCACAGTTCTACATACACAGTTCTAAATACACAGTTATACATACACAGTTATAAATACACAGTTATACATACACAGTTATAAATACACAGTTATACATCCACAGTTATAAATTCACAGTTATACATACACAGTTATAAATACACAGTTATACATCCACAGTTATAAATACACAGTTATACATACACAGTTGTGGCAAAAAAGGAAGGTGACACAAAACAGCAGAGAAACAAAGATACATATTTTTCTTTCTCATAAGTTTCCATTACCTGTGTTATAAATCAATGTACGCCTCTTAATATTTATTAGCCTACCTAGTGCGGCGACTGAACACATATACACACTTTCAAAGACCAGTTCTGTCTACTCATAAATAACAGCTTTGCTTTCCTCGCCTGCAGGGTTTGTTTTATTTTACAAAATAAATTTCGATTTTTGCTTAGTTCAGTCTGCAGCGTCTGGTTAACCATAATTACTAAAGCATGAGACAATGACACATCCACCACACCTAGAGGTGGAGGATCTCAGGAAAACCAAACTAAACCACCGTGGGGCCCTGCGTATTTGTTCAAACATCTTTCCTAGACATTACACCATTACTAACAAACTAAAATTGACAGTTTGGAGGTGTTCCGTTGACTGACTGTCGTTTTTTTATAACTCATGACTTAATTTGCTTAATAACTGCTGGCGTGTGATTGGTCGCTTGTGTCCACGTTGAGAACATAAGTTCCTCTCCCTACAGGTTCTCAGCTTATACCTTCTGAAGGCCGTCACTGAGATCTTGAGTTGTAGGGGTTGCTGTTGTTCATTTGAATCTTTGGGAGATGGTGGTGACCTTCATAGTGCTATGTCTGGCTCTCTCAGCAGCTGCACTACCTGTAAGTGACATCAGTTCTTAAAGTATTTATTTTGGCCTGGATAAACTCTGTAACTTGTTACATAAGCAAACTTGGTTATGCTTGAAGTTACGTTAATCGTCTTTCAAATTTTATTGTTTTGCTTGTTTTGAAATTTGTAGGGGACTTTCTGTGAACTACTCCAAGAAGTAGTGACCGAATAATATAACCGACATGTACATTTCAACTTTTTTTAATTTAAAATTTGTCCAGGTAACTCCAGGTCCGGAGACACAAGGAGGGGAACTTCCACCCATGGAGCCTGCAGGTCAGAAACCTGGACCTCAGGTGCTTGTCCAGATCCTCCCTAACCAACAGACTCAGCAGCCCCTCACTCTGGCCAACCAGCTCCAAGAGCCCCAGCACCTCCCCCACTATTACCGGCTGAACCAGCTCCCAGATATGCCCCAGTATTACCTGTCCATGCACCAGCCACCCTGGTTCACACACAGAGGGCTTCCCATAGGGATGCCTTCCCAGCCTGCCCTCCAGCCCGCCATGCAGCCTGCCATGCAGCCCGCCTTCCAGCCTGCCTTCCAGCCAGCCTTCCAGCCAGCTATCCAGCAAGTCTTCCAGCCAGCCCTCCAGCCAGCCTTCCAGCCAGCCATCCAGCCAGTCTTCCAGCCAGCCATGCAGCCAGCCATGCAACCGGCCCTTCAGCCAGCCTTGCAGCCAGCCCTTCAGCCAGCCATGCAGCCGGCCTTTCAGCCAGCCCTCCAGCCCAACATGCTGGGACCACTTCAACCAACACTGCAGGGAGCTCAGGTTCCCATCCAGCCCAATCATCAAGCCCAGCATCCTGTGGTATACTAGGGTTATGATCACGATGTTATGTCTTCTATAAACACAATGCTTCTGGTCCTATGTCTTTCCTAATCACAGTGCTACTGGTCCTATGATGTTTATAGTCACAGTGATACTGGTCCTATGAGGTTTATAGTCAGTGATACTGGTCCTATGTATTTTATAATCACAATTATAACTCTACCAATGTATTATTTATAATAATTCTATATTATATATATATGATATATATATATATATTATAATTTATATTATGTATATATGAAAACCATTAATGAAACTAATTACACTGTTGCTGTGTTTCCAGATGCTAAGTCCTTATGGATACTTTCCTTTCTATCCATCCCTCCAAGGGAATCAGCAGGTGAGAACACATTGATTTGCGTCAATAACATCTGTGTGGTCTAATATACACACACGCACTAGACTAGAAACACATGATAGTGATGGTCCCCAGGCCCTGCTTCATCCAGCCATGTCTTCTCCCACACGCAAATCAGAGAAACGCATTTGAATATCTTTTATTTTTTTCTGTGTTGAGACCAATCACTTTTTTTGAAACTGACAACATAGCCATGTGTTACCTAGTGAGGGATTGACTGGTTATCCACAGGTGATTTTGCTCATCAATGACCTGCTGGGCGTCTCGTTCAGCTGGGTGTCAGGATATCCTGATGCCTACTAGACCTTGGTGTATATATGACGCTGTGTGAATATGTATCTGTAATGACAGTACACTAGATAAAGTTGATATAATGTATTACATTACATGTATTTTTCATTTTACTCTATATTAATGCATTCAAATACATCATCTCACTTTGATCTCTCCTCCCCCCTCCTTCCAAAAGTACACACCATATACATATCCAATGATGTATCCAGCTGCCCCTGCAGCCCCTGATGTGAACGCACCACCCAACCCTCCCCTTAACAGTCCAGTAGCACCTGGGGAAGCGGCACTGCAGCCTCCAGGAACCCCTAGCCAGCCCACGGACCAGCAGCAGCCACAGGTACCTCCAGCCCTATTCCTTAGAGAGAGAGAGAGAGAGAGAGAGAGAGAGAGAGAGAGAGAGAGAGAGAGAGAGAGAGGGCCACCATTCCTTTGCTGCTACAACCTACCCCGCTCTATTAATTGATAACCCCTGTGTTGTTACCCTTCTCCTTCACAGAACCCTCAAATTGTGTACATGATTCATCCGCAAATGGTAACGACACAACAGTGACTCATGAGAGAATATACAGTATATATACAGCCATTAAGAAGTAGACATTAAAAAGGTGTATGTATCAATTAATGTGTTGATGTTCATGTTGTGCCATTCTCTCCCAGAACAATCAGCTGGGTGGGCTAAGCTCTGAAGAGCTTGAGGTAACAATCTTCAGACCTTTATTCTTTATCTGAGTTAATGACTTCAACACACAGTCCCAGATCCACCCAGTCATACAGAGAACCTCCACTTGACTCCCCCCCTGACCCGGCCCTGGCTTCCCCTGGGTCTCTCCTCCTGCCCCCTCCATCTCTATTTCTCTACAGATGGTGGCTAAACTAAGCAAGAGTAGGCTCTTCGTACACAACATCCAGCCTAACATGCAGGCTTTCGGCGCTGTACCCGGCAGCCCGACGCTTCCCATCTTCAATTTGCCATCCTCTGGTCCCATCAACTCTGGGTCGACGGTCCCCCAGGTGGAGGCCCCGGAGCTCAATGAGGTACCTGCAGGGTTGGATCGCCCAGGGGGCAACTAAGTCACCGTCCGACCCTCGTGACTCGTCTCTATCCACCCTGGGCTGGCGGGTCCCCATGTGGGGGCCCCGGAGCCAGCGAGGAACTCCTTCTCAGGGGATCCGTCCTCCAACAGTCCAGCCCCCCCCCCCCCTCCTTCTGGCCAGAACCTGCCCAGCATGAGGTCTCCTCTGGGGACTCCTGCTGCTGGTACTGGACTTCTTACTCACGAATCAGATACCTTTTAAAAGTCATATTATTGTTTTATCATCTGTTTTTATTTGTTTTAGAATACATTAAATACAGTATAATAACACGTTTGTCAATGTGCATTGATGTCAGTGACATTCATGAAAACTAAGAGCACATAATTAATAGAAACATAGAAACACAGCCTTTAGTATTGAACAACATTGTAATATTAATTTGAAAGGTACTGCATTCCTTTTTTTGGGGATAGGATTTCATATGCATAAATTAATTAATTCCATTTGGTGGACACATTCATCCAAAGTACTTCCAATAAATGTCAACTAGATTTATGGCTTTCTTGTATGCTGTCATATATATATGACATATATCATTATAAATAATAATAACCAGTCCTACTGTGTTAAAAAATAACTTCTGACTTAGCAGGCCCACTGTGTTATAACACAACTTCTGATCCATCAGTCCTAATGTGTTATAACATAACTTCTGATCCACTAGTCATACTGTGTTATAGTGTAACTTCTGATCCACTAGTCCTACTGTGTTATAGTATAACTTCTGATCCATCAGTCCTTATGTGTTATAGTATAACTTCTGATCCATCAGTCCTTATGTGTTATAGTATAACTTCTGATCCATCAGTCCTTATGTGTAATAGACTATAACACATAAGGACTGATGGATCAGAAGTTATACTATAACACATAAGGACTGATGGATCAGAAGTTATACTATAACTTATAGTATAACTTCTGATCCAGTAGTCCTACAAGTTATAGCAGAAGTTCTGGAGGGAAAGGCACAGAAAAAGTCACCGGAAACTAGAAAATTAACGTTTAGTTTCCTGTTTTGTTACGGAGATATTCTACTGAAGAGAAACTCATTCACACGAATGGTGTTCTAAACGTTTAAAAGTATGGATTCATTAAATTTGGTATTTATATATGTCTTATATATATAATTAATGGTTATATTCAAGTAACTTAACTTTATGTAGACCTGTTGGTTAAATTTAATTTGGCTAATATAATTTCTATAATTTCTATTTAACACTTTTAGACCTTCTTGCGCCACTGCTAACTTACCATATCTAATGAGCTCACGTTCTATGACCTGGTCCACCAGCCGGATTTACCAATGTTCCGATGTTTCCAGTCTGCCCCTGGCTGACAAGTGTAACACCCAAATGCAGTAGGCCAGCAGTCCACTAGCCCGGGCCGGTAGCCTACTAGCTTGGGCTGGCAGTCCACTAGCCTGGGCCGGTAGCCTACTAGCCTGGGCCGGTAGCCCTCTAGTCCATGCCAACAGCCTACTAGCCTGGGCTGACAGTCCACTAGCCTGGGCTGGTAGCCCTCTAGCCCATGCCAACAGCCTACTAGCCTGGGCTGGCAATCCACTAGCTTGGGCCGGTAGCCCTCTAGCCCATGCCAACAGCCTACTAGCCTGGGCTGGTGGTTCACTAGCCTGGGCCGACAGCCCACTAGCCTGGGCCGGCAACCCACAAGCCTGGGCTAGTCAGACCCACAGCACTTGGTTATTTGTTATTAAGTGGGGCAAGGGTTATTTATATACTGTATATATATTATTTAGATATTTAAATTTTCTTTGCTTTGGCCCCAATTGTCAAGCAGCCCTCCGGGAATTCCTGATGCTTCAGATGGCCAGTCCGTCATTGCCTTTTCCTTTGCTTGAATCACCCCTCACACCATCCCGCCCCTCACACCATCTTTGTACAGCCCTGCTACTGCCTCTGGGGAATCAAATCCCAAACAATGCCAGTGTTACTGTCATGCTCCCAGCTGGGATAGGAGCCCATGGGTTTGGGGGAGTTTCAGGATGTTTTTCTGGCATATCTGAGGGATTAGTGCTGCCAACAACTGTTTAGCTAGCAGGCTCATATATCACATTTATTTATGAAGTTTGGAGGCCTGCAAATCCCTTTAAGCCTGCAGCTGTGAAAAACATGAAATAGACTAATAAACTTTGCTCCACCTGGAGTTGGAAAACATCACGTGTCAAAGATACCACCTCTGCCTCCTAGCAGCGGTCAGCTTCCCTCCCTCTCACTGACTGTGCCTGTGTGCATGTGTTTGTGTATGTGTGGTGGGCGTGGCTTCTGGTTCCCAGTTCCCGATCATTAATCAATCTCTCTCCCTCTGCCTCTACGCCTGCTGTCAATCTACTCCACCAGCATGCAGTGTATCAGCGCCGGGGTTCGGCAGTCACTCAAGGTTCTCCCTGTGTCCAATTCCCCTCTCTGTTTCCCCGTCTGCCCACCTGTCTACCTGTCTACCTGTCTACCTGTCTACCTGTCTACCTGTCTGCCTGTCCCGCCAGGCCTACCTGCCCTACGTTTCTCACCTCCCATCCTCCTACCCCTGTTTCCTCCAGTAAAACCCTTTAATTATTATATAACATTGTTATTATTTTTTAAATAATAACAATAATTATTATTCATATTAGTATTTACAACACCTGGTCTGTGTCTCTGTGTTTGTGTTGTTGGGTCCACTCGCCCTCAGACCCTAACCTAAAGCCATGATGAAATCCATGATATTGAGAAATAAAAGGTGAAAATACTGACCAAACCACTTCCGTCACTTCAAAGTACCGAAACAAGGATCACTCACTGACAAATCCCCTTCAGTCAGTATGATCTGACAATTCATTTCAAGTGTGATTCACACGTGTGTGAAAGCGCACACACATGTGTGTATGTGTGTGTGTGAGCCACATGTAGTGGATGCGGTGCATGTTGATTGGCAGTCTGCTGTTCATAATTGCAGAAACCCGGTGAAGCTCTGTTGATTCTATTAATACGGCCCTCGCAGGCGGGGGGGCCCAGCTGGGAGTCGGGGCAGTGGGAAGAGCTGAGGAATAATACTGCCTTTATTTGCAGCCATGGCTTCATGTAAAACACAGTCTCCCTAGTGTCTCATTAGGGTCTCGTGTTTGAATATTTCATATTGTGACGTCCTGTGTGGCAATGCTCAGAGCCCAGCATCCTCACAGATGAGACGTATTATGTATAAAATGTTTGTCTCATCATGGCTGATTAAGAATTAACATAAAGCACATTTTTTCCAGTGTGTGTGTGTGTGTGTGTGTGTGTGTGTGTGTGTGTGTGTGTGTGTGTGTGTGTGTGTGTGTGTGTGTGTGTGTGTGTGTGTGTGTGTGTGTGTGTGTGTGTGTGTGTTTGTGTGTGTGTGTGTGTGGGTGTGTGTGTGTGCGTTATACTTTTTTGTTGACCATTCTAGTCAAGTCAAGTCAAGTCAAGTTTATTGTCACTTCACAGTTTACACACAAGTATACAAGTATAAAGCAGTGAGTGAAAATCTTATGTGCAATACCCGACGACAGACAGCAGTTAGAAAAATAAGATAAGATAAAAACAGAATAGAATAAACTAAGTAAAAAATAAAACATTTTAAATAAATCAGCACAGAAAAAGAGCAATATGTATACAGTATATAAATCAATGTAATAAAATATACATTGTTATATGCTATACGCCCTTGTTCAGCAGCCTGATGGCCTGACTGTGGAAGCTATCTCTGAGTCTATTTGTACGGCACTTGATACTGCGGTATCGCCTGCCTGACGGTAACAGTGAGTACAGTTTGTGGCTGGGGTGGGCAATGTCTTTTATGAAGCGTTTGGCCTTGACCACGCACCGCTGGTTGTATATATCCAGGAGGGAGGGGAGCTCACCTCCAACGATATACTGGGCCGTCCGCACCGCCCTTTGAAGCGCTCTGCACTCCAGTGCGGTGCAGTAGTACATGATCACTTTAAGAAACAGGGCAATACCTTAGAGCACTCGCTGAGCTCAACATGTATAATTGAGGTGCTGTGCAGTGTTGTTTCTATTGAGGAAAACAAGTTTTTGTTCAGTTTCCTCGAGGACTGACGTCAGACCTCAGCAGAGGGCTGCTGGCTGTTCTCCCAAATGTCATGACAACAAAGATGGAGATGACCCATAGAAAGTTAGCAATGTGGTGGAACATGCCCATATCAACACACACACACACACACATACATAATGTATACGCACACCAGTACATACATATACACAGAGACACACACACACACACGCACACACACACACACACACACACACACACACACACACACACACACACACACAAACACACACACACACACACACACACACACACACACACACACACACACACACACACACACACACACACACACACACACACACACAAACACACACACACACACACACACACACACACACACACACACACACACACACACACACACACACACACACACACACACACATACACAAGCACAAACATACGTAATGTATACACAGACACACACACACACAAACACACACATACATACACACACACACACACGCACATGGTGTCATAACTAAAAGTTCAATCAAAAACAGGGGCAGGTAGGACAACCCTCACTGACTAGTAAGCATTTCTTCACAAACATACAATAGAATACAATGCAATGTTCTGCCTTAGTGCAAACCTCCCCTACATCTTAATAAAAATAGTATTATATATAAATATAGATCTATACCGGTGGAGCTGTGCTTGCTCTTGAAAAGTATAGAGGTAACTAAAGCTACTTAACACACCACATACTGTATAATGATGACGGTGCTTTAGGTTCATTCTAAGCCAATGGGACGCGGCCAAATTGTGATCCTTCCTACCTGGACTTGGGTTGATCATAAGGAATCTAAATATTAAATCATCTGGTAAAACGTTTTTGGGGTAATTTTTCTGCGTATCATATTATGTGGTAGCACTTTATGACTTTTATTGCCATATTGCTCCTCTGAATTGGTTTTACTTTCTTGAAATTCCCTTTGGCCTTCTTCAAACGGAAATTTATTTTTCGCTTTTTCATTCAGTCAAAAACCAATAGTAGTAATAATAATTAACATAAATAGTAATAGTAAAAAAGTGGGCGAATAACTTTGTTTTTTCTGTGACATATTTAACAAGCTTTTCTTTTTTACTTATATATTTAATATTTTTATAAATTATTATTTAATATAGAACAATGATAATCAAGTTTAATCAAGTTAACTCAATTCATATTTCATATTCTATCTTAACTGAAAGCATTCTTGGTTTGGTTTAATATTCATTAACTTTTCATTTTTCACTGCTTCTATAACCCAAATTAAATCCTAACATTGTCATCCATATTACATTACACTATCATACACTATCATACTTTTGCTGAACTTTCTGGACTCATTACAGTAACTGCACTGAACTGCACTGTATTCATGATGCTGCTACAACACCGGCCCTTTTAAATGCTTTTTTGCACAATTCAATCTATATGTATACATAATGTATATATCATAAGTCACTTTATTGGTATTTTTATTGTGTACAGTATTGTTATAGTATAGTGTTGTATAGTATGAGTATAGTATTGTTGTAGGAAATTCATTCTGCGGGAGGGAATGAGGAGAAACCATTCCATTGTACTAGTTGCAAATGGCAATTAAACATCTTGAATCTTGAATCTTGAGAACAATGTTCACAATAAACAAGATATACAATATATCTGTACATTTCTGTTGGCAAAATCAGTGTATTTTGAATTGAAAACACAATAAGATATGAAGGTCTACAGTTTGGCCCAGGTGTACACTGCTCTAGACGGTATAATCCAAGAGAGTCTGCTATTACTCAGAATAGGGGCCCTGACCACTGGTTATTTCCTAAAGCTCAAGATGAGAGTTCTCTGTGCTCTACGAGCCCATTGGCTGCAAGATGAAGGAGCACAGTATAAAAATGAGTAAATATCCAAGAGGAAGATAGAAGCGGCTGCAGCAACCAAACTGACGATCAACTCCGTCTTCAGCCACCACAGCATCTTCATCCTCAGAGTGTTACAACGGTGCCAAAAGGGGTGAGAAGCTTCACTTTGAAATGTCATGTTATCCTGAACTGACGCCGCAATTTAATGTAGTGCTCAGTGTTTGTCGTTATGAGAGGAACTTATGTGAACAGTACAATACGTTCATCTTTTAGAAAAACCCTGCAAACATGAAGTTCATCATCCTATGCCTGTGCCTGTCTAGTTCAGTCTCCGCTGCACCGGTGAGTACATAAACCACAGGCCTCTCCAAGGTCCTCAATGGGAACTTCATAAAAGTCAGCTGTGTTTATTGGTCAACTAATATGTCATATGAATCCGGTGCATGTGTCAGAATTTAATTGTTTTTGCCTATGGATGCAGTCGTTCCTCCATTACCTGAATCACTATGGAGGTTTCAGGCAGCCAGGCCCTCCCACCCAGGTAATCAGCCAATCACAACACAGTTAAAAACATGCAAACAAAAATATACAGCTTCAGAAAGGGTCTATTTTGAGGCAGGAGGTTACATTTAAATGTAACATTTAAATGTTTTTGTTTAAATATCAGACCCTTCGCTTAAAGTAAAGTTAATCTGAAGATGCTGATCTAGATTTCATCATGTTATGCATACTACAACACAAGTGAATGTCATGTATTTGTATTGCATTTAAATTGGTTTTGTAACTGATAGTCTTGTTTCTGCTCAGATGAACAACGGCTATGGAGGGATTCAGACAGGACCTGCACCGATCAGCATGGAGATCGTGGGTTACATTATACACTATATACTATAAATTATACACTATATACTATACATTATATACCTTCCTGTCTGCTGTAGCAGGCCATCACCCAGCTTTGTGTGTGTGTGTGTGTGTGTGTGTGTGTGTGTGTGTGTGTGTGTGTGTGTGTGTGTGTGTGTGTGTGTGTGTGTGTGTGTGTGTGTGTGTGTGTGTGTGTGTGTGTGTGTGTGTGTGTGTGTGTGTGTGTGTGTGTGTGTGTGTGTGTAGGTGTACCCTCAGGTGTACCCTCCACTATTCCCCGGAGGGGCTGCAGGTGGATCAGTACCAGGCTCAGTGAGTACATATTTTATAGTATTTGTCTGAAAACTTTTTTTGTTTTCAAATACTGATGTCATCTTCCAGTTGCTAATGTCAGCTGGCAGTTGCTACTGGCTAATGTCAGTTGCTAGTTGCAAAAGAAAACTGCCAGTTGCTAATGTTAGTTACTACTTGTAAATCTAACTAGCATCTGCTCATGTCAACTGTCATTTTATAATGCTAGTTACTACTTGCTAATGTCAACTGGCAGTTGCTTATGTCAGTTCCTAAAACATCAGTTTCTATGTCCTAGTGTCAGTTGCTAGTTGTGAATGACAACTGTCAGTTGCTAGTTGTGAATGACAGTTCAGTTCATCAGTTCATCTTTTCTTAGCTGTTTTTTTGTTGTTCCTCCAGTCCAATCCTTCCCAGGCCTTTATTAAATATTCCCTGCCTAAGACAAACGGAAAAAGTGTGGAAATTGTAAGTGATCTTTTCTCCAAAAATACGGAAACCTCTTCAGGCTCAAGACACCACACACACACACACACCCTTATTGACCTTTACTACCTGGACTCCAAAAACTATAATGATTCATTTATTTTTCTCCCCAGTACTACCCCTTTAACTTCTCACAGCAGAGGGTAACTATTAGTAATTACAATACTAATCATGTATTTAATCAATATAAAGTATATCCCCACTGACTGAAGATGTGTTTTCCTTTCAGATGATGCCAAACATTCCCCAGCTACAAAATATTCCCAACGTGAGACACATTTCAAAAATCATTCTTCTATTCTTGTTTTGGTCAGTGGTGTTGTTTGACCAGGTATAGCATACTTACTGTACTCTTCCCGATGTGTTTCTCTCTAGTTCTCTCCCTTTGAATATCCATCTTTTCCCCAAATGACCGGACCCCAGCAACCTGCCAATGTGAGCGATCTATCTATCTATCTGTCAAGTGCAATTTGGTTTCCCCAACATGCAATGCTAACATGCTTTGCTTTGCTTTCCCCATAAAGAGCCCAACCTTTGAGACCAGCCCTCCTCAGCTCCAGGTCCCGTTCCAAGCCCCCCAACAGGACCAACCCCCGCCGACCAAGCAGGTCCATAATGTAGCTCACCTGGTCCTATGATATGTTCAAAATGAATGATAAAGAGCGTATAACTCAAAATGTCCATAGGTGTTTTATTATATAACCTACGGTTTACACAATAATATACCATTTAAATCTGAGAATTGTTAAAATGTTGAGTAGAATACCAAAATATTAATTGAGTTGTTTTTTTTTTTGCCTTTGCAGGTCCCCGGAAATCCGACCAACTGACGACTGGCCAATTCCAAGAAGGAAATCCCATTCAAGACTTTTCTTAATCTCAAGCTTTATCTTATCAATTTTTTTTTGTAAATGTAGATTCTATACATGCTTGGTAAATCGAATCTCCAAATAGCTGCTAATTTTCCCGCTTTCATTTAGTTAAGGGTTCAAATGACTTAAGGCAACAATGCATCTTTTTAACAACACACGCATGCGTGCTCATGTGAATACAGCCAAGCGGCAGGCTGCTCTTTCTAGGCTTGACAAACCCCTCTAGAGCTCTCTACAGGGGAGACACACTGCAGAATGTGGTGTGTGATAGGTTAAAATGTGTTGCATTCTGTGTATTTTGTACATTTAAATGTGCATTTTTCCACACTGAATAAAAATCTCTGTTCTCAAGCAATCCTTTGGCCTTCATTTAAAAACAGTACTTAGATGCATTACAACATACTAGATTTAACTGTTAGCTGAGTTACAGATTTCTCTTACTTAGTAACACCAACAGTAATAGCAAAGATATTGACAACTGCAATAGGAATACAACAATTAATAGTAATTGCAATAGAAATTGCAATAGTAATAGCAATTGCAACAGCAATAGTTATATAAATAGTCAAAGCACTAGTCATCCATCCATCCATCCATCTTCTCCCGCTTATCCGTAATCGGGTCTTGGAGGTAGCAGCTTCAGCAGGGGACTCAAAACTTCCCTCTCCCTGGCAACATCGACTAGCTCTGACTGGGAGATCCCGAGGCATTCCCAGGCCAGTGTGGAGATGTAATCACCCCACCTGTACCTCGGTCTGCCCCGTGGTCTCTTCCCACCTGTACCTCGGTCTGCCCCAAGGTCTCTTCCCACCTGTACCTCGGTCTGCCCCAAGGTCTCTTCCCAGTTGGATGTGCCTGAAAAACGGCCCTCGGGAGGCGACCAGGAAGCATCCTTACTAGATGAACCACCTCTGGCTCCTTTCTATGCAAAGGAGCAGTGGCTCTACTCTGAGTAGAGTAGAGCACTAGTCATAGTTAATGGAATGGTAAATGAACTGCATTTATATATAGCGCTTTTCTAACCAGTGGCCACTCAACGTTCTTTGAGACAGCAAGAACGTCAGGAGCAGTTAGGGTGTCTTGCTCAAGGACACATCCACCGTTTTTCGTAGGAGGAGCCGGGGTTTCGAACCAGCAACCTTCCGTTTGTCAGACGACTGTTCTACCTCCTGAGCTACTGCCGCCCCATTGTAGCCAAATTGTTATAGCAATAGTAATTGTAATAAAGATAGCATACATATAATAGTAATGTGCAGGTACAGTGTGCCATATTCCTTAGTAACTCAGTGTGCTAACAGAACAGTAGCCTAGTCTGCAGCTACCACATGTTGTCTTATTGCTATATGCACTGATTTTACTGATGAAATAACATGGAACATACGTAATGGTTTTTTTTAACTATCAATGGCCATAAAGGGACTGGTGTTGAAAATCGGGTTCCGCTTTATCACCTAACTAAATTTGGCTTTTATGGCTTGTATAAATACTGCTCTAAGTTAACCTGGGATGGAGTGAGGGAGAACAATAGCTCATCTTCCTCCTCCCTCTTCCATGACATGCTTCATCCCCTCAGGCAACCAGACACTAATAGCTTGAACATATCTTCATGCAGGCCCTACACTGTGTCTTTTTCAAATTCAAGACTATGAATGTTTTGGACATTTTAAACACCTTCTTGCCTTAGGAAAATAAAGAATCTTAAAATGTCAGTTTCTCCGATGAGAGGAAAACATATTCTTGTTTTTTCTTCTGGTCATGTCAGCTCCTACTCTATAGCAGCGGACATGACACAGCTGAAGAGGTTCCATGTTCTTTACAACCGTTTCTTTACTGTAGGCACCTAGCCATTTATTGAACACTTTTCATGTCACGTCAAGTTAATTTCTGTGTGCAAATTAACAGTATGATGTGGACACACATTCACAGCCCCCATTCCCTCACTTAGGGACTCTCCAACCTTCAGATAAACTCTAGGAGATAACAGACAAATCACTGAGAGGAAGGTCACCAGAAGAAGAGCTAGACCTTTCCGCCAGGGTAAACAAAGCGGCTTGCTGTAAAAGCTGTCCCAGCTCAAACTGTTAAGAACAGTTTAAATGCCCTTGACGTAATGTAATGTGTGTTTTGGTATGTGATTGTAATTCATGGTTGTATTTGCCTTCAGCTGAATAGTACTTCAGCACTTGCATGTTCATGCCCGGATCGGCTCGAAAACAGCCTCCCCTCCTGGCCTATTATTAACTGTTCCCTTTAAGTTGGAAAACATTTCATGATGTCAGACAGCATCCTTATCACCTCTCTCAACTTAGTAGACAATTTCATCAAAAAGCGACTAACAGTGAATTAAAATCAGTGTAATTATAGAGCAGGTTGGCTTGTTCAAGGACACATATAGGCTATAGACATTGATCGAACCCAGAACCTTATGAGACTGGGACAAGCCACATCCTGCGCCTTCCTTAACATAAACAATGTGTCACACAGCAATGTGTTTTGTGTTTTTCACAGCTGGTTTTACCTTTTAGTCTCATCTTGTATGTTCATGAAAGTGTCTTTCTTCAGGCTTCAGTTCCTTCATTTATAAAACATGGAGAAAAGATTATGTGTTTCCTTGAAATGACACACACAGGGAAAGTGTACTTAATTACAGTGTATAATTGGTATGATTTACATCTTTTTGGTTCAATACAGGCTTTTTGGTACAATTCACAGGCTGTTCACTGTCTTCGGAAAGATGTCATTCCGTCATTCCGTGGCTCATTTCTGTTACAGTGCTACCAAACATATGAACCTTCCTCTCCTGTATATACCAGCCTGGCTGGGGAAAGGCTCCTGTCCAGGCCTTTAAGACGTGCACTGTGGATAGTTGTGTCTAAAATAGCCTCCTAAGCAGGCTGCCCGCCTGTCATCATCCACAGCTCCGCAGTCTGAGTAGCGGAGGAGTGACGGAGAACAAAGCAATCAGAAGAAAACGCTCCGGAGCTCACTGAAAGGAAATACGATTTGAGCAAGTGTCTCTCAGTGCGATTGATACTAGCAGTTAGGACTATTGCAAAACAACTTGAACGTCTAATGACATTTCTGGCCGGTCACTGTTTGTTACCTGAGCGCTATGGAAATTGTAAATTCCAAATGCTACTTTCACTTGCTGGTTTTTCGACCAAAAGCATCTTGGCTCAGTTCCAGTGTTTTTTTGGCGCTAATGTCTATGGCAGCCGTGGTTTGTGATGCACTGCTTCCTGTTTGCGATATGTGTTAATTATGTGCTTTATTTTTTCGGCACCAAGCAATATTTTCAATTGATTCTCGGTGCACCTCAGCACCTCACTGTCGCATTAATCTGACACATTAATCTGACATGTTGTTGGATGACTGTAGACAACAGAAAGGGCCTTGCGATTAGCCCTTGTTTTGTCTGAAACAGAAGTTGGAATCAATTTAAATATGATTTTCCCCCCAAGCACACGCATCAAGATGGAAGAATTACACATTTTGGTACAACTGTGGATCACGTGCTGTGCACACTCTCTAGTCTAGGAGATATGGAGCCCACCAAAGTGTCTGCAGCAGTCACTGACAGACACCGTACATCTCAGCACATTGTGGCTCTAATGCTAGCACGCTTCATCCCTCCGCCCTCGTGCCCTAGGAACCCGACTTGTAACAACAGGCCGTCCATTGAGCATCGTCCTGCGGCTTTTTCTTCTCACAGAGACAAGTGCAAGAGGTTAGACAAATATACAGGCGCCACCTTGTCACACTATTTATGTCTAGGGCTGGAGCCTGCAGCATGAGCCTGCAGGCTGGATATGTGTTGCTCATTCATTGTGTTTAATTCATCTTAGTGCACACGCAGAAAGTGAACCAGCACACCACCACCAGCCCAGCTGCTGTACTCTTCTCATCTAGAAAATGCATTGAATACAATACTGACGTTTTTTATTCTTAAACATGGAGCTGCATGGGTGCCTTTGTGACCCTCAATGACTCTTGTTCATTCAGCTTCTATGACACACTATAGCACTGAGATTGGCTTCTGTTCCCTCACTAATAGGACTGGATTGTCGCTGCATGGAATGAGCCACATTATGTATTACTCATTATGCATTACACCCCTGGTATTGATAGGTGTTGCACCACTCCAGTTTGCTCATTACAGAGTTAGGTGTTGGGATTGGCTCGTTTGAGCATCCTGGAACAATGAAGAACTTGGAATGGAGAACAGATGTTCACCTAGCAGAAATATTGGATGGTTTGATCGTAGGGGCTAATCTTCTAGAATCTTTCAGGAAACCATGACAACTCACTTTGAGTTTGAGTTTCTTCACCCAATGTGGCATACGCTCTACAAGCAGTCATGAGTAAGAAGGACTTACCACTAAAGGTCAGACATTTCCTTTGCAGATGACTCTGTTCTATTTCAATTCAGAATGCTTTTTGCACCATCCGCCATATGTATATACATAGTATCGTGTTGTTTATAATTGATAGTTGATAGTAGATAGTATACAGTGTTGTATATAGTAGATAGTATATAGTAGATATTATATAGTGTTGTTTATAGTAGATAGTATATAGTAGATAATATATAGTGTTGTTTATAGTATAGCAAAGTATAGGATAGTATAGTGTAGTGAAGTACAGCATTGCTGTTGACATTCACAATACGGGAGTGAATGGGGAGTAAGCATTTCATTGTACTTCACATCAAATAAATTAAAAACATCTTGAATCTTGAATCTAGTAGTAAAAGTGCTTTGTTAATCCAAATGGTTCCACTGTCCAATGGTCCCAAGGAAGTAGGTGTTATAAAACTCTCAGTTCATACTTCCCTGTGTCACCACCTCATATGTTACATGACAGTCACATGACAGTCATGTGCGACAGCTGTGATCTTCACCGTGAAGGTCTGATCCCTTTTCAGACGAGCCTTCGCCCGGGCCCCCCGGCTCCTCGGCGAACCAGTCTCACAAGCTTCCCTCGGGGGCGTTCCCTCAAACACTCTGAGGAACCGTGCCTTCACACACTGAAATTACCTGTCATGATCAGTCCCTGAAACATGAAGCACCTTTCATGGTATCGCTGGGATCCTGTTTCTTCCTTCTGAACTTTGAGATTAATAGAATGTTTCTTTAATGCTTGATCTTTAGGGCTGATTTATCTTTCAATGGAACACATGTACGTTTACCTCAAGGCTACTGACTTAAGTTGGTAAGAATCAGCAAACCAAGCTTTTAAGCAGATGTGCCTGAGCTTATTTTGATGCACACTTTTTACCTACACACACTGTTATTGTAGTGAACTGTTATCTGTTAGTGTAAAAATATTATGACTTAAAACAACAAGGAAATATCTGATCATATCTGATCTATATATATATAATACCACACATTTGAAGGAATGACTTTAATGCGTCATCAAAACATACAGTGTATATCATCCATTTTCTGATTTGTACACAGAAATACTACTCAAAGCCACGACAGGACATTTAAAAGGTGCACAAAGCAAGCATGAACCGACCTGGACTTGAGGAAGATCCTAACATCAAGGAAACTAAAAAAAGGTGTGGTCAAGTGAAAAAAAGTAGCCGACTGAAGTGTCGGCTATAAAGCTGTCTTAATCACCTCCTTTTATATCTATAATAATATAACAAATGAACAACCAGGTTCTCTACGGATGAATATGACATTTACAAGGTCGAGGATCTAACTGCCGATTTACTTACTACAACTGGACACATATCTGACGTGTACACAGGTAAGACTGACAGCCACTGCTCAGCTATACTATCCAGCATAATTACTTGACATGTAGACGCTGAAACTCCCGCCCAAAGGTCGTCTTTAGTTTGTCTTTTGGGCGATTATGATAGGTATGTGTACTAAGCACATATTCGCAGCGTGTAATTATACATAACAGAGCCATTGAACAGTGTATAAATAGTGTCTATCAGTCCATCTCCCACTCAAAGTACATGACTGTGTATTACCTGAAGCATACATTTTCAGCTGTTCTTGCCACGAGGAATAAGGTAAGCCTCATTCCCTTAAGATGAAAGTAGAAACCCTGATGGTGAGGCAAGTGTGTGTTCAATTTGAATGTATTTGTCACAGTTTCAATTGTTTTTTCCATTTTCTGTCTCTCTCTCTTTCTCTGTCACTCATTCGCCCTCTGCCACACACACACACACACACACACACACACACACACACACACACACACACACACACACACACACACACACACACACACACACACACACACACACACACACACACACACACACACACACACACACACACACACACACACACACAACCATAAACACACACACAATCACACACAACCAGAACCACACACACAAACACACACACTTTCTGTTTCTCAGGAGAAAATGAAGCCAGTGCTATTTTTGATGTGCATGCTGAGTGCTACTCTTGCAGCTCCTGTAAGTTTTATACTTTTTATTATTCAATCAGTCCAACGTTTAACTATTTTTGCAGTGAATCCCTTCAGACTCTTTAGAAATAAGACAAGACGATATTGAACACATGACATCCTTCTCTATTTTGTAATTAATCAACCAATGTAATCATTGTGTCTCACTTTTAAATATTTAAGTACAAAACAAATTGTACATAAAGTTTTAAAGTTGTTATTCATGGTTCAAGATTCAAGATTCAAGATATTTATTTGCCATATGCAACAAGTACAATGGGATGCTTACTCCCCATTCCCTCACGCAATTTAACAATTTAACACTTTATACGATACTATGTACTATACAACACTATACTATAACATACTGTACACAATAAAAAGAACAATAAAGTGACTGATGGATGATATATACATGTGTTGAATTGTGCAGAAAGCATTTAAAAAACATTTTAAAGTGCCAGTAGTGGAGCAGCATCATGAATACAGTGCAGAACAGCGCAGTAACTGTAATGAGTCCAGAAATTCCAGCAAAAGTATGATAGTGTATGATAGTGAAATGAAATATGGATGACAATGTTATGATAGTGGCAGCGCTCCTAGCAGTTCAGTAGGCGCCCTGCCTGTGGATCAAATTGAGTGCCTCTTTTCTCCTCCCCAGGCCCAGGACAGTGGAAGCAGTGAGGTATGTTTTCATTCTCAATTATTTGCCACATTTATGTTTCTTTGTTTCCATGGCGGCATGTCCGATCCTGTCTGGAGGCTGTGATTGGCTGTGGATGATGCCATGCTGTAGTTAGAGTTAATAAGCCCTGTGAGGTCATGTGCTGGATTCCCCCGGCAGGTCGCAACGCATGCCAACGCTGCCCTGCAGTGGATGGAGATGTACCGGCAGTACCAGCAGCTGGTTAGTGTCTCTGTTTACACTCATCTCACACACACACACACACACACACACACACACACACACACACATGTGCACGCACACCCACACACACACACACAAACACACACACACACACACATACACGCGTACACACATTCACGCATACATGCATACACATGCACATACACACATACATACACATGCACACATGTACATACGCACACACACACACACACACACACAAAGGCATTCCCACTTTCACATACACATACACACAAGCACAAACACACACGGGTGACACCGGTCACCCGGTGTGTAATATAGCACAGCGTGTCCATGAAATGTCCTGCGTGCTGATTTGTCCGTCCAGCAAATATGCTACACCCTCCTAATGAGACCTGGAGGAAGATAAATATGTAAATTATTTGTTGTTTTGGTTCTGTTCATTCAGGGAGCATTTGCTGCAGGCGTAAGTTTGTATCTCATTCATCAACTGCATTTGCATTTTATATATTGCATGTTTATATATTTAATACAGTATATTTTATATACTTTTTAACTTATTTTTATTCTATTCCGTTTTTTATATCTGCTGTCTGTCGTCGGGTATTGCACATACGATTTTCACTCATTGCTTATACTCGTGTAAACTGTGAAGTGACAATAAACCTAACTTGAACTTGATCAACTGTAGCGTAAGCTACGTGCAGTGAATCAGGAATTAAGCCTATTGTTGAATTATCACTTTAATTATTTATGTTTTTTCATTTTGTTGGACTCATCAGGGAACCCCGGCGGAAGCACAAATGGTACAAACACACCACAATTCACTTAACTAGACTTCTTTGTTCATCTATGTTTCTGTGGGCCGTATTTACCTGGAGGCCATCTTGGTTCTCAGCGCTAGCTGGGAGATGGAATTGAATATGAATAACTCTTCATATTCAACACTTCATAAGAATGTGACGACCCTCTAGTCTAAACCGGGAGGATTTTAATCCTCTTTATTGGTCACATACACACACAGTGAAAATTGTTTCTCTGCATTTAACCCATTCTAGTATTAGGAGCAGTGGGCAGCTATTGTATAAACAGCTCCCTGGGAGCAGTGTAGGGGTCTGGTGCCTTGCTCAAGGACACCCCGGCAGTGCCTTTTTCCAAGTACCAGTTCTCACTCAGTACTTGGTCCGTTTCGGGGACTTGAACCAGCGACCCTCCGGTTTCCCAAGCCAAGTCCCAAACAGACTGAGCTACTGCCGCCCCTGCCACCAACCCCTTGTCTGCTGGTTCTGTTTGTCTACCTGTGCAGGGAGCCAATGGGAGCTGCACAGGTGTACCATATCAGCTGAGAGGGTCATCAGCTGATGTGGTACACCTGTGCAGGTTGGGCCTGCATGCTTCATAAGATGAACCACATAAGCTTCTCTCTCTCGCCCAACACAGGCTGTGTTGGCTTTTGGGTTTCTTTGGATTCGGTTCGTGCCTTTTTGTTTTGCAGGTTAGGTTTGGTTCTTCCTTTTGGGCTTGATCTTATGTTGCGTTCTGTTGTCTTTTGATTTAAGTCTGGTTTTGTTCTGTCTCTTAAAGGCTTGGCCTTATGTTGTTTTATGTTGCTTACGCCTTACAACATCCCAGCAGCACACTCATTCCTACACTCCACTCACCCCTGATACTATAGATTACATGTTATATTATATACACTATTTTGTCTTGCTTATAATTAATATAATTTTGTATTTGAATCATGTGTTTGACACTGAGCCTGGTCGTAACAACAATGTCCATGTAGTAAAAACATGACATTTTCCTTCATATTTGTCTTAAGTTGGTAGACTCACCTGCTGCAGACCTCCCTGCTCCCGTGACCGTCAGTGAGGACTCGGACGAAGAGGAAGTAAGCTGCTGTCAACACCACACAACACACTTAGCTCTTAGTGTATGACTTAAAGGAGCTCTTGCTATGATTTGTCATTTGTTTAAAATGCAATAGCCATCCGTCATCTATTAGAATCGGAATCTGACTAGCAATCCCTCAGACACGCTTACAAAATACAAAATATAAATGATAATATATATATATATATATATAGTCGTGGCCCTAACGGTAATGCATGTATATATATTCAATATTTGTTTATTTAGTTTTCTTTTTACATCATTTATATTATTATATACTATATATATATATAGTATATATATATATAGTATATATATATATATATAGTGTATATATATATATAGTGTATATATATAGTGTATATATATAGTATATATATAGTATATATATATATAGTGTATATATATAGTGTATATATATATAGTGTATATATATATATATAGTGTATATATATATATATATATATATGTATATATGTATATATATATATATATATACACTATATATATATATATATATATGTATATATATGTGTATATGTGTGTATATATATAGTGTATATATATGTATATATATATATATATATATATATATATATAGCTCTATATATAGATATATATATATATAGTCGTGGCCATAACAGTAGTACAAATGTAGTGTCAATTACCTGTGTGTATATATTGTACATACAGTGGGATGAACATAACCTCTCCGTAATGCAATATTGATACAACACAGTAATGTAGTTACAGAGTGAGTTAGGGAATGAAACGCCACCATTAACGGCTGTCCCTGGAGAATGGGGACGTCTGGTCACCCTAGCTTGACTGTCTTGCTCTTCTGCTCTCTCTTTACAACGCTCGAATGGTACCTACGGCAGCTGTCATTTATCATATTTCCAGGAGCAAGCCGCAGTGGGCCCCCTCAACTCTGAAGAGGCTGGAGAGGACGAAGTAGAGGCAGAACCTGCTGCCGAGCCTGCTGTGTTGGAGGCTGCCGAGCCTGCTGTGTTGGAGGCTGCCGAGCCTGCTGTGGTGGAGGCTGCCGAGCCTGCTGTGGTGGAGGCTGTGGGGGAGGCTATGGGGGCGGCTTCCGAGCCCGCTGTGGGGGACATTGCTCATGTAGGCCTGGTTGAAGCTGTCGCCATGGAGGTTGCCGTGGTAGTGGTTGAAGCAGTGCCCGAGGCGGCGGTCATGGAGGTCGAGGCTCCCGTCGAGGCCGGTGTCCCAGTTGCTGTGTAGTCTCCCCTGTTTGTTACATTTGTGTCTCTCTTTCAACAACCAGAGTATTCCTGTCTTGGTAGAGTACATCATGTTAAGTGGTTCACTGACTTTGGTATAATTGATTGGCCAGATTCCAGGCCACATGTGTTCCGCTCAGACTGATGTTTGTATTTTTAATAATTTACATGATTGTGATGCTCTGTCTAAATAAACATGTGTGAATGCACTCAGTCAACAATGGGATTTTCATGGAAAAATATGGAGATATTTTGTTCCACAATATTAACCTTGAAGAAGATCCAATTCAATATCTCATTACCGCCTACCCAGTGGACTGCACCAACTGGTAGACTGATCTATCCATTATATGGATACATGACTAAATGGGGTGGACACAATTTAACAATTTGAATGGCAATTGAATCACACACATGGTGGGGTACCTTGAAGCAACCATTAAGCAATCTTTCCAAATCAAAGCTAGTTTTATCCTAATGTATTTGCTAAATCAAAAATAGAATACAGTGTATTACTATTATAGCCTGATATTTAGAATGTACCGTACTGCTCTTAGCACTAACAGTGAATGTCCCGCACAGGGTTTGAACTCACGACACTCCAGCATGAGAGGCAGACGCTCTAACGTGAGCAGCTGAAACCTTAAAGGCCCTAGCTCCATCGCGAGACATTGTTTAGGTGTTGGGAGTGAGGTTTACTCACTATACTTAGGATAGTTCTTCATCCCAAGATAAAATGCACAAGGGTTAGAAATGGCTCCAGTTGTACTGCAGCTAGTTAGCAGCTAAACGGATACACTGCCAGTTCTTGGATACAGCTTTAATAGGATCTAGAGGGGATGTGATAGAGAGAGTGCTGAGCAGGGGCTAAGCTACCCAGGGAGGACTGGAGTTCTGAGTATCCCTCCAATAGCTGTTGACTCCTCGCTCCCCAAAACATTATTTTTTTCTCCATGAAGTAAACACTAACTATTGGAATTTATTTCTTAGCTGTTCCTTATTGATTGTGTAGTGTCCTCATGGTGTTTATAAGGTAAATAAGTTATCTGTGAAAGTGGATAGAAGGAGTGTGGGTCACTGGGTGCCTCACCCAATCCTCTAATCCACCTAAATCCTCAGGGTGACTAAGTCTGTCACCTTGGACACTGTATTCTACTACAGTCGCCAATACATTCCTATTATGGTGCATACTACCTATCTGTCCTCCACTCAGATCTCACAAAACATGGATTCATCGCTCTAAATTAGCCTGTTGGGAAAAGGTAAGTTGTATCATTTTTCTTAAAGATGTATACTCTCAGTTTTGCACAATTCAAAACATGTACATGTCATTCATCAGTCACTTTATTTATTATTTTTATTGTTATTTTGATTATGTACAGAACTTTTATTTATTTATTTATTTTTATAGTATAGTGTTGTAGGAAATGCATACCGCAGGAGGGAATGGGGAGTAAGCTTTCCATTGTTGCATATAGCAAATACAAATCTTGAATCTTGAATCTTGAATTGCGAGCATAGCTATTGAATATGTAAATTGGATATTTCAGCCAAACATCAATTCTGCACACAGAGAAATAGATTGAGCATGGCATATGAAAAACTCCCACAAGGGTAGGCAGGCTGGAGAACATGGTATACCTTCCTAAAACCTTTACCAAACTTAAATTATAAATGTGGTGTTTAAATAATGTAGAATTTAGAATGGCTATCCTTGTACAAGAAAATGGATATGCATATCAAAATACCAATACCAATTGGTTCAAGGTCATTGTATTTATTTTTCTTTTTCCATTTTTCATAGACTAAAATGGATTAAAATATGTTTTTTTTAATCATCAACAATTCCAGGTAATGCTAGAAATATTCATGTAATCCATAGTGGTCACTAACTCCATTCACACTATGTTCACTGTGTATATTTAACATCTTAGGGCCTAAACTAGACACATCTTCTGGCGGTGACCACTCCAAGTCCCTCCACCCATCTCAGTGGGTCTAGAGGATCACCACTGTGGAGATGGACCAGCAAAGTGATGATATGTATGCAACCCTATAACCCTAACTATAACCATATTACCTTAACCCTATGTGGACCCCTGTTCACTAACTATCTATCGACCCCTAAATCTATACTCTAACCCTATAACCCTAACCCTAGCCCACCCTTATAGCACAAACCCCATAACCCTAGCCTCAACCCAATAACACTATATATAACCCTAGCCTCAACCCAGTAACCCAATAACCCTAACCCTAGCCCACCCTTATAGCCCGAACCCCATAACCCTAACCTTAACATAATAATGACCAATAACATTATATCTGTAACCCTTATAGCACTAACCCCATAAACCTTCCCACAGCTACAGTACATGTTGGACGCTAATGAACAGCATAACAATAAAACAACCCACACCATTTGGCAACGCTGGACACTGTTTTATGTGTTCTAGAGCGGAACCTGGTAGACCTTCTCAACATCTGCTGAATGTGAACTTCAACAACAACAGTGAAGAGTGAGGAGAACTGGAAGAGTTTAATGTGCCCATAATAGTATTGAAGCTGAGAGCTTCCCTTGGCGGTTTAATATTTTTGTGCCAGTTTTGCACAAGATAATAATTTGTAATCTCGTCATAGCCAACTTCATTTTGGCCATGTTCCTGGAATAATTAACTTGTTATCTTGACAAAACCAACTTGGTTTTGTTGTGATGATGAAGTACTGGGTATGTTATCTCAGGATCACAGGAAAATAGGAACACTATTTTGAAATGTTGAAGTGAAGCTGAATTATATTTTTAAATGTGATTTATATTTATATTTTTAATCGTTACTGCACACATTTGACTGCAGTTTCTCACCGGCTACAGTCCGCAAATTAATTCATGATCTGGAAAAAGACAAAAGTGGTTTGGGTCAAAACTAAGTTGGTTATGATGTGATAACGAGTCAATTATGCCAGTATCACCACAAAACCAAGTTGGTTATAACAAAGATAATAAGTAATTATCCCGTTATCACAACAAAACAGGGACACAAATATTATACTACCCATGGCAGCTTTCGGCTCCTGTATTTTAGCTTGTGTAGTAATTATACTATTCAAAATACATTTTATGGGACCGTTTTAACATCAGTAGAGTGAAGAAAACCGCCGGTGCTTGGATGTGGCTAATATGTTTGTGCGTCTCTCTCATAGGAAAGAAAAGGAAGAAAAGGAGAAAAAAGAACAAGAGGAGAAGGAGGCCAAGGAAAAAGAGGAACAAGAGAAAAAAGACAAAGAGAAAGAAAAACAGAAAGAGAAGGAGAAAGAAAAGTATTTGAATTATTCACTATAATGGGGTCATTTGCAGTGATTAGCATATTGTTTTCTCTATCCGATGTAACATTAAGCCTGTTGTGTTATGTTTTCCTAGGCCTAAAGAGTTGTTTGTTATAAATCCAGCTGGGGCTCTGTATTACAACTGGCTATTCCTCATCACTCTGCCTGTCCTGTACAACTGGACGGTTATCATTGCCAGGTAGGACCACCTGTAAGCGAGTACTACTGCAGTGATACTGTGATGATGGCTGGCTAGTGATTGGTTTCACATTAAATCATTCTCAGGATTGAACTACAACCATGTTGTTTTATAATACACTACAAGGCCATTGTTTTTGGTTGCTCATTTTATTTGTAAAGTAGAAGTCGTACCTCAGCAGTTACATACATTCAATTAGATGCATTAAAAGCATTTACCCAGGGGGAAAGGAGCAATCTTCTTTAGGTCGGCTCTTATAGGTCAAATCTGCCAATTAATTGTTCACTTTATTATCTTTTAGTTGGACGTTAATCTGGTAAAACATTTTACCAGATTAACGTCCAACTTCTGCAACGGTCACAAATGTAATAATACCCTTATGATAATAAGGTTAAAAAGCTTAAAGAGATCTAAGTGTAATTCAATTGCTATTTAAATGATATATAATTAAGGTTATTGAATAATTAATGAATTAATGAATAATTAAGGTTTTTCTTAATAATCTATATTCCTTCTAGGGCCTCTTTCGAGGAGCTGCAACATAACTACTTAAAATATTGGATTATTTTGGACTATACCTCAGACTTTATTTATCTGGCAGATATGGCCTTCAGAACCAGAACAGGTAAATGGCAATCCATACCGCAAGCGATCTATACCGCATCTTAAAACTATTGTTAATTGGCAGGGATCAGCCGTTTATCGTTTGGAATGGAATGGAATGAGACGGAATGAGACCTTCTCACGTTTATGTCTTCCATGCAGGTTATCTGGAGCAGGGACTGATGGTGAAAGATGAAAAGCTACTGAAGGAACACTACGTCACTAGCTTCCAATTTCGTCTGGACGTGGCCTCCATGCTGCCCACAGACATCCTATACCTCTTCCTCGGCCTTGACTACCCAGAGATCCGCATCAACAAGCTTCTGAGGATCGGCCGCATGTTAGAGTTCTTCACGAAGACTGAGACCAAGACCAACTACCCCAACATCTTCCGCATCGCCAACCTCATCTTGTACATTATAATCATCATCCACTGGAATGCGTGTTTTTACTTCTCCTTCTCCAAGGCCATTGGCTTTGGGGCGGATGACTGGGTGTACCCGGCCTTGGATGACCCTGAGAAGCCTGCGTTTGGACTTCCTGGGAGGAAGTATTCATTCAGCCTGTACTGGTCCACTCTGACCCTGACCACCATCGGAGAGACGCCTCCGCCAGCTCTTGACTCTGAGTTCTTCTTCCACGTGGTGGACTTCTTGGTTGGGGTCCTGATCTTTGCCACCATTGTGGGTAACATCGCCACCATGATCTCCAACATGAACGCAGCTCAGGCCCAGTTTCAGTCCCGCATTGACAACATTAAGCAGTACATGCAGGTTGGTATGAAATAACTAACAGTGGCTTATCATGTTCATATCCTATCTATCATTTTGATCTCATTGGATTGTATTGGTCTCCTTCCCTTTACAGGTGCGAAAAGTCAGCAAGGATCTTGAAGACCGGGTTATTAAATGGTTTGATTACCTCTGGAATAACGGCAAGGCCCAGGATGAAAGGGAGGTGTTGAGGTATCTCCCAGACAAACTGAAGGCCGAGATCGCCATCCAAGTCCACATGGACACCCTGAAGAAGGTCCAGATCTTTGCTGACTGTGAGGCGGGTCTGCTGATCGAGCTGGTGCTGAAACTCAGACCGCAGGTTTTTAGCCCCGGCGACTACATCTGCAAAAAAGGGGACATTGGCCGTGAGATGTACATCATCAAAGACGGCAAACTGGCCGTGGTGGCCGATGATGGGGTGACCCAGTTTGTAGTCCTGGGCAGCGGCAGTTACTTCGGAGAGATCAGCATCCTCAACATAAAAGGCAGCAAGGCGGGAAACCGACGCACGGCCAACATCCGCAGCATTGGGTACTCGGATCTCTTCTGCCTGTCGAAGGACGACCTGATGGAGTCTCTTACCGAGTACCCTGATGCTAAGGGAATGCTGGAGGACAAAGGCAGGCAGATCCTGATGAAGGATGGTCTCATAGACCTGGACCCGGCCAACATCAAGCCCGAAACCAAGGAACTGGAGGAGAAGGTCAACCGGCTGTACAGCATCATGGAACTGATGCAGACCAAGTTGAAGAAAGTGCTCGCCAAACACAAGAGCGCCGAGGTGGCTCTGAAACAGCACATCCGGGACCTGGAAATCCTGTCAGGAGAAGAGGTGGAGGATGAACAGGATGAACAGGAAGAGACAAAGGGAGAAATGGTGGTAGTAGAAGAGACAAAAGAAGAAAAGGTGGAAAAAGATTAAGAACATGGCGACACAAAGGAGGACGAGGAGGGACAGGATGGAGAAGAAATCAAAGAGGATGGCAAGAAAGATGAGGATAAGGATGGTGAATGAACAGGTAGAATAGAGGGGAATAATTAGAGCATACCGATGAAGTGCAAAAAAGAACAACTTTGGTTGACTGAAAACGAGTGAACACATGAATCTTCCACACAAAGATTCATTGCTTAGTGAATCATTTCGCCATATATTTCTAAATATGAATTACATTTGACCAAATTAAATGAATTCTAACCAACATTTGCAGGAATAAATAAATAAAATTGCAAATAAAAATTCTACTGAAATGATGATTGTGTTTGTTTTCATGGACATAGTATTAGTGGTGACTTCAATAGAAACAGTATGTTACAACTGTAGTAACTGTGTGTGTCCACATGGGTGCAATAAAGAAAATGTGAGTCAGTGTCTGTCCGTCCACCCATCCATTTAGATGGATGCTTCTATCTGTCTGTCATCTACACCTTTCATATTGTGCAACCTGCTGTAAAAACATGGTCTTGAATTTCCTCTAGTGGCTTTAATTAACTTGTTTCCCTCCCCTTCATAGTTGGACTTTGTGAACTTTCCATCTTGCCTTTGTTCTTTCTAGTTAAGTGTTGCTCTGTCCTGTGATGTCATTCACATTAGTATGGTTAGCTTATTTCCCTGGACAAGCAAATTACCTTTAAACTTTCAACCTTGTGATCTCCCTTTAAAAACACATTTTAAAGTGAAGGTATGGCGTACCAGCCCAAATCCAACCCAGTAACCAGCTCTGTAAGTAGTACATGTAGTATTTGTCCAGGGATACAATCGGGATGCAGTAGGTACCGACTGGGCAGACACAAGTATTTGATCAATATTAATAAAAAATAAATATGAATGAATAAATACTGATAACTCGTGAGGGGGGGGGGGGGGGGGGGTGGCTCCTTCATATAAGAGAGACACCAGGTCTATAGCTAAGGGTTAGGATGAGTCCTAGACTCCCTGAGGGCCTCACCCAGCCCCATCTCTAGTCAGTCTGACTCAGGCCAGGTGAGGCTGCTTTAACCAGCCACCAAGATTCAAGATTCAAGATTCAAGATTCAAGATTCAAGATTCAAGATTCAAGATTCAAGATTCAAGATTCAAGATGCTTTTATTTGCCATTTGCAACAAGTACAATGGGTTGCTTACTTCCCACTCCCCATTCCCTCTGGATGATAATCATTGAGGCCTGTTACCTCGGACATTTTTGTAAACAATGCTTCTCTCTTTGAAGCACACTGACAGACTGTTGCAGTGATGCGTTGCAAGCAGTGCCATTAGGTAAGTATGGCACTGAAATACCTGAGGAATTAGGCTTACCAACAGCTAATACCCCTAACACTAACACGACTGTACAGTAACGTCCTAACATTGTTGTGTATTGTGTATGTACGTTGTTTACAATCTCTTGGAGCCTTTCTTTCTTTCCACAGTGATGAGGAAGTGTTTTCGCTGTCTGGGGATTCATAATGTGTTGTAATACAATTGTTGTTGTCATTTTAAATTGAACTGCTGGATTACTGCATTAATCTATGTTGAAAGACTTTACAGAGGTTTGTTCAGATGGTGATGGACATCAAAATAACGAAGCAGCTCGGGGTGCTTATCCCAATAGGTTTGTGCATGGGTACCCAGAAAGTATCATGCCAGATGTTAGAGGGCAAAATTAACTAAAATAATGCTTGAATTTACTATCTGATTGACTGATAGTCAACCCACACACACCTCCCCTTCTGAACTCCTGGATCTCCCCTCATCTTGCATCCTCTTCAGAACAGAAAGCGGTCCTCACATGTTGGTTAATACAGATGAATTCTATTTTAAATGTTTTGGTTATTAATTAATTTAGTATATTTCAGAATCAGAATCACAGATGGTTCAATATTTCAAATGGTCTGCTAAAGCACGCACATATGCCTAGTCACCTCTTTTCTTAAAAAGTTGTAGTTCCTGCTGTCTCAGTTTGCTGATTTTAATTTTGCAGTGCTCCATTGAATTTTACTGTTCCCAAATGAAATCCAGGGCATATAAAAAAGTAACAGGTTTAAGGGATCTCAGGGACAAAGAAGGGAGTAGAAAGGAATTAGGACAATAATCATTTAATGGAATGAAAGCTGTACTACACCTTAAAACATGAATACACAATTCCTTCAAATTAAAATAAGGGGAAAACAATAGGGAACAAAAAAATTGTGAAAATATAAGTAACTCTATACATTAACATAACACTAAGACCCTTAACATTAACAAAAATACCAAACACTCCACGCCCGTGGCCCTCACCTAGGGACCTACTTGATTGTCTTGCCCTGAAGAGCCTACCCCCACCCCAGGGAACTTATCCCTGCCCAGGATTCGTTCAGAAAGCACAAAAGTCAAAACAACCAGCTACACCCAGCTGGCAATAAGCTGGCAATAAACCGGGTGTGGCAGTCTCCCCTGCCACATGCCACTAAAATAGATACTATGGGCTCCTGGTGGTGGCTTCATGTGTGCAGCCTTACCCAGCTCCAGAGTCTAATCAGTCTGACTCTGGAAGAGGTGAGGCTGCTTATACAAGCCACCAACTACACACACTCCACACACACACACACACACACACACAGGAGACTGGAGGCCTGGGCTGGTGCCTTGGCTGGCGGAGGAGTCACTGGACTGGCCGTCGCCGGGTTGTCTGGACAGGCTGGGAAGCTCAACAGCCAGGCTGTGATGGTAGCTCCTTGGAGGGCCCAGAACAGCCCCAAGTAAGGCTGCCCTGCACCAGGGCAAGGAGGCATGATCCCTCTCCAACCTCCTTCCAGGAACATGGGGCCTCGGGCTGCTGTGTGGCTGGTAGAGGTGTCGCAGGACCTGGGCTGTTCCGGCTGGATCCAGGGGTGGCAGTCACTGCGCTTCCTCCCTCATCCTCCATTGGGCTCCACCAGTGACTGTCTCTGCTGCTGGGAAAAGGGTTGGTGCTGGGTGGTGGCTGTGCCCTTACCCAGGTCGGCGAGGTCCCTCTTCATGCGCCAGATGTGGCTACTATGGGCTCTTCCTGAAAACAAGGACACAGGATGATGAGGTTTTAATGGTAACAGGAATAAAAGGTGAACAGCACCTTAAAACTTGAACACAAACGACCTTCAAATAAAAGAAGGGGAATGCAAAAGAGACCAGAACAATAGTGACAACTAACCATAAGACATTCCCATAAGACTAAGAGACTTAACGTTTACAAAACTGAACACAACCAAAGGAAGTAACACCAACATTCTTAGTTTAGCAAGCATAAGCTAACCAACCAACCAACCAAGGTTGTGAAAAGCTGCAATCTGGCACACTGGCCCTGAATGTCTGTCTCTTCTGATATTTTATTCTCACTGTGTGAGGGGGAGCACAGGTGCAGGCAATCACACAATCTCCAAGGAAAAAGGGCGATACACTGGGGGGAGACACAGGGTGAGGACAAGGCACACACACACACACACACACACACACACACACACACACACACACAACAACAACACAATGTAACAGTCACAAATCATGTCTTTCCTTGTGTTATGCAACAGCATGACAGTTTGCTGTGGTGTATGCCAGTTTGCCATAATATTAACATGTGTCATAACTATGTCATAAGTAACTAGTGGAGTTGTTCAAAACTATATATTTAATTTATTTTAAGCAGCTTCACTACCAGTAGGGTAAGATGAATAGGGTTACAGATCAAGTTCCCTTTGGTTTAACAGTTAACTGTAACTGTAAGATATCAAGAGAACGTATCTAAATTACACAGACACACCAAAGCCCCTAACACAGATATATGTTGGTCTGGCTGGTTGCGCAGCTGTTGTATCTCCAATACAGCAGAACAACACATCACACTAGTGTGCAACCACCACATCCCTGTATTAAAGATCTTGAGCTATGAGCACCCTAATCTAGGACATCTGATGGTGTCCAGTCTGTGGCTGCTACTGCAGCTTTGCTTAATTTCCACAACCACACAATACTTCAGTAATGCACATACAACAGGCAATGAAGTCACATTACTGAGCACATTTGTATTTACATTTGATATGCTCAATATCTGTAAACCCTGCAATACTCATTTTTGACCATATGTCCCAGTGTAATAAATGCCCGCTGCAAATTTAAAATATTTGTGCCACTACTATCACTACAAGACGTAAGTTGTGTGCCAGAAGATTCATTCTCCCAATATCACACCCCATGTCCTAAGAGCCATGTGACATAGTCCTGGAGGTCTCTGAGGACAGTGTCGGCTCACAGGAGCCAATCAGGAGAAGCTCCCCCTTTAAGGTGAAACGTCAAACCCCGGAGGAACAAAATACATACACAAGTTTTGCCTTAGTGTTCACTCTCAAGACTGACCTCAGGTTCACTGACTTTACTCTGCTATTAAATTGTACTATCAGAATAAACTTTATCTTCATCTTTTTAAGATGTTTCCTTCCTATTGTCTCCACGACATTAGCTCATGTCTGATTTGATTTATATGTATTTACAATGGTTTCAATTATTATTTTTCTCAAAAGTCTATCATCAATTGCAACTCTGTTGTCATATGTATTTATATATGTAACAGTCAGGTTTTCTCTCTTTTTCTTCCCCTTTCTTTATATAAGGGTTTTAGGGAGTTTTTCTGCTGGTTTATTATTAACTTCATGGTATATTGATATATCCTAACATTGCGACTCCGAAAATAAACCATCTAGATTACTTTTCAGATGTGATATCATTTTAATTCACATACTGTAACTTTTTGAATAATTTAATCAGAATACAAAGATTATCCATTCTCTGTAGAAATTGTTGATTTTATGATCAAAAAGAGAAGAACTGTCATGGTAATATGAACCACACTCCACATAGAATATATATATATACATATATACTTTGCACCTTAAAGAGAGCTCCCTTCCTGATCTTACAGACTCAGTGTGTGTATTCATGTTTTACTGAAGATGCTTGGCAAATTGCTGCCAGTTTCTTCCCATGATCATGCTCCATACTGCTGTCAAAAGATGTCCTAAAAGAAAATATTTTAATCACCTTGATTGCGAAGGCCCCACAGTGCATTCTCACCCAGCCCCAGAGTGTAATCAGTCTCACTCGGGGCAGGAGAACATTCAAACAACATGCAAGCTACGCTCTGTTAGCGGTATAGCAGTGACCATCGCCACCACCATAGCAATCACCCAAGCAAAGATGGAAAGCGTTGCATTGCAAACATTGCATTAACTAAACATCATATACATTAACTGAATGAAGATATTGAAAAAATATAAACACATTCTTCTCTTAGTTCATATACTATCTTAAAATATCTTTAACATTTTCCAGAGAAGCTAAATGAATGTCAGCCATTTGGTTTTCACTGACAGAAACTTGACAGACACGTGGGCGTGGAACACACATTGTCAGTCTGTGACCCAAACATACAATGAAATATTTGATATATATTTATATATTCAAATATAATATAAACGTCATTGGGTGATGCCATGGGGCGTACTTATATGCGCACCAAACCAGGTTGAAAAATACCCAAGTTACTTGGGTACTGCATTTTTTTCCCCGTCAGTTGTCCAGTTGTTGATGACCAACAGTGTGAAGCCAATCTACCCGGCGACGGCGGTGTGTGTTTGGTATAGTTTGGATGGAGACACACTGATAAAAGATACAAGATGCTTTATTGGCGATATGCAACAAGAATAATCCTCCTAGCAGTTCAGTAGGTGCACTGCCTGTGGATAAAAAATATCCTTATACCTGGTAGTCCTTGTACAGAAGCTGTGGAACCGGCGACCGGAGATAATCCCCGACATGGTACTCAGTGGTATATATTAGAGAGAGAGCTGTGGATACGGGGGTGAGACAAGGGGCGGTGCAGGCTGCAGGAACCTGGGTGTCGTACGCATGCAGATATCCTTTACGTATTGTTACTGCTGTAATGACGTAGGATGTAGATGAAGATGAAGATGGAATACCTTCTTTTTTTAACCATAATTGTCAAAGTAACATATTAAGAGACAACTTCATGTGAAACTACAATACACTACACACAAAGCCTTGTTGACGATGAGTTTGGCCAACAAACACTTAATTGGCAAACTTGATTCAACACATATATACATATCATCCATCATTCACTTTATTGTTCTTTGTATTACCATTTTTATTGTGTACAGCACTTTTATAGTAGTATAGTGTTTTAGGAAATTCATACTGCAGGAGGGAATGGGGAGTAACCATTCCTTTGTACTCCATTGTCCAAGAAACATCTTGAATATTGAATCTTGAAACCTTCCCCCCACTTCTTTAAGCATTGTTATTTTATTTTATTTGAACATTTTGACCATTAAAACGGCATTATTGACAATGGCTACACCAACACCAACCAAACCTTGCCAATAATGTCTTTGTTGTCGTAGAAAAAGCCAAATTTCCCCCCAAAAAAACATATCACAGGATGATCGTCATCACGCTGTGATGCTGCTACCCCGCGTATGAGTGTGTGTGTGTGTGTGTCTGTGTGTGTCTTTGTGCGTGTGTGCGTGTGTTTCTGCATTTGTTCATGCATTCGTGTGTGGGTTTGTGCGTTGGGGAATTTTTGTGTGTGCGTGCAAAGCGGCATTCTTTGTGACGGCGCCATTAAAATTGCCACTGATAGCAAACCTTCACCAACCCTCATGTGGCTATCATTAAGCAGTCAGTACGAGAAATGACTAAATTAACAGGGCGTGACAGTAATAATAATAATAATAATACATTTTATTTATAAGAACAAATAAAACAAATAGAACAACAAAATAAAAGCAGCGACGTTTAGGCCGGCATTGCAACAAGTGAGGGTTTTAAAAATGTAGTAAAAGGCTATTCTAAAAATCTGCGTTTTTAGGCCTTTTTTAAAAACATCCACAGTCTGTGGTGTCCTCAGCTGGTTTGGGAGGGCATTCCACAGTCTCGGAGCAGCGGAGCAGAAGGCTCGGTCTCCCATGGGTTTCAGTTTGGTCCTGGGGGGAAGGAGGAGGTTTGCCTTTTCAGAGCGTAGGCTCCTCGTGGAGGTTTGTGAGGTGAGCAGTTATTTGACATAGGAGGGAGCATTTCCATGAATGCAAGAGGATGATTTTGTAATCAATCCGGAGTGAGACCGGGAGCCAGTGCAGTAATTTGAGGATGGGTGTGATGTGTTCATACTTCTGCACTCTCATCAGGATCGTAGCAGTGCTATTCTGGATGTATTGCAGCTTCTGGATGTTCTTGCTAGGAATCAAGTCAAGTCAAGTCAAGTCAAGTTTATTGTCACTTCACAGTTTACAGTTTAGTATAAAGCAGTGATGTGAAATTCTTGTGTGCAATACCCGACGACAGACAGCAGTTATAGAATAAGATAAAATAAAAATAGATAAAAAATAGATAAAAAATAGAATAAAAAATAGAATAAGAAATAGAATAAGGAATATAAAATAAAAATAAAAAATGCAATTTATAAAATGCAAAAATCAGCACAGAAAAGAGCAATATATATATATAAATCAATGTAATAAAATATACATTGTTATATGTTATACGCCCTTGTTCAGCAGCCTGATGGCCTGACTGTGGAAGCTATCTCTAAGCCTATTTGTACGACACTTGATACTGCGGTATCGCCTGCCTGACGGTAATAGTGAGTAAAGTTCGTGGCTGGGGTGGGCAATGTCTTTTATAATTCTTTTGGCCTTGGCCACGCACCGCTGGTTGTAAATGTCCAGGAGGGAGGGGAGCTCACCTCCAACGATATACTGGGCCGTCCGCACCACCCTTTGAAGCGCTCTGCGCTCGAGTGCCGTGCAGTTCCCGTACCAGGCGGTGATACACCCTGTCAGAACACTCTCGATGGTGCCGTTGTAGAATGTTCTCAGGATGCGGGGGCCCATGCTGAATTTCTTCAGACGCCTGAGAAAATACAGGCGTTGTTGGGCCTTTTTCACCACGTGTGTGGTGTGCGTGGACCATGTGAGGTCCTCGGAGATGTGCACGCCGAGGAACTTGAAGCTGCTGACCCTCTCTACTGCAACGCCGTCGATGGAGATAGGGCTGTGCTCTCCCCTCTGCCTCCTGAAGTCCACGATCAGCTCCTTGGTCTTCTTGACGTTGAGGGCGAGGCTGTTCTCCTGGCACCACTGCTCCAGCGATCCGACCTCCTCCCTGTAGGCTGTCTCGTCGTCGCCGGCGATCAGGCCCATCACTGTCGTGTCGTCAGCAAACTTGACGATGACGTTGGAGCTGTGCATAGCCATGCAGTCGTGGGTGTAGAGGGAGTAGAGGAGAGGGCTCAGCACGCATCCCTGGGGGGCTCCCGTGTTGAGGGTCAGTGGCTCTGATGTGGTGCTGCCCATCCTCACCACCTGGCGGCGGTCCGACAGGAGGTTCAGTATCCAGCTGCACGTGGATGGGGGTACGCCTAGACCTCTCAGCTTGGTGTCGAGCTTGGCAGGAACTATTGTGTTGAATGCTGAGCTGTAGTCCACAAACAGCATTCGCACATAACAGTGAGAAGTGTGAGTTAGAGTAGTCTAGCCTGGAGGAGACAAAGGCGTGGACAAGCTTTTCAGCATCTGGAAGACAGTGTGGGGCAGAGTTTAGCGATATTTCTGAGGTGGTAGGAGGAGGTCTTGCATGTTTATTTGATGTAGGCCTCAACGGTCAGGTGAGGATCCATTTAAAGTGAGATATGAGGTGAATCAGTTTAGGGCAAAGTCAGAGACTCCAATTGTCGAGCGAAGACGATTGAGTAGAATGTCATGGTCGACGGTGTCAAATGCTGTAGTTTGATCCAGGAGGATGAGGAGGGATGGAGCTCCGGTGTCAGCTGTCATCAGCAGGTCGTTGGTCACCCTGACTAAGGTAGTTTCTGTACTGTGGCCCTGGCGGAAACCAGACTGGAATTTTTCAACGAGAATATTCAGTTTGAGATGTTCCTGAATCTGAATGTCAATTACTTTCTCCAGCACCTTTGATAGAAATGGCAGGTTGGACATGGGTCTGTAATTAGCAAGGACTTCAGGGTCGAAGGTGGGTTTTTTGAGGTGTGGTTTGATGACAGCAGCTTTTAATGGGAATGGAACATGACCAGACTGGATGGAGTGGTTTATCACTGAAGTGATCAGGGGACTAATGGCACCAATGTTAGATTTGACCAGGGCTGTGGGAAAGGGGTCCAGGGCACAGGTGGAGGGTTTCATCTTTTTGATGATGGCCTCAACTTCATGCTGCGAGATGTCAGTGAAGCAGCAAAGAGGCTGGGTAGGTCTGGGCTGGGGGATGACGGTCAGGACTGGCAGAGCAGCTGAGTTTGAGAGGAGAGTGCGGATGGTCTCTACTTTTTTCTTAGAGAATGCAATGATCACACTGTGTGAAAGTGACTGTTCTGGTTGTGACAGGTGCGTGGAGATCCAGGAGATTACTCAGAGATTTATTGTAAAATTTCAGATTCATTGACTGATGTAGGAGTTATTGTGGAGAGATGCTGGAGATCCGAAGTCATGGTGTCCGGTTGATGTTTTTCAGATTTCTGAAATGGATTTGACGCTTGGGTTTGGTGTGGGTAGCAGGAGTGGCAGCTCCATTAAGATGACCTTGTGATCCGACACACCGAGATCGTACACTGGTAGTTTACTAATTTGGGCAGAGTTTGTGATGACAAGGTCCAGTGTGTGTCCCCTAGTGTGTGTGGGGACATCAACATGTTGTGTTAGGTTGAGGCAGTCCAGAAGGTGTAGGAACTTAGCTGCATAGTGACAGGTGGGGGTGTCAACGTGAATATTTATGTCTCCTAGTATTATAATGTTGGCAGAGGTAGCGCAGAGTGTAGTGAGAAGGTTGTGCATCTCTGAGATTAAAGCTGAGTAGTAGCAGTAGTTTACCTGGTCAGAATTAGAGTCAGGGGTACAAAATGCCAACGTAAGAGAGCTGTCTCTTTTTCCAACAGCCATTGTTAAAATAACTCAGAAACGTACTACACGCATAGTACATAGGTATTGTACATAGGTGAAGCTATTCCATAGGTTCAACACTAGCCTTGTTTTCCATTTGTGATGTTAAATGTAAAAATGACCGGACATGCAGAGCGGATGGGTATTAGCAATACGTCTGATAGTAATGCTGTTGAATATCCACAACTCCAATACAATCAACCCCATGCTAAATACACGCACACACACACAGGCACACACACACACACAGACGCACACACACACACGCACACGCAGACGCACACACACACACACACACACACACACACACACACACACACACACACACACACACACACACACACACACACACACACACAAACACAATTACATTCACAGCTGGAGGCGATGTTTGACAGTAGGGTTGACTCCTGTTTCATTAGTGACCTAGCGATGCTTGGCGCGAAAGATGAAATGTATTAAATGTAATGCTTTATAGATGTCAGGTGTTATGTTGCTCATGCCAAACCTTGAATTTGGGTTTCTACTCTTTGTCACATTGAATCATCCTTATATAAGGGTCATATACATGACATATATATGCTTATGTAGCATTTCTTGGTTTATATTTGATTTGGTTTTCTACCCTTTGCCAGTATAATTTTTTTGGCCTAGTATATCCAATCCATGATATTGAGTCATACAAATGGGATGTATGTTTGATAGCGGCTATATCTGCGATTTAGCGGATTAGATTAGATAAGATTAGATTCAAATTTATTGTTCTTGCACAGCACAAGTACAGTACAGCGAAAATAATTTGGCATCTATCCAGAGTGCATATTTTACAGTAAAGTGCATGGTAATATACAAAAGTTAAAGTGGTAAAGTCGTTAAATAGGATGTAAAAACAGTCTACTGGGTATAAACAGGTATACAATAACTTAGAGTAGGTATGAGATATGTGTGGAGATATTTTAGTTATTTATATATACAGGTAAGTACACAACTATCAACAGGTAGTGAGCAGGGGTATGCAGTTATATCAACAAGATAAATATATATACATGTATATACAGCAGGTAGTGAGCAGGGGTATGCAGTTATATTAACAGTTGAAGATACATATATATATATATATAGGGTAAGTACAGTGAAAATGTACATGGCTATCATACAGGTATGTCAACAATAAATATGTAAATATGGATGTTGAAAGTATAGAAAAATATATTCATATATTTCAGGGGGGGGGGGGGTGTTGATGCCGATATCCCTAATCACGGTACGAACTTCTGCCAAAAACACTCCTGCCTTGAAACTCAATCTGGATGAGCAGCAAGTTAATCCTTGAGCGACCTTTAAAGGTGAATACATTTAGCCACACTAGTCGATTCTACGACAGACTCAGGGAGTCTGAGAGGGAGCACATTCTTCGAAAGGTTTTTATTGGCTTCGGGTTAAAAATGTGACATTTAGGATATTTTACATCCGATCAGATAAAAATATGTTTTTTAAGAATTAGTCACTATAGTCACTATTCTGACACAACTTGATTGTGCCGTAGTATACAAATATATACAAATATAATAATAATTGTTATTTAAATGTTATTTTGACCCGGACGCGTTTTTCTTCCTAAATAGTCGAGTATTCGTCAGTATTGCCAATGCTAACACAAACATTGTAACATTGTTAACATTGCATTAAACAAATAAAATAATCATGTAAAAAAATTAAAAGATAATAATAATAATAATAATAATAATAATAATAATAATAATAATAATAATTAAAGCTGCAAGCAGCGTTGAGCGGGTCTGAGTTATGACATCATCGTGTTCCATGGCGAGGGATCGCCTAGCATCGAGCGAACGCGAAATTTGGCGCCAATCATCTCAGATTTCACGTAGAGCTGTTGAGGCATGGACCAGTGATATAAAAGAAGATTGGGGGACGATGGGACCGTGTCCATTGGAGTTACAGCGACACCGTATTTTATGGCGAGGGATGCGCGTTGCCATGGTAATGCCACATTAAGTAACATCAGATTTGATGTAGAGCTGTTCAGGGCCTCAGTGTTAACCATCGTGTGAAGTTTGGTGGCGTTCTGAGCATGTCAGTTTGAGTTATGACATCATCGTGTTCCATGGCGAGGGATCGCCTAGCATCGAGCGAACGTGAAATTTGGCGCCAAATCACGGCTACGGCGTGCAAAATTAAAAAAATTCCGTGATAACTTTAGGTCGCCCATGTCTCAAGACGCTACCCGACAAATTTGGAGTCTGTCGGATAAAGTCCCTAAGAGGAGTTCGTTAAAGTGCGGAGGACGAAATTCAAAATGGCCGACTTCGTGTACGTTATTTTATACCCCTCCAAGAGGGTTTTTTGTTTGTCTCCGCACCCTAGATATGCGTAGCGAGTTTCGTTTGTTTACGTGAAAGTTAAAGTGTTGGGGAGTTAACGTTAAAAACGGAAGTGGGCGTGGCCTACGCAATTTTGGACGCAAAGTTCCGGAAGCATTACACATCTCAAGTTGCGCCACTTCTGACGCGCGTGCAAAATTTGGTGAGTTTTCACATATGTTGCGGGGTCAAAAGTGCGTGCAAAATACTAAAATAATAATAATAAATAATAATAAATAATCGGACCGATTTCAATAATGTGCAAGCTTGGGGCGTGGGCTACCAACTGTCATGATTTAGGCCACTTTTAATGGGCTTTTGCCCGTCTTTTTCCCTGTTTTGTGTGGGTTTTGCATGGTTATCATTGTCGCTGTGCGACCGATTTCAATAGGGTCTTCGCCGACCTAGGTCTCAGACCCTAATAATAATAATCACACAAACTACCACACAATGGCTCTCACCCAAAGCGGAAATGCATTTATCATCGATTTGTATCCCAGCAGCAGCCAAGCAATCACTTCAATCAATCAATCACCGCGCGCCACTCGTGCGTCACTAGGCGAGCGTGGTGACTGCCTGTTGCTGCAGCTGGGCGCGAGAGTCCACTTCACACCTTCACTGAACACAGACGAACCCATCCAACATTTTCATTTTTTTTTCGCATCAGTTCTTTCCATTGGGATAGTCCACACGAAGTATTTTAAAGGCCTTGGAAGTCGGTTGTTGTCTCTCTGTGACCCGAGGCGCGCACTAAGATCCACCGCGGCTGTTACAGACCACGATGTACGTAGGAGACTTTTAACTAAACAGTAAAACACCAACCTCGGTTAGTGTTTTTTTGCATTTTAGTTTTTTTCTCAGGAGAGAGAGAGAGAGAGAGAGAGAGAGAGAGAGAGAGAGAGAGAGAGAGAGAGAGAGAGAGAGAGAGAGAGAGAGAGAGAGAGAGAGAGAGAGAGAGAGAGAGAGAGAGAGGTAAGATAATGTCAGCTCAGAACGGCTCCAATGTGACGGGGAATTACAACCCGTTTGCCCAGCCGCACTGGCGCGTCGCGCTGTGGTCGCTCGCCTACAGCTTGTTGGTCGCGGTGTCCGTGCTCGGAAACGTCGTCGTCATATGGATCATTCTCGCCCACAAACGCATGCGGACGGTCACGAACTACTTCTTGTTGAACTTGGCGTTCTCCGACGCGTCGGTGGCGGCGTTCAACGCGTTGTTCAACTACGTCTACGCCGCGCGCGGCAACTGGTACTTTGGCGAGGCGTACTGTAAGTTCCAGAACTTCTTCCCCGTCACCGCCGTGTTCGCGAGCATCTATTCCATGACGGCAATTTCCGTTGACAGGTAAGTAACCAAACCTCCCAAAGTCCTAAAAGACGGATGTTTGCTACTGGGAATACATCTCCCCCTATCCCTTCTCTATTGACATCCATACTTTTCAATCATGCATGTCTGTGATGCGCTATGACTTGTTTGACATCTGGATGCAATGGATGGAGAGAATACAAATAGCGATAGCGTGCATCACCTCGCCATCAACATAATAAAATAAATGAACATGCAGAGCGTGCAGGTGAAGGGTGGTGACACTATTCTAGTCTATTTCCATTTATATTGGCATCCACTTATTTGATTATGCTCTTCATCTATCTCTCCACGGGTGTGTAGATGAGTGTGTGTGTGTGTGTGTGTGTGTATGGTGTGTGTGTGTGTGTGTATGTGTGTTTGTATGTGTGTGAAGTATGCCTGTTGGGGGGGGGGTTTGCAGGTGAAAGGCAAATGTGTGGGTGTGTATGTACGTGCCTGTGTGTATGTGTGGTGTACGTGTGCATGTGGTTTGTGTATGTGTGAGGGGGGGTTGGGTAAAGTGTAAGTATGTGTGTGTGTGTGTGTGTGTGTGTGAGAATATGTGCGTGCCTCAGTGTATGTCTACTGTTTGTGGTGCGTGTGGGTTTGTGGGTGTAAGTGTAAGTATGTGTGGTTGTGTGTGTATGTGCGTGCCTTTGTGTGCGTGTGGGAACTCGAAGCAACTGTATCATTGACCTTTGTGTGATGTATGTGTCTGAGAGCACGCGTCAGTATGCGTGACGGTAAGTGTGTATGCGTGGCGGTAAGCGTGTGTATGCGTGGCGGTAAGCGTGTGTATGCGTGACGGTATGCATGTGTATGCGTGGCGGTAAGCGTGTGTACGTGTGGCGGTAAGCGTGTGTGTACGTGTGGCGGTAAGCGTGTGTGTATGCGTGGCGGTAAGCGTGTGTGTATGCGTGACGGTAAGCGCGTGTATGTGTGCAGTGTGTGTCCGTTTGCACACATTCTACCGGGACACTCTCTCCTCACCTGGCGACCGACCACGGCGTGGCCCTAACATATTCATGGAGCCTGACCTCCCATGCCTCATTCCACCAACGCAAGCCTAGTTCTAGCTCTTGGATGGCGCTAGAGCCGGTTCGCAGTTGGTTCAACTGGCGAGCCGTCTAAGAATTTTCGCCGAGAGAGCCACGTCATGACGTCACTGTTAACGTCTCTGCTTTCCCAGCAACGCTAGCGCCAACTTCCACAATAGTGGAACATGATGTAAAAGTGTTGCTCCTGGCTTTGAGGCTACAAACACGGCTGGTCCAACGCGTTGAGCTGCTCGTCTTTAGTGCTATGGACGCGATTACGTTGAAGCCCCTAACTGTGATAAAGGACTATACAAATCAAATGGACTTGACGTTAGAGCTGCATTAATAGTAGAGTACTTAAACCGAAGGGACAATTTGCCTTTTCTTCTTCAAAACGGTCATCTTGTATTATGTTTCTCGGTTGATTAAGCATAATGAAGCGGACATTTAGAATTTTTTCATTTAAAAAAACAAAACATTAAATACACAATATACAGTAATCACAAAATGTAAAAGTCTAGAGTGCAGTGTAATAAGTCAATGTTAATAAAGCTCTGAGGGGCTCCTGGTGAGCTGCAGCCCAGTGGTGGCGGTAGCTCCGCATCGACATCGTCCAGGGAAGACGACTCCATAAACAACTAAAACAAGAGAAAAGTGCATTAAAACATGACTCCATAAACAACTAAAACAAGAGAAAAGTGCATTAAAACATGTCTCCATTAAACTTTATTGTTTTTAGAAAGTAGCATCCTGACGTTGTTATCAAGGCTAATATCGGCTAACAGAAGCCTAGCAATCATAGCTCCTCATTTCTGATGATAGGAACATAACATTGATGTGATAATGAGTAGCTCGCTAAACTGATTAGAAATACATAGCTGGTTGGCAACATGGGAAAGATTTATAAAGTAAAACATACCAGGACCAGAGTGTCAGCAGCGGATCATCCAGTTTGTTATTGATTAGCTCCTCGTATGGTCCAGTTTGTTATTGATTAGCTCCTCGGTTCTGTCCCCCGCTGAAGACATCTCGCGCTGTAGTTTTTCGTAAAACCGGTTTGTTCTAGAAGCTCCTCTAGTTTATTGGGACCTTCTGCCGAGGACAACAACGCAAGGAGGCAGTTTGTCTCGTCCATGGACCACTGTCACCTTCACGTCCATGGCGAATTTTAGTGATTTAAAAAATGGTGGTCAAAAACATTGAGTTTGTTTGAGTTTGTCCGATAAGCCCCGCCCCCAGCCCCTGACGTAGTGGAGCTTGCTGGCTAGCCCAGCTTCAATGTGGGGCCGCTCAGGAACCAGTTCACCGGGCCAGAAAGTGGTTCCTTCGCGGTGGAAATGCAAAGAACTGGTTCGAGATTAGGCCCAAGCTCCGAACCAGCCCTGAAAACAGCTTGGTGGAAACACGGTACCAGTGGCATGGTGCCGGAGTACTACGCCTCCATTAGCTCAAACGATGTGCTCATTAGCCCTACTCAATACGTGCGTGTGCATCCATTTCCCAAGAGTAATAGGACAGCACGAGAGAGGGCCGAGTGTAGGTGGCCCTCTTTCACCACCGATACTGGTGGTATTATTGTGTGCCCAGGGTGAAATGTGTGTTTGTGAGCGATCTGTGTTCTACTGGGAGGACGAAGACGCTGCAGTAGTGGGGCGGTGGGGTGTCATACAAGATCACAGCCCCCCCCCCCCCCCCCTTCACGGTGTACGGGCTACGATGAATCATAGGTGTGGAACGCTTTCCTATTTCTGAAAGTATGCACTCGACAACGAATGCCTGCACGCAACAACAGACCCCTCTCAACACAATGGTTTCATCTTCTCTCTCCCCTCCATCGTCTGTCTTTCATTGTGAATCTCCCTTCGCCATCCTCTCTCTTTCATGTTTTGTCACCCCCACCCTCATTATCATTATCTTATATGTTGGCCTCAACAACAACAAATAAGTTGTTGTAGTGGTTGGGTGTTTTAAATCGTATTGCATGGGATGGCCCCAGTTTCCTCCATATTCTCTTTCAACACCGTTCTCTTCCTCCCATCTCCCATGAATTCTTTGGCGTAAATGAAAGGGAACTCAGGATGACCAGTGTTTATGATTTGCATGGAAATTACACATTTCTTATATTGTATTATATAATAAATATAGTTATAGTACTATATAATATATTGGTAACACGTTACAATAAGGGTACATGAATCAACATTAGTTAATGCAGTAATAAGCATTAACTAACAGTTTACTCACAGGTTTAGCCAACTTGAGGTCATCTTCTCTTGTAATCTGGGCGCCTGCTTTTCAGAGCCCTCATAAGAGCTTATTAGCTGTTAATACCTCCCGCTGTTCTCCACGTTTTGTTACAGATAATCCCTGCTAAAAAGGGAGTTTGGAAACGGATCAAGTACAAATCTGTCCACATCAAAAGTCAACGTTGAAACGTGAATGAACACTTCAAACGTGGAAAATGCTGAAGACGTAAACTAGCATATTCAACTGAAAACATCAGCGTGATGCATACATTATAAGCATTATAAGCTAAGCTTATTTAACATGAACACCATCAGTAAATCCAAAGTCACACTGCGGACGGGAACGGGGAGGAAGCATTCCATTCTACTTGTTGCATTTGGCAAATAAAAATGTTGAATCTTGAATGTTGAATCTTAAATGATTACCAGACACTTTAATTAACTTTATAAACTGTGAGGTGATGCTTATTACTGCATCAACTACTGTTAAATAATGTACCCATATCATTGTGATAATACATATTTTCCCTGGCGGAATATGTAAGATGAGCTACGTAACTCAAATGTTGTTGGACATTCTCTGGGAACGTGAGACTGGTTTCCTTCCTTCCTTCTTTTTAATTTAACTCCATCCTTCTTTCCTCTCTTCCATCCTCCATCCATCCATTCCATGTTACAGCCCATAAAGCCTTAATGTGGCCTATATCCAAACATATACTTGAAGGTACAATCCATTTAGCAAGCATTTTGTCCATAATAACTGTTAGTGATAAATACCATCAATAGTAAATAAAGTCAGCTGCGTTTAGATCATTGAACCGATAAATAATCCACAATCTCTTTTTTTTCCCCACCCAAGCAATATATCTTGTTTTTGCTCAAATCAATTATTCATGCTTTTTTTTTTTTTTTTGGTTAAAATGAATGCAGTTGCTTTAGTAAGGCATGGTCCACAGCAGCCACAGTGACCATAAGAAGACATGAACTGAATCAATAATTACACAGGCAGCCTGTACACTGAGCTGGAGCTCACCACCCCAGGGCTTCAGTCTCCTTCAGCCGAGGCAGCAGGTTCAACGTGTTGGGTATTTTTGGTCGAGAGACGTCCCTTTGATTTAATCAACTGTGAACTGGAGCAGAGGACATGGAGGTGACCTGCGCAAAGTTGTAGACGTAACCTCAGGTCCTGTATCTCCAAACCCAAGTCCTATGCCGCCTCTTGACCCTCCGTGTCTGGAAATGGCACACAGCCGTGTTATGTGAGCATCTGTGGCCTTGCTGCTCTCTTCACTGTCTGCTTTAAGGCCAGCGGCGGCACGCTAACCAACAGCAGCTATGTGTATGGAAGGTAACAGTTGGTGGTCGCTGTCAACGTGGTCCATTAAAATAGGGAGCTAGATTTGAATATTATATTGCTTCTAAATCTCTGATGATGATGAAGATGATGATGATGATGATGATGATGATGATGAGATGATGAGCTGCTCTTCAACTGAGGTAAGATTAAAGGTTATGTCAAAAACATTCACATCTCGCTGCATGTTGTTAAAGTTCAGGGCTACAAACTGCAGTCTGATTCTCACAGCTAGAACTAGATTCAAATGTTGTGAGTTGTCTCATGTCTTCGCTACAGAGTGTATAGAAAGTTCCATTCACCTGCTGATTGGTGTAGAGTCCCATGTTGTAGAGACCCAGGGTTTATAGACCCTGGGTTTATAGACCCAGGGTGTATAGACTCAGAATGTATAGACCCAGGATTTAAAGGACCCCCCCCCCCCCAATGTCCTCTCAGCTTACCTGAAGGCCTCCTTACCTGACCTTACCCCTTATCTGCTCAGATGATGTGTATCTGAAATCAAAGCGTCTGCTCCATCCATCCATCCATCTTCTCCCGCTTATCCGTAATCGGGTCGCGGAGGTAGCAGCTTCAGCAGGGGACTCCAAACTTCCCTCTCCCTGGCAACATCGACAAGCTCTGACTGGGGGATCCCGAGGCATTCCCAGGCCAGTGTGGAGATGTAATCACCCCACCTGTACCTCGGTCTACCCCGTGGTCTCTTCCCAGTTGGATGTGCCTGGAAAACCTCCCTCGGGAGGCGACCAGGAAGCATCCTTACTAGATGCCCGAACCACCTCAACTGGCTCCTTTCTATGCGAAGGAGCAGCGGCTCTACTCCTAGTCTCTCACGAGTGACTGAGCTTCTCACCCTATCCCTCAGGGAGATACCAGCCACCCTCCTGAGGAAACTCATTTCGGCCGCTTGTATTCGCGATCTCGTCCTTTCGGTCATTACCCATTGCTCATGGCCAGGTGAGGGTAGGAACGAAGACTGATCGGTAGATCGAGAGCTTTGCCTTCTGGCTCAGCTCTCTTTTGGTTACAACGGTGCGCCAAAGTGCACCCAATACCGCTCCCGCTGCACCTATTCTCCTGTCAATCTTACGCTCCATCCTCCCCTCACTCGAGATACAAGACCCCGAGATACTTGAACTCCTTCACTTGGGATAAGGACTCCCTCCCTACTTGGAGTAGACAATCCACCGGTTTCCTGCTAAGAACCATGGCCTCAGATTTGGAGGTGCTGATCCTCATCCCAGCCGCTTCACATTCCACTGCAAACCGATCCAGTGAGTGCTGAAGGTCACATACTGATGACGCAAACAGGACCACATCATCTGCAAACAGCAGCGATTCAATCCTGAGCCCACCATACTGAAACCCCTCCCCTCCATGACTACGCCTTGAAATCCTGTCCATGAAAATCACAAACAGGATGGATGACAAAGCGCAGCCCTGGCGGAGGCCAACACCCAATGAGAACAGGCCTGACTTTCTACCAAGAATCCAGACACAGCTCTTGCTTTGGGAGTAGAGAGATTGGATGGCCCTCAACAGTGACCCCCGCACCCCATACTCCCGCAGCACCCCCCACAGTATTTCCCGAGGGACCCGATCATATGCTTTCTCCAAATCCACAAAACACATGTAGACCGGATGGGCATACTCCCAAGCTCCCCCCAGGATCCCTGCAAGAGTGAAAAGCTGGTCCGTTGTTCCACGACCAGGGCGGAATCCGCATTGTTCCTCTTCAATCTGAGGTTCGACTATCGGCCGAACCCTCCTTTCCAGCACCTTGGAGTAGACTTTCCCAGGGAGGCTGAGTAATGTGATACCCCTGTAATTGGCACACACCCTCTGGTCACCCTTTTTGAACAACGTTTGCCACTCCTCAGGCACTGTCCCAGACTTCCACACAATGTTGAAAAGACTGTCATCCATGACAGCCCCTCAACACCCAGAGCCTTTAGCATTTCTGGACGGATCTCATCAACCCCTGGGGCTTTGCCACTGCGGAGATGTTTGACTACCGCAGTGACTTCCTCCAGGGAGATTGATGTTTGCCATCCTTCATCCTCCAGCTCTGTCTCTACCATTGAGGGTGTAGTTGGGTTAAGAAGTTCCTCAAAGTGTTCTTTCCACCGCCCAATCACCTCCTCAGTTGAGGTCAGCAATGTCCCACCCTTACTGTACACAGCTTGGATGGATCCACGCTTCCCCCTCCTGAGGCGCCAGATTGTTTGCCAGAAACTTTGGTGCCGACTGAAAGTCCTTCTCCATGGCTTCTCCGAATTCCTCCCACACCCGCTGCTTTGCCTCTGCTACAGCCGAGGCTGCCGTCCTCTTGGCCTGTCGATACCTCGCAACTGAGTCCGGAGTCTCACAGGCTAACATAGCCCGGAAGGCCTCCTTCTTCACCCGGACGGCTTCCCTGACCACCTGTGTCCACCACGAAGTCCGAGGGTTGCCGCCCCTTGAGGCACCAATGACCTTGAGGCCACAGCTCTCAACCGCAGCTTCGGCAATAGAAGCTTTGAACAATGACCACTCTGGCTCAATGCCCCCAGCCTCCACAGAGATGCCCGAAAAATTCTGCCGGAGGTGGGAGTTGAAGGTCTCCCTGACAGGGGCATCCACCAGACGTTCCCAGTTCACCCGCACTACACGTTAGGTCTGTCCAGAGGCTTCCCCCACCATCTTATTATTATTATTATTATTATTATCTTACCCAACTCACCACCAGATGGTGATCGGTTGACGGCTCTGCCCCTCTCTTCACCCGAGTGTCCAAAACATGCGGCCTCAGGCCAGATGATATGATAACAAAATTGATCATTGACCTTCGGCCTAAGGTACTCTGGTACCATGTACACTTATGAGCATCCTTATGTTTGAACATGGTGTTTGTTATGGCCAATCCATGACTAGCACAGAAATCCAATAACAAAACCCCACTCCGGTTCAGATCAGGTAGGCCGTTCATCCCCAACACGCCCCTCCAAGTTTCCCCATCATTACCCACGTGTGCGTTGAAGTCTCCCAGGAGGACTATAGAGTCCCCTTCAGGAGCCCCATGCAGGACTCCATCCAGGGTGTGCAAGAAGGCAGGATATTCCGAACTGTTGTTTGGTGCATAGGCACAAACAACAGTCAGAGTTTTCCCTCCCATGACCCTAAGGCGTAGGGAGGCGACCCTCTCGTCCACCGGGGTAAACTCCAACAAAGCGGCACTCAGCCGGGGACTTGTGAGTATCCCCACACCCGCCCGGCGCCTCACACCCTGAGCAACTCCAGAGAAGGAAAGAGTCCAACCCCTATCCAGGAGTTTAGTTCCAGAGCCAGTGCTGTGCATAGACGTAAGCCCCGCCAGATCTAATTGGTAGCGCTCCACCTCCCGCACAAGCTCAGGCTCCTTCCCCCCCAGAGAGGTGACATTCCACGTCCCCAAAGCCAGTCTTTGTTCGCTGGGTTTGGTCCGTCGATGCCCCCTGCCTTCACTGCCTCCTAACTGGCAGTGCACCCGACCCCAACGGTTCTTCCCGTAGGTGGTGAGTCCGCGGGAAGGAGAAGTGGCCACGTTGCTTTTTCGGGCTATGCCCAACCGGGCTCCGTGGCTAACCCGGCCACCAGGCACTCGCTTACGGGACCTCTTTCCAGGCCTGGCTCCGGAAAGGGGCCCCGGGCTTCCTCCGGGCAGGGTATCCTCACTTCTTGTTTGTTTGTCCATTGAAGTCTTTGAACCATTCTTAGTCTGGCCCCTCCCCTGAGACCAATCTGCCATGGGAGACCCTACCAGGAGCACTAGGCTCCAGACAACACAGCTCTCAGGTTCACAGGGACACCCAAACCTCTCCACCACGATAAGGTGATGGTTCCCGGAGAGGTCTCAAAGCGTCTGCTAATTTACTAAATATTACAACTAAAATGGTTCAATCCATTTATTCCTTTATTCAACCAGGCACGTCCTTAACAACACATTTGTGTTTACAATGACGGAAGGGGCTAAAAATAAATATCAACAGCTAAAAGACAGCAGCACACATGCAGACATTTACAGCACACCCACCTACTAACATACAATCAACACACCCAACATTACAGAAGTGTGAACCAGCAGCAACAAAGTAGAATATACATGACTGACCACAGCTACAGGTGTACCAGCCTCTCGGGTGAGGCCAGCGAAAGGCGTTCACTTGTCTGAATGGCAGCTGGTCGCTGCGATATCAGTGCGCTGCTGATTTTGCTGTGTTGGCTCACCTGCTGCACCAGATAGTGTGTAAAGACCTGTTTCTCTGGACACTTTTTATCAGTCTACAGGTCACACACCCCAACTCCCCATGCCTTAGGGACCTGAAGAAAGGCCACGCAATCAGTGATGGATACGTGTGTGTGTGTGTATCTACATATGTGTGTGTCTGTGTGTGTGTGTGTGTTTGTGTATCTACTTGTGTGTGTGTGTGTGTGTGTGTATGTATCTACGTGTGTGTGTGTGTGTGTGTGTGTGTGTGTGTGTGTGTGTGTGTGTGTGTGTGTGTGTGTATGTGTGTGTGTGTGTGTACATGTGTGTGTCAGGGTTTCCGTTAGCCGGTATTTACCGGTTTCTAGCGGGTAAAAATTATAAAAAAACGGTCAAATGTGGGGGTTGGGTTAATGTTGGGTTTTGGTCATGACCAAATCTTATGCGGATTGCAAGCTGCAAAGACACATTAGACACCTTTGATATCAGCTCGGCACAGAGGACATTGCCGCAATGAAATGAAGGAGAAAGCTAAAAGTTGCCTGGAAGCCTACAGGGTAAATGTGATGCCATGTAGCCTATGTTAAAACAGACTACAGATGTTACAGGTGTTTTGAAATAGCTTTGTGATTTTTGCGGCTAACAAGGTTTTGCTCAATCGTTCTTGTTCGTTTTGTTGTTCATTAAATATGTCACGAGTGGGATTGGTCGGTGGGACCCAGAACGCAGACCAAGACAGTGGAGCTATAACATAAAGCTTTATTTAAAGCACAACACAACTCAAACACAACACAAGAGAGTGATCAGGGACAGTCCAGGGGTCTGGGTACCGGGAGGTCGAGTAGCGACAGGTACCGGACAGGTAATTATAATGACTGGGGAGCTCGTATCGAGAGTAACGCGAGACAGGCGGGTGACGCGGGACAGGCAAGGGATCGGGATCTGGATCTCCGGGACATCAACGTGGCGATTCCGTCCAGAATGTACGACTTAACGTGAACAACGTGTGACGTGCAGTACGACATACAACCTAACACTGGGGTAACGGGAAGCCAGGGTATATATACCCCAGGTGAGGTGTGTGTGTGTGTGTGGCATGGCCACGCCCCCTGTCAACCACCGTAACACTTGTTGACAGGAGTGTGTGTGCGCCGCCAGCGCACATGGCTTGTCATTCTTTCGTCAATCTAGGTGTACATTATAGTTGCGTTTGTAATATAGACTGTTTTTGAAACATGACCGGTAAGTTTAGAATTTGTCCGGTAAAATAAAATCTGTCCGGACACTTGACCGGCAAGAAAAAATCCTAGCGGAAACCCTGGTGTGTGTGTCAGTGGTGAAGTGTCAGGGCCTTCAATGTATTCAGAGAAGACCCTGGAACTCTCAGATTAAACAAAAATCTGTTATATTACAGTGTTACGTTGATTTGTTGGTCTTTCTCAGTCCATGCACTACGCATTTGAGTGGTTTTGTGTTGGAAAAACAATGCAACCAATCAGATATTGTTCTAGGTTGCTGGGAAGAATATCCTTCAACCAAAGTATTCCCGATTACTTTGGCCCTTAGACTGAATGAGAGCGTACGTTTGGATTGACAATTTGATCAACCAATCATATAGTGATTTGTAGCCAATGGGCGTATTCTTTCAGATTTCCCCACAGCTCAATAGGGAGCTAGAAGGTATACTTGCTGGAGTGAGAGTGGATCTAGCGTAGTGCTACATTGTTTCTACGTAGGATTTTACGTCAAAATGGCGAAAGCAAAGATGATGGGCTGTTACTTCACTACATGAACACTGCTTTACCAACTATGGTACACTTGGAAATTGGCTACGACAATCTTATCTGCCTAAATGAGATAAGGCATAAAGTGACTGCCTCCGTGATGTCTGTCTGACTAGAAAAACGGAATTTTCGAATGGGGGGGGGGGGGGTTCTACAGCAGGGGTTCCCAAAGTGGGGGTCGCGGGACCCCGAGGGGGGGGTCGCGAGATGATTTCAGAATCCTCTTGATGTGACCCATGAGGTTTATTTATTTTTTATTTTATTATTATTATTATTTTTTTTTTTTTTTATCATTTGTATTATTCATTTATTATTGTTAATAATAACGTGAGTGACAAATAAAGGAATTCTGATTCTCACAGATTCACGACACAATGTTCGCGATCGTGATTACCCCCCCCCACCACGTCGGACGGTGATAGTGGGGGGTCGCCAGTCTCCAGCACTGTTATTTTGGGGGTCGCGGGCTGAAAAGTTTGGGAAGCCTTGGTCTACAGAAGGTCCAGTTGTGATAGACACGCTTCGCCACTGGTGTGTGTGTGTGTGTGTGTGTGTGTGTGTGTGTGTGTGTGTGTGTGTGTGTGTGTGTGTGTGTGTGTGTGTGTCAAGTCAAGTCAAGTTTATTGTCACGTTATTATAATCAAGTTATACAAGTATAAACAATGGGTGAAAATCTTATGTGCAATACCCGACGACAGACAGCAGTTATAAAAATACAAATAATAGAATAAAAAAAATAAGTAAAAAGTACAAACTGTATAAAGTTAAATATATAAAAATATAAAAGTGCATATATGAAATGCAATATATTAGCACAAAAAAGAGAAATATATATATATATAAGTCAATGTAATAAAATATACATTGTTATATGCTATACACCCTTGTTCAGCAGCCTGATGGCCTGACTGTGGAAGCTGTCTCTGAGTCTATTTGTGTGGCACTTGATACTGTGGTATCGCCTGCCTGACGGTAAATGTGAGTACAGTTCGTGGCTGGGGTAGGCATTGTCTTTTCTGATGCGTTTGGCCTTGGCCACGCACCGCTGGTTGTATATATCCAGCGTTGGAGGTGAGGGGAGCTCACCTCCAACGATATACTGGGCCGTCCGCACCACCCTTTGAAGCGCTCTGCGCTCGAGTGCGGTGCAGTTTCCGTACCAGGCAGTGATACACCCTGTGTATCACCCTCAGACGCCTGAGGAAATACAGGCGTTGTTGGGCCCTTTTCACCACGTGTGTGGTGTGCGTGGACCATGTGAGGTCCTCGGAGATGTGCACGCCGAGGATCTTGAAGCTGCTGACCCTCTCGACTGCAACACCGTCGATGGAGATGGGCCGTGCTCTCCTCTCTGCTTCCTGTAGTCCACGATCAGCTCCTTGGTCTTCTTGACGAGAAGGGCACCACTGCTCCAGCGATCCAACCTCCTCCCTGTATGCTCGTTGTCACCGGCGATCAGGCCCATCACTGTCGTGTCGTCAGCAAACTTGATGATGACGTTGGAGCTGTGCATAGCCATGCAGTTGTGGGTGTAGAGGAAGTAGAGGAGAGGGCTCAGCACGCATCCCTGGGGGGCTCCCGTGTTGTGTGTGTATGTCTGCATGTGTGTGTGTGTGTGTGTATGTGTGTATGTGTGTGTGTTTGTGTATGTGTATCTGCATATGTGTGTATGTGTATGTGACAGTACAGTGACACTGATCCCTGATCAGTCCTCCATTAGCGTGTCATAACTCGACATTAGGCTTCAAAACATGAGCCAAGTGCATCAGGTGGGTTAGTGTGAGGGCAGGTGCTTTTGTTTGAGAAGTGTTCTTTTTTCATTTTTTAATTAGCTTTTACTGTGTCATTGTCATTTTAGTTTTGAGTCCCCGCTGATTCTCATTCCTAAAAGTTATAATTTTATATTTATATTTATATTAATTAACTTTATATTAATAATAAAAATGATATATATAATCTAAATCTGGAGGATCATGCATCTCACATCTCACCACACATCTTCACATCTTGTTTAAATTGTTTGCCAAACAAGTTAAACAATCTAATCATAATCAAAGCAAAACACATCACTCTTGTTCAGTGCCTCTCCTCTCCTCTCCTCTCCTCTCCTCTCCTCTCCTCTCCTCTCCTCTCCTCTCCTCTCCTCTCCTCTCCTCTCCTCTCCTCTCCTCTCCTCTCCTCTCCTCTCCTCTCCTCTCCTCTCCTCTCCTCTCCTCTCCTCTCCCTTGCAGGTACATGGCCATCATCCACCCACTGAAGCCTCGTCTGTCAGCGACGGCCACCAAGATGGTCATCCTGTGTATCTGGGCGCTGGCTTTGGCGCTGGCCGTCCCCAACTGCCTCTTCTCCCAGGTCTATAAGCACCCTCGCAGGACACGCTGCTACGTGGCCTGGCCGCGCAAGGAAACTGACGCCTTCATGTGAGTCCATGTGTTCCTCCTTCTTTTCTGCTTTGAAGCAGACAGGTGGAACCAGGGGGTGGGGCAGTGATGAGGCGCTGCACTCCCAGTCTAGCCGTAGGCATAATGTCTGCTTGCTCATTAATGACATCTTAATTCACCTAATGTCCCTTTGGAGCATTAGGTGAATTAGCCATTAGTAACTAATTAGCCATTAGTAATAAGCAGTATAGTATGCTTTAATAGAAAGGTTTTAAGTCAGGCCTATTTCATGGCTAGGTGTTTTACTATACAGTACATTTCAGAATAATTGTTTTGAAGATTTGTCTAAAAATAATAATAATATTAATAATAATAATAATAATAATGATAATAATAACAATAATAATTACAATTATAATAACAATAGTGACAATAATAATAATAATAACAATAATAACAATATTTTTATGAATTGTAAGATTTATTAATATGAGAATTATTTGAGTATTGTTATTAATAATAATAATAATAATAATAATGATAATAATAATAATGATAATAACAATAATAATTATACTAAGAATAATAAGAATAAGAATAATGATTATGTATGATTTACCCTGGCACCCACCTGACAGGTACCACATCATCGTGGCTGTGCTGGTGTACGTGCTGCCCCTAGTGGTGATGGGCATCACCTACACCATAGTGGGGGTCACCCTGTGGGCAGGGGAGATCCCAGGGAACTCCTCTGACAACTACCATGGACAACTTCAAGCCAAAAGAAAGGTATGGTTAAAACATAAACATGAATATGAATCATATTTTGGGACGGCGCAAAGCACACAGGATGTAGTGTTGCTATGTCGCTTCAAATACGACAAGGCAAGTCAATGTTGGACACAAAAATTACAGCCATGTGATTCAGTATCGCCTGGTGGTTGTAAAAGTAGGGGTTAGGTAGGTTTGCTTGGTGAAGTTTGGTGGTGGATGGGGATGATATTGAGGGCATATGTGGGCCTGTAAAACCCAGACAGATTTGAGATTTTGTAGTGTAACTAGTAACTAGTGAGCTATACCCAGAGGGAAATTGTGCCGCTTACAACTGTCTTTTCTTTGTCTTCTTTATCAGAAATAAATCAGCTCTTATTTATAGATTACTAAAGTCTGACCTGGTATCCTAAACATTAGGAGAACTAAATAATAGCAAGTATAAATATATATATATATCTAAGAACAATTTGAGAAATATATGAGCCAATCAAGACAATAAGTATATTTCTTGAAAGCTGAATTTAAGAAAATGGTTAAAATTAAACCTTTTCTCTGGGAGTAAGAACTGATTAAATCTTGCTAGAATGGTGCAATTTGTTCTGTAAAAGCAGTTTTTTTTACATGTTCAAGAGATGGTCTGACCACAGAACTACATTATGCATAGCCTGGGCGGCTAGTGGGAATGACAGTTGTATTCTGTTCTTCACATGGCAATAAAGGCCTGCTATAAAGATAGCTTCATTGACACAGTAGCTCATCTGTCTAGCTCATTCTATCAATGTATTAGTGGGTCATTTTAGCAGACAAGCCTAACTGAATTGAAATAGATTGTGATCTGTGGGGAAAGAAACATTGTTTTGATGAAAAACTGCTTTTTAGCGATTACTCCATTAATGATGAAAAACAGAAAAATCTGAATAGAAGTTCTTTGCACAGTGGCTAGTTCTACCAAACAAAACCTAACACGATTGAAATTGAGTGAGATTTGAGGAAGAAGGGTTTTTTGTATAAATAATATTTACCTGTTTTTAATTAAAATAAGACATTCTATTATATAGTAAAAACAGTTATACACATAAATCACGTAAATTGTCTAGTCAGGAGCCAAAGAAACACCACCTTATCACGTTCAGCCATACTTTCTGTTTACATTTGGCGTCTTGCACCTGGAACGCTCTGTGGTTGGAACCCGAAAGTCTGAAGTAAACGACTCACGAGTTGTCTGGAATGCAGAATTAATGAATGATACAAGATAGATCCTGCTGCCCCCAAAACTCTGATGACCAACTCTATTGACCAGCGCAGTGAGCTCTGCTGATTGGTTCACAGAGCCTCTGGCTAGACCCGCCCTAAGGGAGGATGGTCCGCCCTTGCTGCCATACACACTCATGTTAAAAACCTGAACTCACCAGCCGCTCGGGTCCGGCAGTTTTATAATGGACTTCAATAGGGAGCTTGGGGCGGAGGGTCCTCCGTACAGTAATTTGCAATTGTGGTAGGAGATGCTGTTGGTATTTTGACACGGAGACATGATTGTTGTGCCTTCAAAGTGTTAAAAATACTTCTATTATCAGTATTCTCACAGATTAATCTGTTAAATGTATATATATATTTTTGTATATATTTTTGTCTTGCAAGTTTATTTTTCTCAGAGATTTTAGGAAAATCGTAAATGTGTAAATTGGATTACTCTGAGTAAGATGTAAGGCGTAATGTCATGCTGATATGCATCATGGGAGAAATGATCCGACTCTGACTGAGAATTAATTCACTTCTTAATGTCAGAGCACAAAGGGAATTTGTTTAGTTTTTTCGGGAAATCAATTTATAATTGGCAAAATAATCTGCCTTTGTAAAAAGCTGAATCATTAGGAGACAATACAATACCATGCCCCTGCTGTCTGTGTGGTGTGGCAAGCTCTCTGAATTTATTAGGCTTAAGCCACTGGCAGCCACCATCCAGACGGCTGCATTTCTCCTTTTTCTACAATAAATCCACTTTGTTGTTCATTATTGTTAAGTGCAAAGCACTGGCTTAGGATTCCAGCTGAGTGTAAACACACAGCACCAGCCTCTTCCCCAATGGCTGCTCCTGCTGATTTGTTCCCTGCTCCCTGCTGGCTTCCTGGGCCCTTGGGGTTGTGAATGTTGACTTGTTGAAAATAACTACATTCAGTGTTTGTGTATTTAAAGGCTGCAGTTGGTGATAGGAACTACCTTCAGTGTTTGTGTGTTAATACGCTGCAGTTGGTGATAGGAACTACATTCAGTGTTTGTGTATTAATGTACTGCAGTTGGTGATAGGAACTACATTCAGTGTTTGTGTATTTAAAGGCTGCAGTTGGTGATAGGAACTACATTCAGTGTTTGTGTATAAATGCACTGCAGTTGGTGATAGGAACTACATTCAGTGTTTGTGTATTAATGTACTGCAGTTGGTGATAGGAACTACATTCAGTGTTTGTGTATTTAAAGGCTGCAGTTGGTGATAGGAACTACATTCCGTGTGTGTGTATTAAAAGGCTGCAGTTGGTGATAGGAACTCCATTCAGTGTGTGTGTATTAAAAGGCTGCAGTTGGTGATAGGAACTACATTCAGTGTTTGTGTGTTAATACGCTGCAGTTGGTGATAGGAACTACATTCAGTGTGTGTGTATTAAAAGGCTGCAGTTGGTGATAGGAACTACATTCAGTGTTTGTGTATTAATACACTGCAGTTGGTGATATGAACTCCATTCAGTGTGTGTATTAAATGGCTGCAGTTGGTGATAGGAACTACATTCAGTGTTTGTGTATTAATACGCTGCAGTTGGTGATAGGAACTACACTCAGTGTTTGTGTATTAATACGCTGCAGTTGGTGATAGGAACTACATTCAGTGTTTGTGTATTAATATGATTCAGTTGGTGATAGGAACTACATTCAGTGTTTGTGTATTAAAAGGCTGCAGTTGGTGATATATATTTAGTTATGATTACAAACATCCGGAAGTGTTGAATCAATTTGTACATGAAGAAGCAATGCCATGATTTGTGGACATCACAAATCGCGTATGTATCAGTCTAACGCTAATCATACCCTTTCCCTGTGCTTCTAAATGGTCTATGTGCGGGCCATGATTGCGTTTGTGCAAATCGTATCTCTGATCTTTGCACCTCATAATGTGTGACTTTCCTAATGGTGTCTTGTCAAAGTGCAACCATAGATGGTGAGGTAAGGAACATACATTTTACCGGATATCGGATTACTGGCTGAGGAGCCTATACAGCACATACGCCTCATAGCCATTAGGTTTTTTTGGTATCCAATCCAATTAAATAGCTTTTCCCTTCGGTGGTTGGAATTCATTATTTACAAAGTTGGAGTAGTCATTCATTTCTCTATCCTTGGGGCAGTGGATTTCTATTAATGTTATAAAAAAATGGTGTTATTACAAAAGTGTGTGTGTATGTATGTGCACCTGACGGATCCAATATGTAATTCTCGAAGCACAGGCAGACACAAGTGGCTTTCTCATAACGGGTTTATTCCTCTCCGAATCCACCGTGAAAACTACACACAAACAAGCAGTATAAATGACAAACATTGTATTATGTTAGACACACAAGAACATTCACAGCATGTGACCCTGGAAAGACTTCTGTGATTTTTCTTTGGCAGTATAGCCGGATGCTTAACATGTGGGTGTAATGAAGCTTGACTTAAGTGTCCTCCCACCCTCAGGATACCTTCTTTATCCAGGAATGGATTTAGCTTGCACAGGTTACTGTCTTTGGCCTTGTTAACTGCTTTTTGTTTCACGCTCTTTAGCTCATCTGAGAAGGACTCCTTTTGAACTAGCTGGATGATGAAAAGTTCAGCTTCTTTCCTTTCTTCCATGGTTGACATGTGGATGAAAGCCAGACTGGAATTCTAGCAGCTGTTTGTGTGTTACCTTCACCAATATTCCTCTGTTGGAGGTAGCCGCTGTGGTTCTTTCTTCTTGTTGTGTTGGTTGAGGTCTTTCTTTGTATCTTTCTTGATTTGTATTTAACCTTTGTGAACTGAATTGTTGATTGGCTTGTGGTGGTCTTTGTTCTTCCTTTGCATGCTCTCCATGCAGACAGGTAGGATGTTGCTTCTTGCACACTTCACATACACTCCTACTGTGGCAGCTCCTTGACTGATGGCCAGTCTTGAGACATCCAAAGCATAGCTTCTGAGCTTGAATGTACTTGATTCTGTCTGGAACAGCTTGCTCCGTGAGCTCCATGAAATTCTTCTTACAGAGAATACATGTTAAGATGTTTTTTCTTCTGAACTTGTGGTCAGTGTCTTTGCTGCAAAGCTTTGTTGTCTTTGAGATTTAGTGTTTTCAGCTTCACCTTGCTTCAGTGATTGCAATGATGTGACAGGGTTACAGGCAATCTTTGCTTCCCTTGTCAGAAACTTTACAAATTGGCTGAAGGAGGGGAATTGGTTACTGTCTTCTTGGACTTCAATAACCTTCCGATTCCAATCTGGTAACTTTAAAAGTATTTGCCTGTTTTCATTACAGTCATTCAAGATTTCTAATGCCTTGATGTGGACCATGGCAGCCTCGCAACAATGGAGAAAGTCTGCAAAATCTCTGAGCTCAAAGCTGTCCTTAGATCCCATCTTGGGCCACGATTGAAGCTTGTCTCTATAGGCTTTTGCAATTGTAAATGGATTCCCATATCTCTCCTCCAAAATCTCCCATGCTGCAACATAGGCAGATTTGGTTCCGAGCAGGAAATAAACATCAAGTGTTCTTAGCTTGTCCACTAACATATCTCCTTAAGTAGTATATTTTTTCTTTGTCTTGGATGTTCTTCTGATCAATCAGTGTTTCAAAGGAGAGTTTCCAGTCATTGTATTTCAATGCATCCCCACTGAATACTGAAGGTTCAGGAACTGGAATTCTGTTGGCAGTTAAGGGACCAGCTAGCATCTTAACAAGCTCTGCTGTACTTTCACTTGAGGAAGTAGTGACAACCTGTCGTTGAGGACTTGTGGGAGCAGGCACTGGGTTGCTTACCAGATCCCTCTCTAGCTAGACTTTCCATTCTTCTTTAATGGACTCTTCTTGGTCATACACTTGCATTCTTGCTCGTACTGCATTGAAATCTTTTACTGCTTCCAAATGCTGTATTTTTCTCTGTTTGTCCTCCAGAGTCTGTTGTAGAGCTACATGCTCTTCTTCTAGACAAGCTTTAATTTTAGCTTCCTTTTCCTCTCTTTCTAAACGACGCCTTACCTCTTCTGCTTCTCTTTCTAAACGATGCCTTACCTCTTCTGCTTCTTTCCTTCTAGCTTCTGCCTCCAGGCGCTGAATTTCCAAATGTTCTCTTTCTTGTTCTTGTAACATTTTCAGAACAGCTTGGCTTGCAGCAGCCTCAGCAGCAGCTTCTTGTTGTTTCACAGAAGACGGTTTGATTGCTTGGAGTTGCTTTTCGAAGAAGAGCCAGAAGTGTAGGTGCTTGAGTCAAAGAGAGAACCTGCTTCAGGCCAATCTTTCTTTTCTCCTTCTGGAACCTTTCCATCCAGGAGACTTGAGGCTCTGATGATGACAAACTTCACACAGAGCCACTCTTCGACGTGTGTCTTGGTCTGGAGTTGAGATTGTACGCAGATCATCATAAACATGTTGAACATCTTCCGAAAAAATGTACCCTATAAGACTTAAACCTGTTTCAATAGAGGTAGAAATGCACTTAACATAGAAACTGTGCAAAAAACAGCTTAATTGAACTTTAAACCTTTCAAAAATATACTCAAAAATACTTCAATGAAATAACTTTCACTTATTATTCCCAAAAAACACACTTTGAATTAGAAATTGGAAATAAGAACAATTATTTTCCCTTTAACTTTACGCCTTAATTAACAAGCCATAATAAAATGACATGAGCAAATAAGTCAAAACGCTTACCACACACACACTACTATAGTTGGCACTCACAGCAATAACAGTTTAGCAAACCTTTACAGAAACCCTCTTCTCAGATCACTCTTGATGTCTTATGCCTCGTTTCCACCAAAGCAAGCCTACTTCTAGCTCTCGGGTGGCGCTAGAGCCAGTTCGCAGTTGGTTCAACTCGCGAGGCGTCTAAGAACCGGTTTGCGTTTCCACCGACTTTTTAGCCGAGAGAGCCACGTCATGACGTCACTGTTAATGTCTCTGCTTTCCCAGCAGCTAGCGCCAACTTCCACAACAGTGGATTACATGATGGATGGAAAAGTGTTGCTCCTGGCTTTGAGGCTACAAACAGCTGCTCGTCTTTAGTGCTATGGACGCGATTACGTTGAAGCCCCTAACTGTGATAAAGGACTATACTAATAAAATGGACTTGACATTAGAGCTGCATTAATATAGTACTTCAACAGAAGGGACCATTTTCCTTTTCTTCTTCAAAACTGTTATCTTGTATTATGTTTCTCGGTTGATAAAGCATAATGAAGCGGACATTTATATTTAGAAATTTTTTATTAAAAAAACAAAACATTAAATACACAATATACAGTAATCACAAAATGTAAAAGTCTAGAGTGCAGTGTAGTAAGTCCATGTTAATAAAGCTCCGAGGGGCTCTGAGGGGCTCCTGGTGAGCTGTAGCCCAGTGGGGCGGTAGCTCCGCATCGACATCGTCCAGGGAAGACGACTCCATAAACAACTAAAACAAGAGAAAAGTGCATTAAAACATGACTCCATAAACAACTAAAACAAGAGAAAAGTGCATTAAAACATGTCTCCATTACACTTTACTGTTTTTATTAAGTAGCATCCTGACGTTGTTATCAAGGCTAGCAGAAGCCTAGCGAACATAGCTCCTCATTTCTGATGATAGGAACATAACATTGATGTGATAATGAGCAGCTCGCTTAACAGATTATAACTACAAAGCTGGTTGGCAACACGGGACATATTTATAAAGTAAAACTTACCAGGACCAGAGTGTCAGCAGCGGATCATCAGTTTGTTATCGATTAGCTCCTCGTATCGTCCAATTTGTTATCGATTAGCTCCTCGGTTCTGTCCCCCGCTGAAGACATCTCACGCTGTAGTTTTTCTAATAGCGGTTTGTTCTAGAAGCTCCTGTAGTTTATTGTGACCTTCTGCCGAGGACAACAACGCAAGGAGGCAGTTTGTATCGTCCATGGACCACTGTCACCTTCACGTCCATGGCAAATTTTAGAGGTTTAAAAAATGGCGGTCAAAAACTTTGAGTTTGTTTTGAGTTTGTCCGATAAGCCCCGCCCCCAGCCCCTGACTTTAGTAAAGTTATAAACATAAAATAAATACAAACACAACAACATACCTCGTTGGCTGCATGCTCTGAAAACCGAGGAAAGTATTCTTCAGTCCTTACAACTTTATAAGAAAATACTTAAACTAACGGAGCTGTAAAAGTATCCGTGCATCTTACTCTCAGTTTCTTGTCTCTCTCTCTCTAACTCACGCGAGAACAGCATAACGACACATGATCTTGGACTTCAAAAATACTTAGAAAATACATATTACATTTAAACTATGAACATGTAAAAGCTGCACTTACACAATACAATGTCTGTTTTACAATAGAAGGTCCACTAGTTGTAGTTTTATAATACAATGTCCTCTAGTTGTAGTTTTACAGTACAATATCCTCTAGTTGTAGTTTTATATTACAATGTCCTCAGGTTGTAGTTTTACAATACGTTGGCCTCTAGTTGTAGTTTTACAATAAGATGTCCTCTAGTTGTAGTTTTATATTACAATCTCCTCTGGTTGTACTTTTACAATACGTTGTCCTCTAGTTGTAGTTTTACAATACGATGTCCTTTGGTTGTAGTTGTACAATATGTTGTCCTCTAGTTGTAGCTTTACAATATGTTATCCTCTAGTTGTAGTTTGACAATACAATATCCTAAAGTTGTAACTCTCGTTGTAGTTTTACAATACAATGTTCTTTAGTTAGGTTTAGTTTAGGTAGTTTGACAATTAGATGTCCTCTAGTTGGTAGTTTGACAATTAGATCTAGTTTTACAATACAATGTCCACTATTTGTAAGTTGCATTTTACAATACGATATCCTCTGGTTGGTAGTTTTACAATACGATGACCTCTAGTTGGTAGTTTACAATATAATGTCTTCTAGTTGGTAGTTTTATAATACGATGTCCTCGAGTTGGTCGTTTTACAATACAATGTCCTCTAGTTGGTAGTTGTAGTAGTCTACTTGCCCTCCAAACGGACTTACAAATGCAAAACATTCAAGACACGCCACACCAATCTCCACGTGTCAGATTCACCCCAAAGTCAAACCTCATGATTGCAGTATTGATAAATGATTTGTACAGCATGCTAAACTGTTCTCTTTCCTGTCCCTAACGGACGTTCAAACGGCACACTTTAGACAAACTATTCTAAGAAAAAATTTGTGTAAGCCTTCCGGCAGCCTCCTTCCCCTTCTTGCCAAAGACGACTTGGTGGAAACACAGGGTTATTCAAAGCTTTAGCGCTACTGAACCTGGTGATATAATTCTCATCTGTCTTTGTGGTTGGGGATTTCACAGCCCAGGAGGAGTCTGTGTTTTTTACGTCTCCATTTGGAGTGGAAGCAGTACTGGATAGCTTGGGGAATTACCATTCTGTTCCTGATACAATATTCTTTGGTGGCTGAACTAGTCGTTAACCAGCATGGTCACAACCACTCTGTTACTATACATGCACATGTTGGGGACATGGGGTGGGGGGGAATATCAATCAATATATTTCACTGATTTCCATCATGTTGTGATTGACTATCATTTTGAGTCTGCTCAGAATTAGCGTTCAATACACATCATCAGGTTGAAGTGCACTGTTATGTATTCATATTGGGAAGAAAATCAACAGAAACCTCCATTTCATTGGGAAGAAATCAACAGAAACCTCCATTTCAGTTTGGTTTCCATCCAGCTATTTTATTATTTTTTAGAAATTCATACAAACTACATTTGAGGAGTCACTGTGAAGTAAGCTGCAAGTCACCAGTCACCTACTGTGTGGCTCACGTACAGGTCGAAAGTTCAACACACAAAAACTGTAAAAAGCAACCAACATTTTTTCTGCATGACAGAAGCTATTATAGTTCGACATTCACACGTGTATTTGTGATCTTTTAAAAAAAATGTGAAACACATGGATTAAAAAGCTGTCTACTGGAAGTGTTGGTAAATGCTCTTCACCTTGCGTTTTGTTCACACCTTCTCAGCCAGGACGGTTCCTTGCAGTAACATGTCGTCGCATCACTTCTACTCATCCACAATCACATCTTCCCATAAATGTCAATAACCATGCTGTAATGGTAACAGGGTTTTATCAGCCTCCCCTACCTGTTGGAACACCATGAGGAAAACCGGAATGAAATTTGATGAAGGAAAACAACTGCTGATCCTGCACCATTGATCTGGCATCATCACCTTGAGACTTAAAGTGTGTGTGCACTGTGCACGTACATGTGGGTGTATTTGAATGTGTGTGTGTGTGTGTGTGTGCGTGTGTGTGCGTGTGTGTGTGTGCGTGTGTGCGTGTGTGCGTGTGTGTGTGTGTGTGTGTGTGTTCAAATGTGTGTGTGTTCGAATGTGTGTGTTTATGTTTGAATGTGTGTGTGTGTCTTTAAATGTGTGTGTGTTTGTGTTTGAATGTGTGTGTGTGTGTGTTTGTGTATGGTGTGTGTTTGCCTGAATGTGTGCTTCTATGTGTGTGTTTGTCTGAATGTGTGTATGTGTATATATGTGTGTGTGTGTGTGTGTATGTGTGTGTGTGTGTGCGTGTGTTTGTCTGAAAGTGTGTGTGTTTAAATGTGGCTGAATGAGTAGTCAGTGCATATGACACGGCTGGGTGAACACATAGCGTATAGGAAGGGAAGTGTTCATTAGTTATTATTATTATTATATTATTATAGTTATTATTTTTCCCTTTAAAAGCAGTGTCTACAATTGATCGACATTGACTTCTGGACCATAGAACAAACGTTTTATTTGTCTCCAACTGGCCCTGATATATCATATCTATATCTATCTATCTTTAGTTACAGTATATACAGTACATACACTGTATATATTATTCAGATTTGGATGCAAGGCAGAATATGCATCTTTTAGTATACTTTTGCCTGAACTTCTAACTGAAAACAACTGAAAACTAAATATAATAATACAATAATAATAGTCACTGATTGAGCAAATGAAAAGAGTATTCCACACAGTGTTCTGTGTGGAACTGTGTTCACTGCTCCACCAGAAGGTCATTACTTTCCTTCCTTCTCGGAAGCTCAACCTTCTGGTATTTCTGGTGTTCAAACACCAGAGGCGTAGAAAATACAGGACATTCAATGTGATCAGCTGACCACACAAACACGTAAAAAATACAACAAAAACACGTCAAAAAAAAGGTTACCAAATGCCAGTTGGAGGCAACAAATAGACCACATGCCGAAAAAACCTTGCCCTCTGCCTGTGGTGTGGAGGGGCTCACATGTTTTTTTGGACAGCATTGTTTACTCCAGAAGTTCCAGAAGGTTCCTGTCAAAGTCAATGACTACTGGTGTTTTTCATCCGTGGTAGTGTGTCATTGATGTGAGCTACCATCGTCTCAGTCTCTCTAATCAGAGCGCATATGGTTTATGTTAAAAATATGCATTGATGAAAAACGTGAAAAAGTTAAGTTATTCGCAGGTTAATAGAAACAGAAGAAACTGTATATCGTGTGGTGAGTCAGAACTTTTAATGTGTTCGATTGCAATTTTCAGACAAAGGTTATGCTAAACAACACATCCAGCAGATGTCTTGTTTAGCATTTGATTTGCAATTTACAAAAAACGCCAGGTGGAGGTGGAAAACCTCACACCTGTGGTGTGAAGGGTGAATGCACTTTACGCTTGCACATTTAAAAAAAAAATATATTATGCACACTATAACACATAACACAATCGGCCCCCTCTGCTGTGAGAGATGTGCTCTTCATGGTGGAGCAGAGGATCTCAGCAACGATGGAAAATACGTGACCAGAAGGCTCAACGCCTCTCGTCCCTCTCTCTCTCTCTCTCTCTCTCTCTCTCTCTCTCTCTCTCTCTCTCTCTATATATATATATATATATATATATATATATATATATATATATATACTGTATAGGCCAAGATTTGATGTTGAGTGGTGAAACCCTCCACGGGCAAATATCTCTCTCTGATGAGATGTGATGAGATGAACAGGCTTGATTCTGTGATGTTGACGCTGATGGAGGCAGCAGAGTGGCTCTGTAGATGAACATAGATTGATATAGATTACCCCACAAGTGTAGAAGAGTTGGGCAATCCTACCGTCCTCTCGTGTAGCTGTCTATACTGTTCATCCCATGGCATCTCATTGGACTGTAGATAAGAGAGCAGTTGGACTAGAGTTTGTGTTTTTTCTTTTTTTACATCATTGTTTCATCCAACCTCCAGAAGGCTCTTGTAATTGTCAAGATCTACTGCTGATTTTCATCTGTGGTAGTGTGTACCCCATGTGAACTTCCATCCCCTCAGTCTCTAATCAGAGCCCATATGTTTTATGTCATGAATATGTATGGGTGAAAAATAAAAGGTGAGGTTATACAAAGGTTATTAAACGTAGAACAAAAAGGTATATTGTGTGGTGAGTCAGACATTTTAAGACAAAGGTTATGTTAAACAACATCTGCTGTGAATCCAATTGACATTTTGTCATTTTGAAGACCCTTTTACACTAAGTGACTTACAAGTGATGCTGAGAAACAATCAAAGCTTGTAATGGACAAAACATTTAGGTTTTCTGATAAAGGTTACGATTTACATTTACATGACATCATTCAGTAGACACTTTTATACAGTGAAATTAAGTTCACTGTGAAATGAGGCTGAAAATATTTCAAAAGTAAAAGAAAAAGTTCAGTAAACTTGATGAGAACATTTCAATATATATTTTGGCAAGAGGACTACTAGTCACCAATAATCATAAGTGCATTTCCTTCCTAACAAGCCTCCAAGAGCCGCACCAGTGCTCAGGTAAAAGTACAACAAGATGGCTACCTAGATTTTACACAACAAGTACATCAAACAGAGGCAATGACAAATAGTGAAGCCAATAGAGACACGCTACTAAGCAAAAGCTAATAATAAAACACTTTCACATAGCACTTTAGCCTGCAGTTGAAGATGGGCAGTGAATCTGCTGTCATGACATCAGTGGAGAGTTCATTGCACTACAGTGGGGCCAGGACAGAGAAAAGGCCGTGTAGATACGCGGCAGGGGGCCCTGAGCGACAGGGTAAGCAAATGCCCATGTAAGGCTTGACCATAGCCTGAAGGTATGAAGGAGCTGTTCCTTTCACTGCCCTGTAGGCTAACACCAGGGTCTTGAACTGGATGTGAACAGCTACAGGGAGCCAGTGTATAGAACAGAGAAGGGTAGATGTGTGGGAGACAGGTGTAGCTTTCTGAACAAGGTCCAGAGGTCTGACGACAGATGCCGGGGGCGCCAGCAAAGAGGGAGTTGCAGTGGTCCAGACAGTGAGATGACAAGAGCCTGGATGAGCATCTGTGCTGCCTTGTCAGTAAGGAAGTGGGGAATGCTTCTGATGTTGTAGAGCAGCGGTTCTCAAACTGTGGTCCGCGGAGGTACTGCAGGTGGTCCGTGGAAAAAAGCTGAATAAAATCCACTTTTTACTATCAAGGATTTTCGGAGACCACCTCATATGTGACTTGCTCCATCGAATATATTTGAATAGTAATACATATAAAATCATTGCCAGTGTTATCAGTTGCAAGTGTGTATTTGTTGTAAAAATGACGAAAACAGCCTGTGTGTGAGGGGCAGCGCCGTGTGTGTGGGAGAGAAGCAGCGCTGTCTACTTATTTGCAATGACGTAGCTCAAGCATTTATGCAACTTGATTTGAAGCCTGTGTGCGTGCATACAAGATCCGTTTATTCGCCATGCTTGTATAATCAGAATATTATTTGCATAAGTAATCTACAAGCCAGATTCCACGAAAAAAAACAAAGAAAGTGAAGATTAAGCGAAAATACAATGTGAAATACTTAGAACTGGGATTTACATACACAGGTGTGTAGATTCATGTAGAATCTGTTGTGTTCATGCATACTATAAGTATGGAGTCTGTGGCTCTACCAATATGGCAACGTTACGCAGCTTAAACCACAAGTGATGTCACACTGTAGACAAATGCAGTATAATACAAAATGTGTGATTATCCTAAACAAAGAAACTATTTCCAAAGTCTTTTATTCCTGCAGATGGGAACCAATCTCAATTATGTTCTGTTATGTGTATTCAGGACAACTTTTAACACAGAGACTCAAGACCCTTACAATAACAAGCTTTCTGGTCATCAATAGAAACCCTGGTGAAAATCAATCGCAGTCAACGGATGAACTAGATAAGCAAATAGTTCAAACGGATCAGATTACCGCTTCCTTTCTATACTACCTCATGATCCCACTAACACCCTGTACAAGATGGGTTAGGGTTAGGGTGCCAAGATTTGTGTTTACACTTCAGGGGTGGCACAGCAACATCCTGGTGCTGAGGGCTTGCACACACACACACACACACACACACACACACACACACACACACACACACACACACACACACACACACACACACACACACACACACACACACACACACACACGCATGCACGCAGACACACACAAACACACATGGAAGTATACATCCATGCACACACACACACACACACACACACACACACACACACACACACACACACACACACACACACACACACACACACACACACACACACACACACACACACACACACACACACACACACACACACACACACACACACACACACACACACATACATACATACATACATACATACATACATACATACATACATACATACATACATACATACATACATACATACATACATACATACATACATACATACATACATACACACACATACATACATACATATCACAGATGTTTAGAGTTATAGTATATTGAGCTCAGAAAAGCTTCTAGGAGTTTCTAGAGAAGGGCTTATTGTTTGTCACGGTCGTTATATACACTAGACTGGTCACTCTATTGTCCTTACAATCCAGTGATGTACACTAGACTGGTCTCTCTACTGTCCTCACGGTCCAGTGATGTACACTAGACTGGTCTCTCTACTGTCCTCACGGTCCAGTGATATACACTTGACTGGTCTCTCTACTGTCCTCACGGTCCAGTTATATACACTAGACTGGTCTCTCTACTGTCCTCACGGTCCAGTGATATACACTAGACTGGTCTCTCTACTGTCCTCATGGTCCAGTTATATACACTAGACTGGTCTCTCTACTGTCCTCACGGTCCAGTTATATACACTAGACTGGTCTCTCTATTGTCCTCACGGTCCAGTTATATACACTAGACTGGTCTCTCTACTGTTCTCACGGTCCAGTTATATACACTAGACTGGTCTCTCTACTGTCCTTACGGTCCAGTGATATACACTAGACTGGTCTCTCTACTGTCCTCACGGTCCAGTGATATACACTAGACTGGTCACTCTACTGTCCTCATGGTCCAGTTATATACACTAGACTGGTCTCTCTACTGTCCTTACGGTCCAGTGATATACACTAGACTGGTCTCTCTACTGTCCTTACGGTCCAGTGATATACACTAGACTGGTCACTCTACTGTCCTCACGGTCCAGTTATATACACTAGACTGGTCTCTCTACTGTCCTTACGGTCCAGTGATATACACTAGACTGGTCACTCTACTGTCCTTAATGGTCCAGTGATATACACTAGACTGGTCTCTCTACTGTCCTCATGGTCCAGTGATATACACTAGACTGGTCTCTCTACTGTCCTTAACGGTCCAGCGATATACACTAGACTGGTCTCTCTACTGTCCTTAACGGTCCAGTTATATACATTAGACTGGTCTCTCTACTGTCCTCACGGTCCAGTGATATACACTAGACTGGTCTCTCTACTGTCCTCACGGTCCAGTTATATACACTAGACTGGTCTCTCTACTGTCCTTAACGGTCCAGCGATATACACTAGACTGGTCTCTCTACTGTCCTTAACGGTCCAGTGATATACACTAGACTGGTCTCTCTACTGTCCTCATGGTCCAGTTATATACACTAGACTGGTCTCTCTACTGTCCTCACGGTCCAGTGATATACACTAGACTGGTCTCTCTACTGTCCTCATGGTCCAGTTATATACACTAGACTGGTCTCTCTACTGTCCTTAACGGTCCAGTTATATACACTACACTGGTCTCTCTACTGTCCTCACGGTCCAGTTATATACACTAGACTGGTCTCTCTACTGTCCTCACGGTCCAGTTATATACACTACACTGGTCTCTCTACTGTCCTCACGGTCCAGTTATATACACTAGACTGGTCTCTCTACTGTCCTCACGGTCCAGTTATATACACTAGACTGGTCTCTCTACTGTCCTTAACGGTCCAGCGATATACACTAGACTGGTCTCTCTACTGTCCTTAACGGTCCAGTTATATACACTAGACTGGTCTCTCTACTGTCCTTAACGGTCCAGCGATATACACTAGACTGGTCTCTCTACTGTCCTTAACGGTCCAGTAATATACACTAGACTGGTCTCTCTACTGTCCTCATGGTCCAGTTATATACACTAGACTGGTCTCTCTACTGTCCTCACGGTCCAGTGATATACACTAGACTGGTCTCTCTACTGTCCTCATGGTCCAGTTATATACACTAGACTGGTCTCTCTACTGTCCTTAACGGTCCAGTTATATACACTACACTGGTCTCTCTACTGTCCTCACGGTCCAGTTATATACACTAGACTGGTCTCTCTACTGTCCTCACGGTCCAGTTATATACACTAGACTGGTCTCTCTACTGTCCTTAACGGTCCAGTTATATACACTAGACTGGTCTCTCTACTGTCCTCACGGTCCAGTTATATACACTAGACTGGTCTCTCTACTGTCCTCACGGTCCAGTTATATACACTACACTGGTCTCTCTACTGTCCTCACGGTCCAGTTATATACACTACACTGGTCTCTCTACTGTCCTCACGGTCCAGTTATATACACTAGACTGGTCTCTCTACTGTCCTTAACGGTCCAGTTCTATACACTACACTGGTCTCTCTACTGTCCTCACGGTCCAGTTATATACACTAGACTGGTCTCTCTACTGTCCTCACAGTCCAGTTATATACACTAGACTGGTCTCTCTACTGTCCTTAACGGTCCAGCGATATACACTAGACTGGTCTCTCTACTGTCCTTAACGGTCCAGCGATATACACTAGACTGGTCTCTCTACTGTCCTTAACGGTCCAGTGATATACACTAGACTGGTCTCTCTACTGTCCTCACGGTCCAGTTATATACACTAGACTGGTCTCTCTACTGTCCTTAACGGTCCAGTTATATACACTAGACTGGTCTCTCTACTGTCCTCACGGTCCAGTTATATACACTAGACTGGTCTCTCTACTGTCCTTAATGGTCCAGTTATATACACTACACTGGTCTCTCTACTGTCCTCACGGTCCAGTTATATACACTAGACTGGTCTCTCTACTGTCCTCACAGTCCAGTGATATACACTAGACTGGTCTCTCTACTGTCCTTAACGGTCCAGCGATATACACTAGACTGGTCTCTCTACTGTCCTTAACGGTCCAGCGATATACACTAGACTGGTCTCTCTACTGTCCTTAACGGTCCAGCGATATATACTAGACTGGTCTCTCTACTGTCCTTAACGGTCCAGCGATATACACTAGACTGGTCTCTCTACTGTAATTAACGGTCCAGTGATATACACTAGACTGGTCTCTCTACTGTCCTCATGGTCCAGTGATATACACTAGACTGGTCTCTCTACTGTCCTTAACGGTCCAGTTATATACACTAGACTGGTCTCTCTACTGTCCTCATGGTCCAGTGATATACACTAGACTGGTCTCTCTACTGTCCTCACGGTCCAGTTATATACACTAGACTGGTCTCTCTACTGTCCTTAACAGTCCAGCGATATACACTAGACTGGTCTCTCTACTGTCCTTAACGGTCCAGTGATATACACTAGACTGGTCTCTCTACTGTCCTCATGGTCCAGTTATATACACTAGACTGGTCTCTCTACTGTCCTCACGGTCCAGTGATATACACTAGACTGGTCTCTCTACTGTCCTCACGGTCCAGTTATATACACTAGACTGGTCTCTCTACTGTCCTTAACGGTCCAGTGATATACACTAGACTGGTCTCTCTACTGTCCTCATGGTCCAGTTATATACACTAGACTGGTCTCTCTACTGTCCTTAACTCGTTAGACTCGTTATCGAAGGCCCTTTAAATGAATGAATGTGGAAGGTCATGTAATACACGGTAATACTATACAATAATACTCATTTGACATTTTGTTGTGGAACATATTCATGAATATTAATTGACTTTTCCCATAGTTGCCCAGATTTTTTATTAAAGATAAACCAATGCATTGAATGTTTTTCAAGTTCAGTCACATGGTCTGAAATGCAGAAAGTTGACATGACTTGTTAATTTGAATGCTTTTGGGAAACCATTGTAAGATTGAACAACTCAGACTCACGCACAAGAAATGAGTTTGTTGCCTAACAATATTAATAAACATAGTGTAGCAGACGACGCTGCCACCAGCCATTTGGCTGCTTGCGGGCTCCTCCCGAAGACACAGACACAGGTTGATGAGGAATCCGGTTTATTTTAAGAGTTTAAATAATGGTGAACAGAGCAGATGGTACATGCTAGAGCTCTCTCCTCAAGTGGTCTTGATTAACAAGGACCCACAGGTGTGCAGCCTCACCAGCCAAAGAGTAATCAGTCTAACTCCAGGCCAGGTGAGGCTGCTTAAACCAGCCACCAACCACACACACAGGAGCAAATAAAAACAGTACTGCAAGTCAAGAAATATAAAACAGGAACATTTACCATGAGAACACAATATGTCAATTTTATAAAGAATATATAGAGGATGTTGGTTTTTTAAATGAAAGAGCTGCACTATTTGTGCAGAATGTGGACCATGGAATGTGCAGATGTTCACAGTATGAGGTACAACAATATGTGCAAGGAATATATTCCTGAGAAAGGTGTGTTAATGTAACGCGCAGAGACTGTACGTGAAGGTAACGTGTAGTTTCTATGGGGTGGAGGTCTGTGTCAGTGGGAGGTCCTGGGTCTGGTTGATGAGGCCACAGCAGACTGAAAGAAAGTGCTCTTGTGGCGTGAGGCTTTTGGTCCTGATGGACCGCAGTGTGTTTCAAACAATTCACATGTTCCTCCAGCATTAGATGGTGTGGGTGGATGTAGGTTCAATACCATCAGTGTTATCTGTGTGTCACTCGTACAAAATAAAGGCCTTGTGTGCATCCAGGGGTGATGATGAATAACGGATGTTTCTTTAGAGTTGCCTTTGTGCCATGTGGCACCTGTGTTATAAGACAATCTTTGTCCATCCATCTTGTCTCCAGGTGGTGAAGATGATGATCATTGTGGTGGTCACCTTTGCCCTCTGCTGGCTGCCCTACCACGTGTACTTTATCACATTGGGTCTATCCAAGCCGCTGACCAAGTGGAAGTACATCCAGCAGGTGTACCTGTCAGTGATGTGGCTGGCAATGAGCTCCACCATGTACAATCCCATCATCTACTGCTGCCTCAACAGCAGGTAGGGACATACATGCACACACACATACATACACACACACACACACACACACACACACACACACACACACACACACACACACACACACACACACACACACACACACATACACACACACACACACACACACACACACACACACACACACACACACACACACACATACACACACACACACACACACACACACACATACATACTCATGCACACACACACACACACACACACACACACACACACACACACACACACACACACACACACACACACACACACACACACACACACACACACACACACACACACATATAAAACAGCAGGTGGGCACCAAAGATAATATTGTATTATATAGTTTATAGTATATGTGGTGAATCAGATATACACCATAACCAGCCTAATTACAACAGCTTTTAAAAATTGCACTGCTAAAACACAGAGCGATTAAGTACATTTCAACACTAATTGAAGGTCTGAGTCCATTATGCGTTAATGAATTAATTCAAGGACATTGTCTCTAGTGGCAACAGTTAATCAAGTGTTGAATTTACTGCAAGGGTCTAAATGGCATAATTTCAAAACATTAAACACAAGGGCATTCATTGTAACTGCTACAGAGGACATGCTAATGTTAACTAGCCGCCATTTTAAATACTACTCGTTGTTACTGCTACAGAGGACATGCTAATGTTAACTAGCCGCCATTTTAAATACTACTCGTTGTTACTGCTACAGAGCACATGCGAGTGTCAATTAGCCGCCATTTTAAATGCTCATTGTAACTGCTACAGAGGACATGCTAAATCGAACCAGCCGCCATTTTACATACTCCTACAACCCTTACCAGATATGCACCACCGTAAGTTAACCGTCTGAACCTTAACCACCTTAACCATCTGCTTCATATGTTCTGTTCCTGTCTACTTTCTGTGGTGGTGTCATGTGACCCAGGTTTCGGGCGGGCTTCAAGCGAGCGTTCCGCTGGTGTCCGTTCGTCAAGCTGTCCAGCTACGACGAGCTGGAGCTGCGGACCACACGGCTGCACCCGGCCCGCCAGAGCAGCATGTACACACTGTCGCGCATGGAGACCAGCGTGGTGGTGACCTATGACAACGACGCCCTCAGGAAGCAGTCACTCGGCGCCCGCAAGAAGAGCTACGTCACCTCGCGGCACACTGACGTCGGCGGCTACAACAGCAACGGTGGTAGCGCTAGCACTAGCGATGGCGGTGTGGGAGAAAACACTGGCGGTGGTGGTAGCACTAGCGGTGGTGGTGTGGGAGGAAACACTAGCGGTGGCGGTATCACTGGCGGTGGCGGTATCACTGGCGGTGGCGGTAGCACTAGCAGTGGCGGTGGGGGAGGAAACACTGGTGGTGGCGGTATCACTGACGGTGGCGGTAGCACTAGGGGTGGCGGTGGGGGAGGAAACACTGGCGGTGGGGGTATCACTGGCGGTGGCGGTAGCACTGGCAGTGGCGGTAGCACTGGCAGTGGCGGTAGCACTAGCGGTGGCGGTATCACTGGCGGTGGCGGTAGCACTGGCGGTGGAGGTAGCACTAGCGGTGGCGGTGGGGGAGGAAACACTGGCGGTGGCGGTATCACTGGCGGTGGCGGTTTCACTGTCGGTGGCGGTAGCACTGGCGGTAGCACTAGCGGTGGCGGTGGGGGAGGAAACACTGGCGGTGGCGGTATCACTGGCGGTGGCGGTTTCACTGGCGGTGGCGGTATCACTGGCGGTGGCGGTTTCACTGTCGGTGGCAGTAGCAATAGCGGTGGCGGTGGCGGTACCACTGGCGGTGGCGGTTGCACTGGCGGTGGGGGTATCACTGGCGGTGGCGGTAGCACTAGCGGTGGCGGTGGGGGAGGAAACACTGGCGGTGGCGGTAGCACTGGCGGTGGGGGTATCACTGGCGGTGGCGGTAGCACTAGCGGTGGCGGTGGGGGAGGAAACATTGGCGGTGGCAGTATCACTGGCGGTGGCAGTATCACTGGCGGTGGCAGTAGCACTGGCAGTGGGGGTATCACTGGCGGTGGCGGTAGCACTAGCGGTGGCGGTGGGGGAGGAAACACTGGCGGTGGCGGTATCACTGGCGGTGGGGGTATCACTGGCGGTGGGGGTATCACTGGCGGTGGCGGTATCACTGGCGTTGGCAGTAGCACTAGCGGTGGTGGTGGGGGAGGAAACGCTGGCGGTGGCGGTAGCACTAGCGGTGGTGGTAGCACAAGCAGTGGCAGTGTGGGAGGAAACACTAGCAGTGGCGGTATCACTGGTGGTGGCGGTAGCACTAGCGGTGGCGCTAGAGGTGGCTGTATCACCGCCACCTCTAGTGCGGTTCTTGAAGTTCTTGAAGAGTTTGCCTAGCACCAGTCCATTTTATACATCAGTATGCGTTACGTGGCTGGCTTTGGTTCACGCTTCAGATGGGAAGACAAGACGCATGGGGACAGACTGTGACAGACTGTGGGGAGTGGGGAGTGGAGGACCACTGCAGCCCTGTTAACAACACACTGGCTGGTGGCCATAATGGTCTCCTTTGTTTATCCACCATGGATGCTTCACAGGTCTCCTGGTTGTTGGTTTGTCCTGTGTCGATGTTGTCGTTTTGTTGCGTTAACACTTTTTTATATACCACCCCAAGTTCGATTTTAATTTCATGAATAAATGAATCACCCCCCCCCCCCCCCAGACACCCACTACTCAGCCACCTAATGAGATTTAACGTATCCTTTGACAAAAATAAATATCATCAACAATGTGGGCCCCTCTCTGCTTCCTCCTCATCTTCCTCATATTCCCACTCTTCCTGCCCCTCCGCCTGCCTCCTGCTGCTCCTCTTCCTCCTCTATATACCTGCGGTGTATGTGTGTGTACGATGTTTCTTGACAATGTGGGATTCAACTAATTTCTTTTTTATCACATATTACAAAGAAATAGTTTCGGAAATTGACGTGCTGGTTGGAAATTGTGTTGGGGTCCACGTCTCTGAGATATATTTCATGTGAATAATTCAGAGGTGTAGTTTCCATTCCCTGGCGTGGCTCATGTCAGGGACCCTGTTGTAATACAGAGAGCCTCTCAGCTCCAGTTCGCCTCCAGGCCTTGAATGTGCAGCTGCACTTAGAGCTTTCCAATGGAACCGCTGCTGATTGAATGCTCCACATAGATCTCTGTGTGTTTGGTATTGAGCGTGCTTGGGGCTTGCTTAACACTGTGGTAGGAGGCCCTTTAACATAGAAAGAGCCTGGGGACCCAATATTGACCACTGAAACATATCTACTTAACTAAGTCACTAATCACACTATCAAGTATTCTTTATGAATGTTGATCTTTAATATGTAATGGCCATTTTAACAACTGAACACATTTCAATGTCAATTGTGCTGAAGAATAGCTTGATGCTTGTTCTTTGATTCCAAACTCCTTCTAATGTCGAGAGTGTTATGGTTTGAACTAAGCATTGCCAACACTTTGGAGCCAAGTAGGAGCAATCCTATTTGGCACAGATATATACAATGGATTTGTGCCCAAATATGACCCCTCTGAGGTTGTTTTGTGAAAGGAGTGCTGGGTAGATTCTTTGGTAGTGTCTGATCTAAGGTTATAGGCAAGGCACCACATTGCCTATGTTGATTCTGGAGAAGCACATTGCAGGTCAAATATGAAATATGAAAGTGAAGAAATGCTGAGATTGCAGCCACAAGAGAACATTGTGCATGAATCCAAATAGAGCTGCTGACTAAAGTGAGGTTTGACCAGCTTACCCATACTTAGACAAGTTAAATTACTTTGCAATGTGTTCAGAATAGTCGCTTATTCAAAACGAGTGGCAGTAACGCAAAAGAAGATTGTAGTTTACCTACACAAACACAGATAATCCGTTTTTATTATCTCTGAGCTCGAAACGACTAGCTTAGCTCATAGACGACCAGTCAGAACACTAGCTTACCCTCCCTGTAGACGACCAGTCAGAACACTAGCTTACCCTCCCTGTAGACGACCAGTCAGAACACTAGCTTACCCTCCCTGTAGATGACGAGTCAGAACACTAGTTTACCCTCACTGTAGATGACCAGTCAGAACACTAGCTTACCATCACTGTAGACGACCAGTCAGAACACTAGCTTACCCTCCCTGTAGACGACCAGTCAGAAACAGCTGATAATATATTTGTGCCAGTGTGGCATAAAAAGGCAGCCTTATAATCACAGTTTTGAAAATAGTGCCACTATTTCCCTCACATGAACAGGAGCTAGGCTACTGTAACTCTGCTAGTCAATGGAAGTGGCTAATGGAAGGCAAATGCTAGCACAGCAAACTCCACTTCTGGACACACAATAGTGTATTTGCCAATCACAGATATCTGGGTGTATCCCTTTAAAGGTTATTTGTACAGTATATACATGTTGAGAACTGACAACATGCAATGTATGGCTGTGGTGTTTGACAATTAAATCATTATTGAATCAGTGTTAAAATGCAGATATGAGGTGAATTTTCTATGTGTATGTTTTATATGTGATATATTTATTTGTTTTAATGTATAATTGTTGTTGAATGTTGTATTATGAACAGTGCCTCTCTCCACTATCATTTTGTTGCATGTGTCAAATAATATCTACGTTGCTTTATTGACTAGCATGTGCAGATGCCAAAGTAAGTAAGTAGTCTATTGTTATTGTTATTAGGGTCTGAGACCGAGGTCGTCGAAGACCCTATTGAAATCGTATTTTAGTATTTCACGCGCACTTTTGACCCCCGCAACATATGTGAAAACTCACCAAATTTTGCACGCGCGTCAGAAGTGTCGCAACTTAGATGTGTAATTATTATTATTATTATAGTGGTTATGTGTTATGGTAAGGTCCTATTGAGATGTCAGGTTAATTATTATCATGTATGCATATATATTGCCCCGGCACCGTGACTTTCGAAAAAGCTGTTCAAAATTTTTTTTTTCATCTAATAAATTCAATTGATTTAACCATGCAATAGCCTCGGAAAAACAAAAACATGAGGCTACTGTTTCACAATCAAAGTATACATTTATTAATCACAGGCCTCACATAAAAAACATAGCACTAGCAGAGCGCTCAACATTCTTTAAATCTAAATCTGGAGGATTGGACTCCAGATTTAGATCTGGATTGGACAATCTGGATTCTGGATTGGACAATCTGGATTCTGGATTGGACGTAGGACTTGAACCGACGACCTTCTGGTTCCCAAGCCAAGTCCTTAATGACTGAGCTATCCTGCCGCCCTTTGAATCCATCCAAATCATCTGGGAGTGTAAGAAACAGCTGTTTGTGTATTGTGTAAAAGCCCTGAAACAAGCCAGGTGATGCTCAGGCCATTTTAGCGAACAAGCTAGCTTGTTGTGTGCAGCAAAGCCCCCGCCCGACACGCAGCAAACAGCGCTGTCTGTAGTTCTGAACAACAGCTAAAGTTATAGTCACGTGTACCTTAGCCAACTGTTTCAGTTGCTTTTGATATTTTTCTATAGATACATCAAGCTTAATCAGGGCAGAAATACAACCGAGGGGGCTGAAAGCCATTCACATCCCTTACGGCAATGGCCCCCATAATGGCCCCTCTTAACGGAGAGGAGGGACCACTGGCAAGCTGCTGCCGCGCCTCTGCCGTACTGTTATTTTTAGCTGTCCTTTTAACTTGAACCAGTCTGTCTGTGCTGTATTGTTTCAACCTTAAACTAACTAGCCAGTCTGAAGTCGGAGCAATTCCACAGTGTTTTGTCTTGATGTCTGCCTGGCGCTGCACTGTTAACACCCGGTAGCCCGAAGCTATCCGGATCTGGCGTGCCTAGTAACACATGCCTGACCGGAGCTGTCTATTCTTACCTGCCAAGTCGTCCATCTGACTGTGGTCCATCTGTCTTACCAAGGCTGCCTCGTCACAGTAGCCGGTCCCTGCTCACATGCTAGCCGACGAACCTGCTACTCAGCCACGGGCGTGTGTGGTCTCCCTGCCTAGGACTCGACACACTGTCTTCCGCTGCTCTATCCTGGTGTTGCTGCCTCCTAACCATCAGCCGGACTACAATAACGCTGAACTGCAGCCTGCTGACAGATGTCAGGCAGCAGGCTCATCATTTGGGCTGCTCTGTGTTTCACAGTCACTAACACTGCCCCACAGCTGAAATACTCCACCATGGAGCTGCTGTGTCTGGTCTCACTTCATGATCCCTCCAGCTCTGTTTGCCCATCGGGACATCCTCAAACGTCCCAGATATGTACACCGTGGATCACGTCGGAACTTTCAGTACACAAACTAAAACGCGAACATCCGCTGTTTTTGGTCCACTGAGCCCCGCCCCCCTCGCTCCGCTACTCTACCTGTCAATCACACTGTGCTACTCCCCCTGCACAAAGCACGCAGCTATGCACCTCTTGACTGTTTAAAACTGGCTCTTCACAATATCAGATCCCTTACTAGCAAGGCCCTGCTTGTTCGCAAGTTTATTCTTGACAACAAACTTGACTTGCTATGCCTCACTGAGACCTGGCAACAGCAAAACGATTTCTCACAGCTAAATGAAGCACTCCCTCCTGGATTTGCCTATGTATGTGAACCCTGTGCTATTGGAAGGGGTGGTCTTGCTGTCCTTTACCGCAAAGACATGAAACTGCTGTCACCGTCTCTCATCACTCCTCTTTTGAGAGCCTGGCAATACAACTCACAGGCTCTAAACCTACCATTATTGTGACTATCTACAGACCACCGAAGCCCTCAGCTGTTTTCCTCACTGAATTCTCAGCCTTATTAACAACAATATGTGCTATGTCCCCCACTGTCATTATTTTGGGTGATTTTAATATTCATATTGATAACCCCTCCAATGGTTTTGCAAAGGACTTCTCCTCCCTCCTTGTGTGTCTTGGTATTACACATGTAAATTTTCCAATCCACAACAAAGGTCACATACTAGACCTAGTCTGCTGCACCGGTATCACTCCTTTTAACCTCACTGATACTGAGTTCCCCATCTCTGACCATACATCTGTGCTCTTTGAGGTAATTGTCCCCCTATCTAAAATAAGAGCACTGCGGACCATCATCTTCAGAAACATCAAACACATTGACCCCAGAGACCTTAACTCCCTTATAACCTGCGTGCCCAGTCCACCCCCATCCTCCTCCTCCACCCCTGCTGAACTGGTGAGTCACTACAACAACTGTCTTGCATCTTCCCTGGATGCGCTTGCCCCCCTGAAGACTTGCATAGTCTCATAAACCACTGGCCGGCGTCTTGAAAGTCTGTGCAAAAAGACTATACTCTCAATCCACATACAGCTCTACAAAGAACATTTCTGCCTTTGCAAGAACGCCCTCACCACCGCTAAGTCCTCCTCCTACTACTACTACTACTACCTACTACTTAGTGGTTGCTGGCCAACTTCAGCAACACCTTAACAAAAACTACCTACATGAACCCTTCCAATCTGGTTTCCGCTCAAAACATAGCATCAACAGCCCTGGTAAAAATCACCAACAACCTACTCTGTGCAGCTGACTCTGGACTGCTCACCATCCTCATCCTTCTCGACCTCACAGCTGCCTTTGACACCATCTCCCACCCACTACTCATCAAACGCCTGGCTGACATTGGGATCACTGGTAGTGCACTTTCATGGTTTTTATCCTACCTCACAGACAGAAATCAATATGTCCAACTCAGCACCCACTGCTCAAGCTGCTCCACTGTCTCACATGGTGTCCCTCAGGGGTCAGTACTGGGTCCACTCCTGTTCATCATTTACTTACTCCCCCTTGGCAATATCGTACGTCATCATAATGTCCAGTTCCACTGCTACGCCGATGATACACAGGTCTATATTTACAGCAAACCCAACACTGCCCTCCCCCTACCTCTCTCACCAACTGCCTCCAGGACATCAGGAGCTGAATGTGCAGCAACTTCCTGAAACTCAACGGCAGCAAAACTGAAGCCTTGCTTGTTAGCACCAAAACCACCCTCTCCAAAACTCCATTTCCCCCTGCCTCCAACCTCATCATTGATGGTTACTCCATTCCCTTCTCCGACCAAGTTAAGAGCCTTGGTTTCATCCTGGACAGCTCCCTCTCATTGGCACCTCACATAAATAACATCACCCGGACTGCTTTCTTCCACACACGCAATATCTCTAGACTCCGCCCATACCTGTCTCAATCAAACACTGAAGTCCTGGTCCACGCATTCGTCACATCCCAAATCGACTACTGTAATGCTATCCTCTCAGGCATTCCCACCAAACCCATCAATACACTTCAAATCATACAGAACTCTGTAGCCCGGATCATCACCCGCAACAAGTCCTCTAAACACATCACCCCCATCCTCATCCAACTGCATTGACTCCCTATTCAATCCTGTATCAACTTCTTCAGAAGTACACCCCCTCTTGCTCCCTCCGCTCACCCTCTGCTGGTCTGCTAACCATCCCCACCCACACCTCGTCACCATGGGTGCTCGGGCTTTTAGCTGCACTGCTCCCAGACTCTGGAACTCCCTCCCCCCACACATCCGACAGTCTGACACGATCACCATATTCAAATACCAACTAAAAACCCACCTGTTCAAATTAGCCTACTCAATGTTGTGCTCCCCACTAAATACTCTCCTCCATTATTTCCTGTTTGTGTTTTTATCATGTTCTGTTGCCTATTTTTTAAACAAATTGTACAGTGTCCTTGGGTGTCATGAAAGGCGCCTAAATTACAATGAATTATTATTATTATTATTATGGTGCCGAGCCAATCAATGTACACTTCGACCCCTCCTAATGGAAAGGCCTTTATTTTGTGTTTACAAATGACATAAACAAAACAAGATTGTGAAACTAAATATATATTTATGTGTATATATATATATATATATATATATATATATACATACACTATTATTTTTCATAAAAAAATAAAATATACCGGTTGCGTTTATTATTATGAATGGTACTGTGGTAGCCAGTGGTTTGTCCTCGCCTTGCTGTACAAGTTGTTAATAAACACATTTATCTTGTTTCCTTAAGGCAGCAATGCTTTGTTATCTATGTTTTCTAGATTATATATTTCATATATTTTTTACATTACAGTCATTTAGCAGACACTTGTCCAAAGCGACTTACAATAGTGTGTTTCAACTAAGGTAGGCAAGAGAACAACTCGTGACCAGAACTCAAAAGTGCATTTCATTCTTAACAAGAACTGAGCCGGTGCTCGGGTAAAAGAACAATAAGTTCAGGTACAAGTACAATAAGTTGGCAAACAATAAAACAATACAACTAAAAAAGAAGCAAACAATGTTCGCTACTAAAGTATTAAAGTAAAGTGCTAGGAGAAAGAATCGAGGAAGAAGTAGTGCTTCCTGACTTGATAGAGATTTGATTTGATAAAAATATTTGATTAAAGCAAATCATTTAAAGGGGCTGTAGGTAACATTTAAGAGCTATTATTTTTGTTTCATTTCTTAGAAATGGCATCACCATATGTCAGCTATTAGTGAGTATAATATCTACAATATATAGTGAGTATACAGCTATATAGTGAGTATAATATCTAGTTGACTATGCCTGTCTCTGTGCGAGACCCTTTCGATTTCAGATATTTGAAATTAGCTCCATGACCACTCAGGGCAGCTCATCCCTGATTGTTTGCGGGAATCAGACCAACACCCAAACCATCACACCATCCTGCCTGATTCCTACATATGAACAAAACCACACCAAACAAGTAGCAACGACCTGACACCCCCACTCCCTTACCATCGGCTGTCATCACCCTGTATTATTATACACATATATTTTAGATATGGAGGCTTTTCATCTTCTGAATCATCCATCGTTCTTCCCCGCTCCCCATCTATCTATCATATTCATCCTCTGACACCCTGCCCTTAAGTGGATGGAGGAGACACATGGTGGGGTGGTGGATGGAGAAGATGGAGAGATGGTGGTGATGATGGTGTGAGGATAATGGGCGTGGTGGTGGGGGTGTTGTCTAGAATAGAGGACTCTAAGCAAGTCCCTGTCGCACCATGACACGGGAGACTATCTCCACATGTCACAATGTTTGCATTAACATTAACCTTTAATGAACCTTGATTACCAGTCGTTTCTTTGGTGCACGACCATGCATACGAGATCATTTAGAAAGCGTGGAGATATCCCTGTTAGGATCTGTCTGGAAAATAACAGATATACTTTTAAAGGTCTATGTGAACAAATCAGAAATTCCTTTTTCATTACTGCCCCTTTGGCCAGTAAGTCAAATAATAATAATAATGGTTGCTTTTAAAGGTGGACTCTTCAGATGTGTCGATAGCAGCTAAACTGCAGTTTCATCATTTCTGTTCAGTTCTCTGTTTGGGTCCAGAAGACTCTGAGTGACTAATGAATGACATGAAATGAATCACTATTTTGAAACTGAATCGCTCCCACCTACGTAAAACTCCATGCCCTTGGTGTTCTGAACGATGGAATTCTCCACTCCACCCCAAGGAAGAGCAATGGAACCCAGATATATGAGCCTCGTGCAGACCAGAGATCAGCATAGCTAAATAAGGCAATTCCTCCCTCTCTCGGAGCTCAGACTCTTCTTCACGGTGCTTTATAACTGCTGTCTGCTGGCATGCGTCAGGTTTATGTCAAGGCTTCTTCTTAAGAAGTGCACTATATCTCTATCTCTCTCTATCTCTCACCCCTCCCCCACTACAGCTGTGGGTGTGGGGACCACTGTAAACGTTTGGCGCGGCCGCTTATGAAGAAATAAATCTTCTGTCAGGTACTCAGTCATCGAGAAAAAACAGAACTTAGTGGTTGTGGCTCCTCTCGGGTCCACTGTGTTTCTGTCCCCGGCCCCCCCCCCAAGTCAAGTCCGGGCTGTGGCTAAATGTATTTATACATCTTCTCAGGGTAACAATGGTTGCAAAGGGCAGTATAATAAAGTCTATTATGCTGAGTTGTATTTTCCCCGGACCCATTAGTCATCTTTGTCATCCAGTGATTAATATTCACTGAGACCTCTTTGGCTGAGGGAGCCGGATGGGGAGATTTATGAGGGAGCACGGTTCATTTTCGGGTTCATCTTAATATGGTTATTCTGCACAGGAAACCGTTTATTTACCATCTACAGGCTTTTTCAATGCATGAAGAAACAACAATAGATCGTCTTTATAAGGTAAGGTTTCGAAGGTTTAATGTATCTTTTAATGTAGTGGGTGTCACTGGAAAATACATTTGTCAACTGTGGTCACAGTAATGCAAAATTCTCAATTCTCAATCTATTATCAATTAGGTATTTACCAATTAATTAGCATTTAATTTGATTTAATTAGGGCAAAAACTGTGGTTTATATCTCCCATGCATCGTGGTTAATATCTCTCACACACACACCACACACACAAACACAAACAACTCACACAATCAGACAGACAGACAGACACACACACACACACACACACACACACACACACACACACACACAAATCCGACAGACACACACACACACACACACACACACACACACACACACACACAATCATACACACACACACACACACACACACACACACACACACACACCATACAAACATCACACATACACTTTTGGGAATACAAAAAAAAAAGTATCCTCCACCTGTTTGTGGGGTCCGCAGTGTTCCTACAGCAGAACGGCTTCTGTAAACGTGCCCACAAAGACACCTGTAGTGCCTCACCTGGGGAGCTCCTGAGGAAAGCAATATTGGCACCCAGAGAGCTGTGGCTATAGCCCCGCCCTCTGATAGCACTGTTCCATAGAAACACAGCTCTGTGATGGAAATGCAGGGATAAACACGCTGTGAGGCCACCGCCGCCTGAAGTGGTCTGCTGATCTTCAAGGTGGTGTCCCACTCCGGTGTTAAGCCTTGCGTCTCTGCCTGACAGGAAGAGTGATGTAATGGAGTACAGAAAAAACAGCGTTGCTTACACCGACTTCCATTTAGAGCTCTTGTTTAAAGCGCTCGGAACTATGAGGTCCTACTGTTGCATGTCCAATAATATATTGTTATTGTAAAGTTATTAGTTCAAATAGTTAGTTATAAGACAGTGTGTTACAGTGAATCCTTACCCTCTCTTTACATAGGTAACGTTGCTGTGTGTTTGTGTGTGTCTATCTGTGTGTGTGCGTGTGTGTGTGTGTGTGTGTGTATGCCTGTGTGTGCGTATGTGTATTATGTGTCTGTCTGTATCTTTAACTATCATAACTGTTCCAATAAATTAATTGTGTGTGTAGTTGAGTCATCAGATAGTGAAGCAGTACAGACATGTTATTGCAACAGAGCTCCAAAATCCCATGGCGGGAATTGATTATCTATGTTTGTTACTGTCACCATGGTTACATTTTCATACTTGACCCTAACTAAATATTTGAAAATACCTGCATTATGCTTTTTTTTTCAAATATGTTGATTGCCGTTCAGAATAGTTCTACCACGAATGCAGCTTTGCTTCTACAACCGACTTTTAAGAAAATTATGTAGATGTAAAATAAATGCCAGGGCTACACAAGACACTGCTTAACATGTAGTGGCCTAGCATAGTGAAGTAGTAGAAGTAGTATGCAGTGAATTTAGCCCTTTTTACACTGACGTTAGCACAGCAAGTGAAGTCAGCATGCAAAGTGAAGGAGGGAGTTGTGGGGCCCTACTAAGAAAAGTTTTTTAATAGAAGATTCATGTGCATTTTAGTCCAAAGAATCCAAACAACAGTCTTTACATGCTAGAATCCAGATCCTACTTTGTATAGAATACACCTTTGTATATAATCAATACATATCGTTTGCACTACTTGTACATAGGGTCACTGGAATATTTCAATATGTCCATATATATTTTTACCCATATATGGCTATTTAAATCTGTTTATTTGTTTAAGTTGAGTTTTTATTAAATAATTCATATTTTTTCTATTTCTATTGCTGTTATGTGTGTAAGGACAGCGTTACCGTGAGGATTGCTACACACTTTTGCTGTACATGTGCAATGACAATAAAGACATTCTGATTCAGATTCAGATTCTTCTGGTTCTGATCCTGATTCTGATTATTCTGGTTCTGATTCTGATTCTAGTTCTTCTGGGTCTGATTCCGATTCAAATTCTTCTGGTTCTGATTAATTGTGTGGTTTACTCTAGGTAGCACCTTTAGCGAGCAGAGTACGTGCTAGATATAGCAAAGGCAATTTGTGACGTGTTGTTGCTTGAAGGGTTTTGGTCCTTCAAGCTGATCTTCAAACCGGCGGAGCAGAGCGGGAGAGCTCGACAGCTCCTTTCTGGTTGGAATCCTCTAACCCCTCTTTAAACAAGACTTTCTCTCTTGTGCTGCACACTTTGCTATGGAACATTTTTGTAGAACACAGCTTCACGCAACACATTGAGCTGCACAGTTTCCTGTCATGTTGCAATGTCGTGCAAATTGATGCCTTGATGTTTTTGATGTTTTAGGTTAAAAGTGTATTTCCTCTTTTATCTATTCCCACATTACTATTTATGAATACATTAGATTAGATTAGATTAGATACGATTAAAATATACTGTCATGCACAGCGAAAATTATTTGTGCCAATGTTAATAATAATAATAATAATAAATTATATTTATAAGCACACTTTTAATTTTCATAGACAAAACTCAAAGTGTTACAGAGCAAAAATGGTTTAAATAAAACAACAGAATAAAAGCTCTCATGTTACGGAAAAGTGCATAGTAATATACAATGTACAGTGGTGAAATAGGATGTAAAAACTAGGTATAATACTACGTATAAAATAACATATAGAGTAGGTATGAGATATAGGTATATATATTTATATATATATTTATATATATATACACATAACTATACAAGTATTCAACAGGTAGTGAGCAGGGGTATATATATAGTAAGTACAGTAAACATGTACATGGTTATAAACAGGTATGTAAAGAATAAAATATGTATAAACTGATTGAATATAAATTGATTGAATAAAATGCTTTGTGGCCTTCACTGGTCAGTTAATCTCCCCTGTCCGCAGAAGCTCAGGCCACGCTCCCCTGGGCAAGAAGTAGAAGTGTACTTTACAAAGGCAACTGTCAATTTTGGTCTGTTTCTTTGGAGCCACCAGCAAACAGACAGGAGCTTAGAATGAGGACAGGACACGAGGACAGGTTCCTCACTGAACAGGAGCAGTGAGGATCTTTGCTTAAAGAATATATGCAGGAAGACAATTCTAGAATAAACATATCCCCAGTAATTCACTAGAGGAAAATAAATGTCATTCCAACAGCCAAGACTGAGACACAAACATAGTGTGTGTGTATATGTGTGTGTGTGTGTGTGTGTGTGTGTGTGTGTGTGTGTGTGTGTGTGTGTGTGTGTGTGTGTGTGTGTGTGTGTGTGTGTGTGTGTGTGTGTGTGTGTGTGTGTGTGTGTGTGTGTGTGTGTGTGTGTGTGTTCGCTGTGTTCGTTTGCTCAGAATGACGTATTTTTACTAGAGTTACTGACATCTTCCTTTCATTTGAATGTTTCACTTTTACACCACTATTAAAGGGTGTCTGCTTATCTTTTGGTCTAATGTGTCTTTATTTTGTTTGGATTCCTATAGCTATTCTACATTCTGCTCAGTTGTTTTTAGGAGTTGAATCTTGGATGGGGCTATTGTAAGTCACTTTGGATGAAAGCTAAGAACTGACACCCCAAACAGACAGCTTCCAAGAAGGAATCGGCCCAATATGGATGGTTGTTCAACTACAAAAAACAACAGATGAACAATGTCAAGACCACATCTCAGAAACAATAGTCAATGTTAAAAAATAGCTCTGTAGTTGTGTTGTGTCTGCTGAGATCACACCATTGTGTTGAGTTATAGCTCTCTCCATGTCCTCTTCCACCTCTCCCTCCAGCTCCTCCTCCACCTCTCTCTCCAGCTCCTTCTCCATCGCTCTCCAGCTCCTCCTCCACCTCTCCCTCCACCTCTCTCCAGCTCCTCCACTTCTCCCTCCAAGTAATCCTCCTCCATCTCTCTCCACCTCTCCCTCCAGCTCCTCCTCCACCTCTCCCTCCAGCTACTCCTCCATCTCTCTCCTCCTCCACCTCTCCCTCCAGCTCCTCCTCCATCTCTTTCCAGCTCCTCCTCCACCTCTCTCTCCAGATCCTCCCCCACCTCTCTCTCCAGCTCCTCCTCCACCTCTCCCTCCAGCTCCTCCTCCACCTCTCCCTCCAGCTCCTCCTCCACCTCTCCCTCCAGCTCCTCCTCCACCTCTCTTCCAGCTCCTCCTCCATCTCTGTCCAGCTCCTCCTCCACCTCTCCCTCCAGCTCCTCCTCCACCTCTCCCTCACACCATTGTGTGAGTTATAGCTCTCTCCATGTCCTCTTCCACCTCTCCCTCCAGCTCCTCCTCCACCTCTCTCTCCAGCTCCTCCTCCACCTCTCCCTCCAGATCCTCCTCCACCTCTCCCTCCAGCTCCTCCTCCATCTCTCCCCAGCTCCTCCTCCACCTCTCTCTCCAGCTCCTCCTCCATCTTTGTCCAGCTCCTCCTCCACCTCTCCCTCCAGCTCCTCCTCCACCTCTCTCTCCAGATCCTCCTCCACCTCTCCCTCCACCTCTCCCTCCAGCTCCTCCTCCACCTCTCTCTCCAGCTCCTCTTCCATCTCTGTCCAGCTTCTCCTCCACCTCTCCCTCCAGATCCTCCTCCACCTCTCCCTCCAGCTCCTCCTCCATCTCTCCCCAGCTCCTCCTCCACCTCTCTCTCCAGCTCCTCTTCCATCTCTGTCCAACTCCTCCTCCACCTCTCCCTCCAGCTCCTCCTCCACCTCTCCCTCCAGCTCCTCCACCACCTCTCTCTCCAGCTCCTCGTCCATCTCTGTCCAGCTCCTCTCCACCTCTCCCTCCAGCTCCTCCTCCACCTCTCCCTCCAGCTCCTCCTCCACCTCTCCCTCCAGCTCCTCTCCACCTCTCCCTCCAGCTCCTCCTCCATCTCTCTCCAGCTCCTCCTGCACCTCTCCTCCAGCTCCTCCTCCACCTCTCCCTCCAGCTCCTCCTCCACCTCTCCCTCCAGCTCCTCCTCCACCTCTCTCTCCAGCTCCTCCTCCACCTCTCCCTCCAGCTCCTCCTCCGCCTCTCCCTCCAGCTCCTCTCCACCTCTCCCTCCAGCTCCTCCTCCACCTCTCCCTCCAGCTCCTCCTCCACCTCTCCCTCCAGCTCCTCCTCCACCTCTCCTCCAGCTCCTCCTCCACCTCTCTCTCCAGCTCCTCCTCCACCTCTCCCTCCAGCTCCTCCTCCACCTCTCCCTCCAGATCCTCCTCCACCTCTCCCTCCAGCTCCTCCTCCACCTCTCCCTCCAGCTCCTCCTCCACCTCTCCCTCCAGCTCCTCCCACCTCTCCCTCCAGCTCCTCCTCCACCTCTCCCTCCAGCTCCTCCTCCACCTCTCCTCCAGCTCCTCCTCCACCTCTCCCTCCAGCTCCTCCTCCACCTCTCCCTCCAGCTCCTCCTCCACCTCTCTCTCCAGATCCTCCTCCACCTCTCCCTCCACCTCTCCCTCCAGCTCCTCCTCCACCTCTCTCTCCAGCTCCTCTCCATCTCTCTCCAGCTCCTCCTCCACCTCTCCCTCCAGATCCTCTCCACCTCTCCCTCCAGCTCCTCCTCCATCTCTCCCCAGCTCCTCCTCCACCTCTCTCTCCAGCTCCTCTCCATCTCTGTCCAGATCCTCCTCCACCTCTCCCTCCAGCTCCTCTCCACCTCTCCTCCAGCTCCTCCACCACCTCTCTCTCCAGCTCCTCGTCCATCTCTGTCCAGCTCCTCCTCCACCTCTCCCTCCAGCTCCTCCTCCACCTCTCCCTCCAGCTCCTCCTCCACCTCTCCCTCCAGCTCCTCCTCCACCTCTCCCTCCAGCTCTTCCTCCATCTCTCTTCAACTCCTCTCCATCTCTCTCCAGCTCCTCCTCCACCTCTCCCTCCAGCTCCTCCTCCACCTCTCCTTCCAGCTCCTCCTCCACCTCTCTCTCCAGCTCCTCCTCCACCTCCCTCTCCAGCTCATCCTCCACCTCTCCCTCCAGCTCCTCCTCCACCTCTCCCTCCAGCTCCTCCTCCATCTCTGTCCAGCTCCTCCTCCACCTCTCTCTCCAGCTCCTCCTCCACCTCTCTCTCCAGGTCCTCCTCCACCTCTCCTCCACCTCTCCCTCCACCTCTCCCTCCAGCTCCTCCTCCATCTCTCCCCAGCTCCTCCTCCACCTCTCCCTCCAGCTCCTCCTCCACCTCTCCCTCCAGCTCCTCCTCCACCTCTCTCTCCAGATCCTCCTCCACCTCTCCCTCCACCTCTCCCTCCAGCTCCTCCTCCACCTCTCTCTCCAGCTCCTCTTCCATCTCTGTCCAGCTCCTCCTCCACCTCTCCCTCCAGATCCTCCTCCACCTCTCCCTCCAGCTCCTCCTCCATCTCTCCCAGCTCCTCCTCCACCTCTCTCTCCAGCTCCTCTTCCATCTCTGTCCAGCTCCTCCTCCACCTCTCCCTCCAGCTCCTCCTCCACCTCTCCCTCCAGCTCCTCCTCCACCTCTCTCTCCAGATCCTCCTCCACCTCTCCCTCCACCTCTCCCTCCAGCTCCTCCTCCACCTCTCTCTCCAGCTCCTCTTCCATCTCTGTCCAGCTCCTCCTCCACCTCTCCCTCCAGATCCTCCTCCACCTCTCCCTCCAGCTCCTCCTCCATCTCTCCCCAGCTCCTCCTCCACCTCTCTCTCCAGCTCCTCTTCCATCTCTGTCCAGCTCCTCCTCCACCTCTCCCTCCAGCTCCTCCTCCACCTCTCCCTCCAGCTCCTCCACCACCTCTCTCTCCAGCTCCTCGTCCATCTCTGTCCAGCTCCTCCTCCACCTCTCCCTCCAGCTCCTCCTCCACCTCTCCCTCCAGCTCCTCCTCCACCTCTCCCTCCAGCTCCTCCTCCACCTCTCCCTCCAGCTCCTCCTCCACCTCTCTCCCCATTTCTCCCCACCCTTTCTCTATCTCTCTCCATCTCTCTCCCCACCATCTCTGTGTATTAACGTGTTATTGGTGATGCATGCTTGTTTGTCGTCGGTATAGAAAAAGGCCTGTTACGTAATTACTGAATATATATATACAGGTAGATGGATTTACTAACTTACAACAGGAAAATGCTTCTGCTAAAGTTGTAAACTATTCCCAAATGAGTGAACGATGAGATATCAAGAAATAAGACACAGAATGCTCTTAAAATATAAGCGGTAGACAGATACACACCTTGTGCTGATGCATCTAATTAAGATGAACAACGGGAGCCCCAAGCTCATTTACTGATGACAGGTGAATGGTTATCAGGTGTTAAGTGTTCCGTGATCCCGCAGCCTCCTTAATCAAAGCAGATGTTCTCAGCGATGCCAATTACCATGACTAGCGGCGCGCTCCTGGGAGTAATATCAAAATAAACCAGTGAAATCCGAGATGCTTAATGTCATTTTTGTTTATCACACCACACACACTGTGGGATTTTGTTTATTTGTATTAATCTTTTTAATTGCATTTATTTTGGTATAGGCTTACATGGCTAGGCTATACTATTTTAGCTCAATGACAACAGGACAAGAATATCATGTTTTATGTCTGTGGCCCACCTAGCCCTCATCCCTTCCCCTGCTCTAACTAGAGCACCTCCACCCATACTGCCTCCACCCATACAGCCTCCACCCATACAGCCTCACCCATACAGCCTCCACCCATACAGCCTCACCCATACAGCCTCCACCCATACAGCCTCACCCATACAGCCTCACCCATACAGCCTCCACCCATACAGCCTCACCCATACAGCCTCCACCCATACAGCCTCACCCATACAGCCTCACCCATACAGCCTCCACCCATACAGCCTCCACCCATACAGCCTCACCCATACAGCCTCACCCATACAGCCTCACCCATACAGCCTCCACCCATACAGCCTCACCCATACAGCCTCACCCATACAGCCTCACCCATACAGCCTCCACCCATACAGCCTCCACCCATACAGCCTCACCCATACAGCCTCACCCATACAGCCTCACCCATACAGCCTCCACCCATACAGCCTCACCCATACAGCCTCACCCATACAGCCTCCACCCATACAGCCTCACCCATACAGCCTCCACCCATACAGCCTCCACCCATACAGCCTCACCCATACAGCCTCACCCATACAGCCTCCACCCATACAGCCTCCACCCATACAGCCTCACCCATACAGCCTCACCCATACAGCCTCCACCCATACAGCCTCACCCATACAGTCTCCACCCATACAGCCTCCACCCATACAGCCTCACCCATACAGCCTCACCCATACAGCCTCCACCCATACAGCCTCCACCCATACAGCCTCACCCATACAGCTTCACCCATACAGCCTCACCCTGGCAGACCCGCCGCCTCACAGCAGGCCTCCCTCCATAAGGCCAGTCTTTCTCCACCATCCTCTAGATTAAATAGATTGGAAGGACAAAAGAAGAACGGAGGGATATTACACACAGTGATTTCCACCATCTCGTACATTTATTGTTGGTCATATTGTGAGATGGCAGAATGCTGAATTTGTTATTATCAGCCCCTTATTAATACATTTTATTCCAAAGAAACAAGCATGTCTTATGCTCCTATTGGTCACTCTCATCCTTTATATTCCACTTATTCCCTCTTAGGGCTGTAGGGGGAGGGGTGGGACCATAGACGTTTATATGTAGACATACAGTATATGCAGACGTATATACATACACATATATACAGACGTATATACATAGACATATATACAAAGACATAAATACAGACGTATATACATAGAGGTTTATACATAGACATACACACATATACAGATGTATTTATACATAGACATATATACAGTACAAAGACATATACAGACTTATATACATAGAGATATATACATATACATATACACAGTAGAGGAGGCATTGAAGAAAGGGAGAAACATTTCTGTCCACTATCGTGAAGAGGTAGGTAAAGCCATGAGAGCGGGGCAGTGAACCTACGAGGTCGACATTCACATTGTCGAACCTCCTCTTGGGAACAGCAAAAAGTTCAAAAGGGGCTCTAGTACGGCGGAGTATTTTAGCCCGTTGAGTCAATCACACATCCAGGTTTTCACGTCCTTCTTAAGTCCCTGCAACACAAACTTCTGAGAAACCAACTTCACGGATGGTTTCCTGCCGGGGGGGAAAAGGTTGTGTATCAACTCAAAAATGGGCCGGTGCCAGTTTGCAGGGACTAGCGGTCGAGGAGAAGGAAGAAGTCGCTCAACAACTTTGGCCCTGAGTCACCAAACGCTACCTCCTCCAGGTCCATACCGTGTCAGAAGCCTTGAGGGTCTGGACCCCGTGGTCAAAGGCCTGGTCCGTGCTCATGAGGAGGTAATCAACGCCCAGCTAAATGGCTCCAATGACCGCTCTGGAGAGGCAGTCCATGACCACGTTAGCCTGACCAGCGATGTGTTGGATGTCCGTGGTGTACTCGGATATGTTCGCACACCAGCAGCTGGCGCCAACTAGAGGCCAAGTAGTATTCTGTCGCACTGTACTTGCGCTCTCTAACTGGGTTAACTGGCAAGCAGCTGCCAAGCGGCATCTACCCATTGTTCATGCACCACGCCGACAGTGTCGCGTCGGTGGTGATAACAATGGGGGTCTTGTGTGACGGGTGAGCCAACATGGTGGCTTGGCTCAGGCTCACCATCCGGAGGAATTCCTGGTGTGTGAGCAGAAAAAGGCAGAAACTGCCTCCACTTTCGATGAAAGGGGGGCGGCTACGTCTTTGTTGATGAGATGCCCAAGGAAGTGGATGGAGTGGACCCGAACAGACACTTTGCCGGGTTAATTTTCAGGCAGTGTTGGTCGAGCATTGTGAAAAGGTCTCGGAGATGTGATTGGTGCCCACGCTCACAGCCACTACTGAGCGCAACCTTTGGCGTTTCCTGTCGGTTTGTAGTTACAAGGAGAGCGGCACCCCTTTGCTTTCACACAAAGCACACTTGGAAATAGCACATGCCTAGGCTAGCACGGCTGTTGGTAGCCACGGGGCCTCTGCTAGTTACCATGTCTCTGCCCGAGGGAGTATAATTGCACGTCGGGGCTAGCACCTCGGGGGTGAAACACTAGGTAGCTAGGAAGAACCGGTCAGCCTCTTCGGCTTAAGCGAGGTTCAGTAATAGCCGTATAAGCGAGCGCCGTCTGGACATGTGACGGCATGTGCCGAAGAAACAGTTCTATAAATAGGAAATTTGGTTCTTCCATACCTAGCATGTTCAGCATAATTTCCATGTGTTGGGAAGACTTGCTGTCTTCGAGGCCATAAATAGCGAACAGACGTCAGGCTTGTTCCGACCGTGATAGCTCAAAGGTCTTTGAGCTATCAAAAAGAAAGCCTTGAACGCCGAATATTTATTCAGGGCAGGGGAGATGTAATAAAGGCCACCGTCCTCGAGGCCATGTCTCCCAAAACTCAGGCAATTTGAGAATAATGGCGTTATTTGCCATGTTCGGTTCGGTCTCGGATACTTCAACAAGACTAATGTCAGGGTCACCAGTGTAGTGCCGAGAGACGGGAGTCAAAGGCGGTGTATCAAAAGTCAAAGTGAGACATTGAATAGACATGGAACGAGTTGTAAACAAACTCTCATAGCAGCATACATTTAATAGATTCATCTGTGAAAATACTGATAATACTACTATTTTAACACTTCGAAGGCACAACAATCATGTTCCCGTGTCAAAATACCAACAACACCCCCTACCACAATTGAAAATTACTGTATGGAGGTCCGTCCTCCCGAAGCTCCCCATTGAAGTCCATTATAAAACTGATGGACCCCAGCGGCCGGTGAGTTCTGTTTTTTAACATGAGTGTGTACGCTAGTAAGGAAAAACTATCCTGCCTTAGGGCGGGTCTAACCAGAGGCTCTATGAACCAATCAGCAGAGCTCACTGCACTGCTAAATACCAAATCAGACTTTATGGGTAGGTTATCATCATGCAAGGCTCTATCTTGTATCATTCATGATTTCCACGTTCTAGACAACTATATTTTATATATTTCAGACTTGATATTTTCGAGTTACGACCTCAAAGCTTTCCAGGTGCATGAAGCCAAATGTAAACAAAAGGCATGGCTGACCGTGACAGGGTGGTGCTTCTTTACGTAGTTTTACTATATGATAGTATGTCTTATTTATATTTAATACAGGTAAATATACTTTACACAAAAACGCTTCTCCCTCAATTTAAATTCTGTTCAGTTCAGTTTGTTTGGTAGAACTAGCCACTGTGCAAAGAACTTCTATTCCGATTTTTCATATTTTATATTTGTTTTATATCATTAATGGAGTAATCGCTAAATAGCTATTTTTCTAGCCTATTTCTCCTAGACAGAACTGAGTTCAATTTAAGATCAGTATGAGATTGCTCACTAGTTACACAAAATCTCCTTGTGCTGCTTCAAATGTGTCTTGGTTTTACATGCCCACATATGCCCTCACTAACATCCCCATCCACCAAGTGCACCTTCCTTCCTCCCCTACTTTACAACCACCAGCCGCAACTAATACACAGACATATTTACATAGACGTGTATACATAGACATATATATGTCTTTGTATACACTTCTATGTATATATGTCTGTGTATATATATATAGACATATACACAGACATATTACATTACAGTAATTTAGCAGACGCTTTTATCCAAAGCGACATCCAAGCGAAATAGTGTGTTTCAACAAAGGTAAGGTAGGAAGGTAAGAAAACAACTCGTCACCAGAAGTCAAAAGTGCATTTCATCTCTAACAGTGCTCAGGTAAAAATACAATAAGTTCAGGTAAAAGGTACAGTACGGTAAACGTAAGGTACAATAAGTTGGCAAACAATATAGAAGTTTTAGAAGTAGAAGTAGAAGTTATAGAAGTAACAGTTTTGTACTTTTTTATTCTATTCTGTTTTTATCTTATCTTATTTTTATAAATTCACCTCTGCTGTCTGTCGTCGGGTATTGCACATAAGATTTTCACTCACTGCTTTATACTTGTGTAAACTGTGAAGTGACAATCAACTTGACTTGACTTGACTTGACTAGAACAATATCTAGTATAATATCTACCTAACAATCTACTTAGATAATCTACTTAGTAAGACACTAGTAAAAGTGATAAGAGGATACGCTAGGAAGAAGGTTGATTGATGCGCTAGGAAGAGGTAGTGTGTCCTGAAGAGATGAGTTTTCAGCCTGCAGTGGAAGATGGGCAGTGACTCTGCAGTCCTGACATCTGTGGGGAGTTTGTTATATATATACAGATGTATACACATAGACATATAAACATAGATATGTATATATACATACGTACATTGACGTGTGTATATATACATAGACATATATACAAAGACATATATATAGATGTATATACACAGACATATATACAAGACATATATATAGACGTATATACACACACATACATATAACACGCATATAAACAGGCGTATATACATAGACATACACATGGACATATATACATAGACATATATACATAGACATTGAATATAAAACAACTGGGCCATTTGTCAAGAAGACTTCCTGATTTTCCCGCCCATCCAATAACAGGCCGGCATGCTCCAGGGAGTGTGAGGAGCAGCCATCCATCTCTATTCTATACAGTTGCCATCTTCCATCAATTTTGGGAGACGGGAGATCAATTGTCCCCCCCAACCCTCTTCAAAGGGAGAATAGGATAATACGTCTCTCAGGCCCCCTCGGTCACAGCTTGCTAAATAAATGGATGTCTCCGATTGGCATCTTTGAGTTGCTTCGATTGTTCTTCCCATAGTCCTCACCAAAACAAGCGGAGCACACAGAGCAAATATTTGAAAAGGAATGTTGGAAAGTGAGCATCACCTCGGGGAGGATCTCCTTCTATTATTAAAGTGAAAGATAGAAGACGGATGTGTCCGGGATGGAAGATGTATGAATGTGGGGTTTTTTAATTGTTTGTCCGAGAAACATCCAGAGATATTCCGGAGCGTCAACTTTTTGATGGGACTATTCCAATACAGTAGGAAGGAAGACAAACAATACAGCTTTATTCTCCCTGGTCCACCTTCTCCCACATGATAAGACCCAGGCTGGTAGAATGACATTTATTGATCATATTTTTTTTCCATTCGTAGGGTCACCTTCAGATCTCCAGAAATGGGGTAATGTCAACAGACAGGAGAAAGGCTTCCAACTCCATCTCTTTATTTACTCTCCCTTCCATGGAATAAATTGATGCGTTCCTTTACCGTAGCATATCCTCGGTCATTAGTTACACAATGTATCTCCACCAGCACTGGATTCATTATTGGATAGTTTGGTTTGGTCTCGAAGAGCTTTCTTTTCTTTGTCCAGACAAAGTTGATTATTATATGATTATACAATATCCAAATAAAACTGAATGTACCTTAGTTTAGCGTATATCTTTAGCATTTTTAGTTGTGTTTGAAATTGCTAGCTTGAGCATAATAATGCCATAGAACAAGCCTTCATAATCAGTGGAGGCAGAAGGAACTGTATATTTTTTCCCTTCTAGGCCTTGGAATTGCTTCTATGGTATACACATTCAGCTTTTACAAAGAAATCTCTCAAAATCTAAGAATTTCCTCACTACTACTCCTTACTACCTCTCCTCACTACTACTCCTTACTACCTCTCCTCACTACTACTCCTTACTACCTCTCCTCACTACTACTCCTTACTTCCTCTCCTCACTACTACTCCATACTACCTCTCCTCACTACTACTCCTTACTACCTCTCCTCACTACTACTCCTTACTACCTCTCCTTACTACCTCTCCCTACTACATCTTCTCGCTACCTTTCCTTACTACTAATACTAATAGTCTACTAATTGAAATTTTGACTTTATATATAGGCTTATACATATAAGAATTGCTTGCAGAGACGACATCTATAAATTATTCCAACATAATATGTTTACAGAGATACCACTTAGTATTCAGACATATTTCTGAAATCCAAAATGTTCCCAATCCATGTAATGCAATTTGAAACGCTATTGCAATAATGGTTGTCAACTCTAAACTACTCTGGAATCAACACCGTAATCACAATGAGGAGGCTATATAGCTAAATATCAATTATCTCAATAACTAATCATATTACAATACCAAACAGTTTGGCCGATTATCTTCACAGTTTGTGCTTGGATATTGATTGACAGATGTTCTATGAAGCCTTTGCACATGTTGTGTTAGTATTGTAGTGGTAAGACTGTTTATTGTTAGGTTTGAACTGGTGGTTTCTCTCCTGCCTCTCTGTGGGGGAACAGCTGCTCTGGCCTGTCATCCCATCCTAGGTGGTTTAGCCACTCGAAAAGCCCCAAGGCCAATTATTGGTGTTGTACGGCTGTGTTCATAACTTCCCAGTAGTGGGCACTGACCCAACATCATACTCGAGGTCTAGTGAACAAGTAATGAACAACAACAACAAAAAATGTCACCGCATGCAGAAAATAAAATAATCCATGGTCCTTTCTGTCTGTAATTGTGGTTGACCAGCAGGTCACCAAATATCGGCCTGCAGACTCCCACGAGTCATGATCAGCTCAGTCATTCTTAACTGGATATTTTGCAACTTTATGAGCTTGAATGAGCCATGCTTGAGTTCAAGGCAGAATAGTTGGCGTTGAGACAAACCACTGGCGTTATGAAATGCCCTGGTCATCTGCGCAGTTTAATAATAATAACACATTTTATTTATATTGCACTTTTCATTTTAAAGAAAAGCTCAGAGTGCTGCAAAGTAAAAAACATAAAAAACAAACACAATCAAATTACAAAAAATAGTGAATAAAAAGGCCTTCCTAAATAAAAAGGTTTTTAGGCGTAGTCTTAAAAGAGTCCAAGTCCAAAGTGCCCTTAAATGATGAGGAAGGCCATTCCACAGGCCTGGCGCAGCTGAGCAAAAGGCCCCGCCCCTATGGGGCGGAGCTTAGTACTGGGGCCCTGAGGAGCAAGCTGTTGGCAGATCTGAGGGTGCGGGTGGCAGTTTGTGGAGTTATAAGTTATTGTCGATAACCATGTGCATAACCATTTATGCATTTGTGTGTTAGTAACAGGATTTGGTAGTCTATCTTTAAGGAGACCAGAAGCCAGTGCAATGAAAACAGAGTCGGTGTTATATGCTCATGTTTAGGAATTTTCATCAGGATCCTGGCAGCACTATTTTGAACTGCATCTTCTGGATGCTCTTCCTAGCGATCCCAATAAAAAGTGCATGGCAGTAGTCTTCTAGTAGCCTAGATGAGATGAAGGCATGAACAAGCCTCTCTGCATCTCACTGGGTTAGAGTAGGGGGCAGAGTTTGGGAATGCCTTTGAGACAACAGGAGGTTTTACGCAGATGTTTTATATATTCATTAAAAGTCAGGTGTGGGTTTTTTGACATTACATCAATCCTTAACCGATAGTTTTACTGGTGCACAACTATTGGCCAATAAGGACACGCGTGCACACTTCCTGGTCCGTAGCCAATGGTAGAGGCGGATGATGTGCACGTGATGCCGCTGTAACTGTGAACTTTGATTCTCTGTTGGGCATACTGGGCGACAGGTAAGCAAGTTAGTATACGTTAAACAATAAGTTACAATGAATTGAATTATACAAATGTGCATTTGGTTGTTTTGGGATGTGATTGCAACAGTGCTGGGTACGTTAAGTACATAGAGTACATGTAGTGCAGGGTTGCGGGTTATACGTTGCCAATCAAAAACCAGATAGTAAATAAACATAATAGTAATGCTTGCTGTCTGACAGGATTGAGGTACAACCTCCTCCAAAGGGGAAGCTGGTAATGGGGATGCATCGAGGTTAAAAATAAAAAGGTTTAAAACAAGAACGCAAATACAAACAAATCATTTGAAAAGTGCACTACGCACTACGTTCACACATCCCCTCATAAAGGGAATGTTAATCATTGCCCTCTCTCTCACTCTCACTCTCACTCTCTCTCTCAATTAATTGTGACTGAAATATGTGGTTTGCAACCTATACTATTATAAGACAGCCATTGTTGACATGTTTGTAGAAACAAAACAATAAACGTCCCATTTACTTTATGTTGCTACTCGTGTCATTGTTCTTCGTCTCATGTTCCCGTGGTTCCTTAATCATATAGGTTCCTTAATCATATAGGTTCCACCATGGGTCGTCTCGATGGGAAAGTGATCGTGTTGTCGGCAGCGGCCCAAGGGATTGGACGAGCGGCAGCCATGGTAATCTATTCATAAATTGGCCTCACAGTTGAGTTAAATTTTCCATTATCCGTTCTAATGGACCCAATCTGTTAGACTGTCTGTCCTCTTCCGTGCTGAAGTGATGCGTACAAGGTTAGTCATCACGTCACATGACACCTTGGTACATGACCCCTTGGTACATGACCCCTTGGTACATGACACCGTGGTACATGACACCGTGGTACATGACACCTTGGTACATGACACCGTGGTACATGACACCTTGGTACATGACACCTTGGTACATGACACCGTGGTACATGACACCTTGGTACATGACACCGTGGTACATGACACCTTGGTACTCGTCCTCGTCGCCTGAAGAGCCTCACGTTTTGGTTATTCAACGTCATCATACAGCTGCTTGCAGCCAAGGCTGAGTTCTGCAATGTTAAATCATAGGGGTTACATTTAGCTTAACAGGGCAGTGAACCCACATTTTTAAAACATTTTTCTTTTTTGTCTTATAAGAATCATCAGCATAGTTATCTATGCCATTTTGTTGTGGTTACTAAAAATAAGTAATGTAATGTAATTTAGAGAAAAACAGTGGGTCACTGCTCACTTTGATTTCACTGCTCATCCTGCATGTGCATGTGACAAATAAAGTTCTTGAATCTTGGGGCAAACAGACGGACCGACAGGCCGTGTAACACAGTACAGACGGACCGACAGGCCGTGTAACATAGTACAGACGGACCGACAGGCCGTGTAACACAGTACAGACGGACCGACAGGCCGTGTAACATAGTACAGACGGACCGACAGGCCGTGTAACACAGTACAGACGGACCGACAGGCCGTGTAACATAGTACAGACGGACAGACAGGTCGTGTAACATAGTACAGACGGACCGACAGGCCGTGTAACATAGTACAGATGGACAGACGGACAGGCCGTGTTACATAATACAGACGGACCAACAGGCCGTGTAACACAGTACAGACAAACCGACAGGCTGTGTAACACAGTACAGACGGACCGACAGGCTGTGTAACACAGTACAGACGGACCAACAGGCCGTGTAACACAGTAGAGACGGACAGACAGACGGACAGGCCATGTTACATAGTACAGACGGACCAACCGGTCGGCTAACATAGTACAGACGGACCGACAGGCCGTGTAACATAGTACAGACGGACATACAGGCCGTGTAACACAGTACAGACGGACCAACAGGCCGTGTAACACAGTATAGACCGACAGGCCGTGTAACACAGTACAGACCGACAGGCCGTGTAACACAGTACAGACGGACAAACAGGTCGGGTAACATAGTACAGACGGACCGACAGGCCGTGTAACATAGTACAGACGGACATACAGGCCGTGTAACACAGTACAGACGGACCAACAGGCTGTGTAACACAGTACAAACGGACCAACACACCGTGTAACACAGTAAAGACGGACCGACAGGCCGTGTAACACAGTACAGACGGACCACCAGGCCGTGTAACACAGTACAGATGGACCGACAGACAGACGGACAGGCCATGTTACATAGTACAGACGGACCGACTGGCCGTGTAACACAGTACAGATGAACCGACAGGCCGTGTAACATAGTACAGACAGACCGACAGGCCGTGTAACACAGTACAGACGGACCACCAGGCCGTGTAACCGTACATAAAGACCGACCGGCTGTGTAACACAGTACAGACAGACCAACAGGCCGTGTAACACAGTACAGACGGACCGACAGGCAGACCAACAGGCTGTGTAACACAGTACTGACGGACCGACTGGCCGTGTAACACAGTACAGACGAACCGACAGGCCGTGTAACATAGTACAGACAGACCGACAGGCCGTGTAACACAGTACAGACGGACCACCAGGCCGTGTAACAGTACATAAAGACCGACGGGCTGTGTAACATAGTACAGACAGACCGACTGGCCGTGTAACACATTACAGACAGACCGACAGGCTGTGTAACATAGTACAGACCAACAACCAATAGCAGAGGCCTGTGAGTCTCAAGGGTCCCCGCCTGGTTGCTATCCTTGTACAACCAGCCCAACTCCTCCTCAAGATAAGATTGAGTCATTGTAGATTCCATTTCCTTGGGAGGGATGCCACACACACACACTTGTGCATTTTTTATTGGTGTCTTTTTAAAATAATGCGTTTTATTTTATTTTGCGTGGAGTGGGCTGGATCCCTGTTGTCCGCTAGTCAGGCGTAAAAGCCATTACAGACGAGGCTTGCATGGACTGAAGAGCGTGCCCAGCAAGACACTTGGCGCTGAAATGGTCTATTATGTGTTTAATGGGCCATTTGCTAGAATACTCATCTGTTGGCCCAGCCAAAGAATCTTGTTTTTTTTAAACTGGTGGTTAAATCTTTTTTTTCACTAAGACGAGGACAGAATATGTCCATAAACACTCAACGCTGGGAATTTGATGATTTTTAACCGTCGGGCGGTAAGCCCAGTGAGCCGTAAACGGTTGAGGTAATATTAGTTCACGTTGCGACACAGCTGTCGTCAGGAGTCGTCCTGCGTATCACGTGGTGTGTGTGAGGTGACTTATGAAGTGTTTTATGGTCCAAGACAAATGCAGCAGGATTGCTCAATCACTGTTCATCTTTTTGAAGCCTGCCGTGGCCCATGACAGCAATATCATCTGTTAACACTGAAGATTAATGCTGGGATGCGCTTCAGATTATGTTCGGTGAAAGGTTTTTTTATTTTTATTTCAGGCGTTCGCTAAGGAGGGAGCCAGAGTCACAGCGACGGATATTAACGGAGAGAAGCTGAAGGAGTTGGAGGGCATTGCAGGTACCGCTGGCCTTGTATTTTCTGGTGCATCGCTGACATCTGCTGGACAAAACGAGGAACTTGGCCCATATGGGTCTTGTCAAATCATATGACAAGTGTTATAATGTTCCTCCAAGGCTGCGATAGTTTAAATGACTGTCAGTGGTATCAATGAAATACCTGATGAGCTTATTGCTATTTAAAGTTGTACACATAAAACACTTTCACTGATACCTTTTTGATTATGGATAAATTAAGATTTTTCCGAAATAAAAACATAATAGTTAATCTTCAATAATAATAATTAAGTATTGTTTTAAAAGATTGCCAATCACATCTCATAGTGTCTGTTAACATTAAGTTAAATATATCAAAATGTGGATGAATATACACAACAGATACACAAAACATTATTTTGTTTCTTTCTCTTCCCGAAGGTATCAGGACCAAGGTGGTGGATGTCACTAACAAGGACCAGGTGGAGGAACTGGCCAAGGAGCATGAGCACATAGATGTGTTGTTCAACGTAGCTGGGTACCAAGAACACACTCATCTGTCGTCTAACGGCTGTCTCCCCGCTGTTTTAACCTTTATACCATATGACTTAGCCTCCTCCTTGACCTCTTCCTTGACCTCTTCCAATCACCTTTTTAGCAATATTATCTGTATATATATATATAGATGGATAGATGGATAGATAGATGGATGGATTGATATATATACATAGTATGGAAGGTGGGCTGGGTTTAGACCATGGTGAGACGGTTAGGTTAGTTTTACCCTACTGTAGATGTGTTATTGTAATAGTAACGCTCTTCTCTGCGTTGATTTTGCCCAACAGCTCATGAAGGTTTGTTGTGGTTTGTCGTCGTCTCCTAGCTTTGTGCACCATGGCTCCATCCTGGACTGTGAAGAGGCAGACTGGGACTTCACCATGAACGTCAACGTCCGCAGCATGTACCTAATGACGAGGGCTTTCCTTCCCATGGTGACCCTTGACCCCCCCCCACACCATATGCCAGCCTCTTTGGTCGGCCGTCGTGGACACCATATGTTTAGTGTTTTATGTTCTGGTTGTTTTGTCTCTGGGGATTAGTAGCATCCACTGAGCCTTGGGGGGCTGGGGGGGGGGTGGTGGCTCGCCCTGTTCCAACCTGCTAATCTGTCTTAAATTAAGCTTTGTTCTTGTCGTAAAACCTTCAAAACTGTTGATACAAAAATCTGTTGGGGTGGATTTAAAGTGAACTGGCTCTAACATGGTTATCATTGATCACAACTTTATTGATCTCCCACTGTGTTTTAACGGTAGATGTTGGCCAAGAAGTGCGGAAACATTATCAACATGTCGTCCGTTGCATCAAGCATAAAAGGTAAATATTATTATAGATATCAACATACATCATCTAGGTTGAAAAGGTTAATAACACTTCATCTTTAGAATCAAAATGTCTGGCATTAAAGAGACAGTTGCAAATTATATATACCATCTCACATGAACCAAAGTAATTATATATGTAGCAATAAATCAAATATACTGGTATATATACCTATATAATCAGTTATAGTTTTATCGATTATTTTTTATTATAAAGATAAGAAACATATATATATATATGTTTCTTATCTTTATAATAAAAAAGTCTAACATGACAGTTTGTTAAGCCATTGGGCAGCTGAACAATGTTCTTGTAATCCTCTTATGTCTGCCATGGCGTCTCTTCAGGCGTTGTCAAACGCTGTGTCTACAGCACCTCCAAGGCAGCTGTGATTGGGCTCACTAAGTCAGTGGCTGCAGACTTCCTGGACCAAGGCATTCGCTGTAACTGTGTGTGCCCCGGTAGGTAACTGTGTGCCCCGGTAGGTACCGTTATCATGTGTGTTATAAACTCCCCCAGTGATGAAGTCTTTCCCAGATAGTGGCAGCTTGTTATTTGTCTGTTCTTCGCAAGGTCGTCTTCATACAAGCACATGACCTTCCACTCTAGTTGGAGAGATTAAAACTTTAGTCACAGGGGTATAGAGATGGGTAAAAACCGTACCACATTTTACCAGCGTCTTTCTAAGTAGATTGTTAGTTAGATATTGTTGTATTGTTTGCCAACTTATTGTACGTTTTACCTGAACTTATTGTACGTTTTACCTGAGCACCGGCTCAGTTCTAGGAGACTTGCATTGAATGAAATGCACTTTTGACTTCTGGTGACGAGTTGTTCTCTTTCCTACCTTTGTTGAATGCACTTTTGTAAGTCGCTTTGGATAACATCTGCTAAATGACTAATGTATAAAATCTCCATTATGCTAATAATGATAATAATAATAATTCATTGCATTTATCTAGCGCTTTACAAGGCAGTACTGCTGGTATTTGTCCAAGCTGGGCTGCGTGCTCTAACTTTGCATGCCTTTTTGTTCTCTGAGATACGTGGCAGGATTGCACAACAACATAATTTAAATAGGAACTCAAAGAAAAACGGTAAACCGGTCAACAATACAAGTAGTAAAAAATTCTCTCTCTCTCCCCTCCAGGAACTGTTGATACTCCATCACTAAGAGGCAGGATCCAAGCCCAACCCGACCCAGAGCAGGTAGGCCTACTCTAATGCAGGGGGGCAGCATACTTCTTTGCAGAAAAGTATGAACTACTTTTCCTTGCTGAATGCAAGGTTGTAACAACAAAATACAACCAACACATACCTCACCAAACATATTTTTTGGTAATAGAATGTCGGAATGTTCAGTGATCAAACCACATTCAGCGTACAACCAGTTTGTCCTCAAATAACGTCTTTGACCTCGACCAGCTGAAAGAAACAGTGTCTTCTTTTGAACGGTTTAGCCTTAGGCCTTACAACCACCACAACAAAAAGACAGCGTGACGTTAACCCCATGTATGTTTACTGAGCGCCCGCATCTGTATCGGCTGCAGGCTTATAAAGACTTCATGGCCAGACAGAAGACGGGGAGGATGTGCACCGCAGAGGAAGTGGCTCACCTCTGTGTTTACCTGGCTTCAGACGAGGTGAGCTCTGCAGGTGTATCCAGAGGAGAGCGATTTGTTGGGAGTGATGCTGGTAAAACTAGATTGAGGCTGTGCTCAGTGTCTAATCTCTGGACCTGTTTGTGGTAGGATTGATTTTTCTTTTTGTTGAGGCCCACTTCTTCTTACACTTAAAAGGGTATTAAAAGTTGTACACATGCAAAACATGTCACTGATCTCTCTTTGCCATTGGAGTGTTGTGCACAAGAGAAGACAATACTAGAATACATTACTTATTCTACTATTGTTTTGAGGGTTGGTCGAAATCGTTAAATTCTCTCCCCAAAACAAAGCCGTTTAGTTAAACCGTAAAAAAACAAAAACTTTCCAATGCGCCATGAGCTGCTACGCTCTCTTCTGCCACAGAGGGGAAGCAATATTCTGCAAATCTCTTTTTTACCCCCATTCCGGTGTCATACATAATAAACCCATTAATAATTCCAGTATAAAGCTACAAGGCATGTTTGAGTAATAGACTAGACATATTTGAGTGATGAAATTCTTAAGCTTGCTATTCATAAGTCGTGTTATTAATGGCCCTGTGGAACTTGACGATTTAGCCAGCGTATGCCGACATATCAAAATGTATCTAAATTGCTGGCATACCTTGAATAAGTTATTGGTAAGTTTTGTATAAGTTAACGGCATGCTGAAGCACGCTGGTATACGTCGTAGTACGGCGAGGTATACCAGCGTATAGCTCATAGGTCCCGCATACGTGGGCCATAAGTTGTAAGTTAGTTATGAGATTGTTCACACGTTCACACACGTTACTCATAAGTCGAATTACGTCGAGATAATGTCTAGCGTACCCAAAACTTAAAAACGTACCCAAAACCGAAATTGAAAAAAACTGTCGACAGTTCAGCGTATGCCAGGGTTTTAGAGAAATTTTGATACGTTGGCATACGCTGGCTAAATCGTCAAGGTTTGACGGGGCCATAAGCTAGGCTAGATCTATAAGCCGAACAGAATTATTAAACCAGCATTATGGATATTGGTTGCCTCTAACAGATGATTTTGACAAATAGTTTCCCCGGGAGATATTATTATTATTATTATATATATTTGATGTATGCCGATTTTAGTTTGAGACATCATTGTACCTTACTCATTCCTTACCTGCTTTCAAAGTCAAAAATCAAAGTCACTATGTTACAGGTCATTAATTAATTCTGCCTTTTATTAAAGCCAGAATGGAGCAAGTAGGATTTTAATCATTCACAGACGGGGGCATTATTGCATTATTGTTACCGTATTATTATAATGTTTCTGGCAGTGATGGCACTAGTGATGCCTTTCTAGCGGCTTCACTAGGCCTCGTGCTGAAGCACATCACACTGACTGGCTGACCCCAGATCAAATTGTCTAACCTCAAATGATAGCAGCGGACTGTAAGCACGACCCCAGATCAGTGGCAGTTGGAGAAATTCCAAAAAGTGTGAAAAAAATTAAACAAGCATTTATAACGAGGAACATATTTTGAGATGTTTTGATATAGACCGTTATCATTTTACTGTTCTACTGAAAATCGCCGAACCCTAACGACAAAGTATTTCATCACAACATTGTTTTCAATTTACAATATTACAACAACAAAACATTTTGTAGATGTGTGGTTTTGTAGATAAATAGATTCATTTTGCTTTGGTTTTGTACCAAGTCCTTGCAAAAGCTACTTTGCTTTTGTAAATTATGCTTTTAAAGAACATTAGGCTTACGTTATGGATGGCTGGAGCTTTCCTTGACCAGGACAGCAAAGACATGAATGTAATGAACTGACTTTTTGTCTGCCTGATGTGTGTCTTGGTTTCTCAACAGTCGGCCTACGTGACTGGAACAGAACACATAATTGATGGAGGATGGCGTCTTTGAAGAATGTGTGAACCCTTCAGTTCAAAGCACTTCAACGATTGCACTATTCAACAAAGCACGATTGAAGTTAAAATACAATAGAATGGCATTAAACAATTTTGAATAAACACACTAAATACATGTTGATCTATCAGATAAAATAAACATAATAATACCACAAATTACTTTTGTGTTTTTTCTTTTGTTTGGATTAAATTGTGGTGGGTCCCTCTCTCACTCACACACACTCACACAGCTAATCCCGCTGATTCCTCCTCGCCCTAGTCCATGCTGGTAGAATCAACAACGTTCACTCAGCGGGATCTAGCTGGAGTGATGATGACTTCATCATGTATCGCACCATGAGGTGAGTTCACCATCGCCTTTTTCACATGTTTACTCACAATGTAGCCGCGCGTGCGTGTGTGTCACGGGTTCAGCCCGTCACCAAGGGGGTGTTGCGCTGACTCTGTCGTCAGCTGTTGTAACTACAACAGAGACACGGGTTAATGGGATGGTTGTAAATGGCTTGTGAACTCTGTGTCAACGGCGGTCACTTGTTTACCTGGCCACGTGTCCATACACGTGGCCTCTCGCCTTTTACCGTAACTTAAAACACGGAACGGTGATTTAGAGTCGGATGATTTTAGCCGGTAGCATGGCGGCTAAGGCAAGCATAGCCGCCCGGACTGAGGGGAGGACCCTGGACTGGAGCGTTATCCCGTATATCTACTCCCGTCGCTCTCTTCCCCGGAGAGAGAACAACAACGTGACAAGAAAAAACAACGACAATGAAAATGTATATGGAGTATTTACTAAAGAAACGACAATATCAGAAACCTACGGAAGTAACGGAAACGGATGTTCTTTGATCGGAAGTCCCGCCCTCTCTATCGCTCTCTGCCCGTAACGCTCATTCGGGGCATCCCGTCCCAGACGCAATGGGAACGCTTGGTAACCTGTAACGAGGTTCGATTAGAGTGTGTGAGTGTGTGTGCGCGCCATATGGTGGTCACTATAAGCGTTGATTAGTGTGTTCACAATTGGATTATCTTAACGCCTTTTGCCTCGACTGTCAAAAGCATTTCTAAACATTTATCTCAGCCTGAACGTGATCTGACGGGTGATAGGAAGGACATGAGGTCTGAAATGCGAGGCAAGTTTTGGTGACTATAAAAACGGTAAATTTCATCAGATATTTGTTGAGAAACGTGACGAACGATGATCCGGAGTTTCCTTTCACCTCATTCATATTATAATACTGTCTGAGCCACGCCCACTTCGTGTGTCACGTCTGGGCACTAGAAACGGAAAGGTCCACCGATGGCCAATCAGTCGCCTTCACTTGGTCTTCTGTGTTTTAAAAAGGTGAGGAAACTTGAGATACTTAAACAAACTGCCATGGACGAAGACCAGAACAAGACGGGCACGCCTGAGCCCAGTCCGGTCCACAGTCCGGCCCCTAGTCCGGCCCCCGGCCCGGCCCCCAGTCCGGCCCCCAGCCCGGTCCCCAGCCCGGTCCCGGACAGGACGGTCCTGCCTGCAACTAACAATGTTGAGGTATACATCATTTTGAAAGAACATTTCTCATGACTGACCTACTTAGAGGCTGTCTTCTTTTTGCTTCATAGGCTTGAATCACTGTTATCACCCGTCACTGTTACTGTATTATGATGTATAAAAGAGAATGGTTTTAATAAGATAATGCCATATCAAGCACTGCTTGGCTTGTATGTGATAAACTGTGAACTTTGTGAACAAAAAAAAGTATATGAACATATACCTAATAATATGGAGTAGTCAGCCTTGGTCCTGAATGTCTTGCATACCCCTTCGACAGCTATTCCAGTGTTAAGGACATGGTGAAATAGAGGTTAAAATTTTATAAGAAATGTGCCATTTTTCTATCAGAATTTCTCCAAGCTCGGATTGAACTTTGAGTAGAATCCTTTTTCCCAGTAGTGGTGCAGTAGTGGTGCCCTATCTGGGTTCACAAGCACTTCCTTCTATTGTGCAAGTCCTATCGTTATTTGATTAGTCACATTTGGAGGAATAGTAATGCATGCTGACATCTACCACTGTTGGACGTGTGCTAACAGTGGTAGATAAAGACTGTAGGTGTTGCAGTCGGATAGCTACTATGCTGTTACTATTTATGGTTGTCCGCTATTATTACTGTATCACATGTTCTGTTGTGTTCGATGTACAAACTGTTATTGGACAGTATAGTGAGAATTAAGGCTGGACATTTTTTTATTTAAACAATGAAAACACAATGTATCAATGATTATGTGTTGAAATTCTTGTCAGCATGTCAAATAAACTGTTTCTGTATAGCTCTGTACTAGTGTAGTGATATCTAGTCTAGTGGGTGTCTACTACCAGGTCTTTTGACTCCCAGCCCAAAGGTACTGGGTTTGATCCCCAATGTCCGCAGCCTTAAACCCAAACATTGTAAAAACTGTGTCAATGCTGTGTAACAATACCAAACACAAACCCCTTTTTGTTTTCTTCTCTGTAGCGCTGTACTTCAACGTGTTAATACTAAACATATGTGCGTGTGTGTGTGTGTGTGTGTGTGTGTGTGTGTGTGTATCCTTACAACCCCTAATGCCCGTACTACACCTCACTAGAACGCCCTCTCCTCCCTCTCCTGCGTCCCTTACCTCCAGCACCTCAACGTCAACCAGATCCAGGTGGTGGTGCGGCGAAGCTCCACGCCCAACATCACAGAGGAGACCACTTACTTCCTTCCACGCAACCCTGTGGCGGACGCCGGCACCAACACGGAGCCCCCCGTGGTGTGCTGTCCACTGCTCCGCAAGTTCTGCCCCTGCCCGCCCAGGGGCCTGCTGGCCTCCCTGATCACCAAAGGTACCCCGACAACCAGAGCTACCCCCACCACCCCCCGCTGTGAATGGCGTTTAGAAATGTCATTTAGAGTGCCTTGAGATACTACCCAATGTCATTCAGCGCTATCCAAAGTCGTCTTCGGATAAACATGAGTGAGGCTTTAGAGAGACTGCTAGGAGTGCTGCCACTATCATAACATTGTCATCCATATTACATTACACTATCATACTTTTGCATGACTTTCTGAACTCATTAGTTACTGCACTGTACTGCACTGTATTAATGATGCTGTTGCTTTTTTAATGCTTTTTTGCACAATTCAATTCATGTATATATCATCCACGTCACTTTATTGTTATTTTTATTATATACAGTATTGCCATAGTATAAGTATAGTATATAGTGTTAAATTGTAGGAAATTCATACTGTGGGAGGGAATGGGGAGTAAGCATTCCATTGTACTCATTGCATTTGGCAAATACTTGAATCTTGTTGGGTTGGTAATTGTTCTATTAATATCTTTACAAAATCAGCTTTCTATTTACAGTTTGCTTTTCTTAAAAGTTTTAATTTAACGTGTGTGTGTGTGTGTGTGTGTGTGTGTGTGTGTGTGTGTGTGTGTGTGTGTGTGTGTGTGTGTGTGTGTGTGTGTGTGTGTGTGTGTGTGTGTGTGTGTGTGTGTGTGTGTGTGTGTGTGTGTGTGTGTGTGTGTGTGTGTGTGTGTGTGTGTGTGTGTGTGTGTGTGTGTGTGTGTGTGTGTGTGTGACTCCAGTGATGTTGGTTGCGGTGCTTTTCGGTGTGGTGTGGTCCACCACAGAGAGCGAGTGTCTGCCCGGGGGGAACCTCTTCGGCATCACAGTGGTCTTCATATGCTCCGTCACCGGAGGGAAGCTAGTGGGCCTCATACGTCTGCCCAAGCTTCCCCCCTTCCCGCCTCTCCTCGGTAAGACTCTGAGCCCCTGGGCTGAGGGAGCTCCACAGCCAAGTGGTTCTCAACCACCGGTCCGCGGGCCAGTACCGAGCTGTGGTTAGGCTGGTGGTCACAGCCACGAGCACCAACAAAGAAAACCCACGTTATTTATTTAACTACTACATTTGTTTACTACCACTACTCCTACTATTGCCGGGGAATTGGTTTGTGCATTGTCCTTAACGGTAACGCCCTGCGTTTTTCTTGCGCAACTGGTCGGTTACAATTGTAGTCCGTAGTACAGTGAATAATAGTCAAGTAGTAGTCAAGAAGTCCCCCTAGAAGTTGGTTTTTTAATGTTCATTATTGCTTCTTATTTTTCTCACAACCATATCACTGATTCTTTGCATAGCACTAGTGGTGGCACAAGTACAATGAAATTGAGTAGCAATTCCCACGGTGCACTCCTTCACACAACACTACTACACTTACAAGTCGTATGTAGCCGTAATATATAAATCTGATTTTAAATTCCAATCAGGCCTTTTCTGAGGCTTGGCTTGGTGAATGTGACCACAACCCCTTATGAACTACAACATGTAGATGTTGTTGTGCAACCAGTAATAAGGGTTTGTATGTGGTTTTAGCTAAAGATATATGCTTCTACCATTGCCCAAACGGCCAATCAATTATATCATAGCAAGGAGTCTGAGTGACAGATTTGTTTTTTTGGTATGTGGCAGGTCAGCTCAGGTTTACCCAAACTGATAGGGGTCACCCAGTGCAAACTAAGCTCCGATTGTAGTAGCTAGGCCATAGCTGTAAAGCTCTGTCCTAAAGATCTGCCAGATCTTGTCAGCATATTTCTGAAACCCAAAGGCAGAGGAATAAGAATAAAATTGTCATATACCATAAAATATAAAAAAATAATAATAATCATTAATAATCTGAATCAAAATCTGGAGGATTGAATCCTCTTTATTGTTCACATACATGTACACACACACACACACGGTGAAATGTGTTTCGCTGCATTTAACCCATCCTAGTATAAGGAGCAGTGGGCAGCTATTGTATACAGTGCCAGGGGGCAGTGTAGGGGTCTGGTGCCTTGCTCAAGGGTACCTTGGCAGTGCCCAGGAGTTTTGGGGTCTTAAACCGGCGACCTTCGGGTTCCCAAGCCAAGTGCCAACAGACTGAGCTACTACCACCCCTAACTGCAAATGGACAAAATAAAAATAAAAAAAACAGTCCTGACATTAGTGTTTCTATCCCCCTGCACAGGCATGCTGCTGATGGGCTTCACCTTGAGGAATATCCCCGTAGTAACGGACATGGTCTACATCAAGTTCAGGTGGTCGGCGGGGCTCAGGAACATTGCCCTGGCTGTTATCCTGGCCAGAGCTGGCCTGGGCTTGGACCCTTCGGTACGCTCCTCACACCTGAGCCGTTTACCTATGTAGCTATCTGTGATGGTGTCATTAAGGAGCGAGCTAAGGGGTGCCTAACCTTACCTAACCTAAAATGCCTAACCTTACCTGCTCCTCAATGACATGTATCTAAATTCACTGTAAGACATTATAACCAAAGCGATTAACAGTGAGTTTAGATCTGTTGTTAGCTATGTGAGCTACGTGTCTTGTTGTAGGGTGCCTACATCTCCATCCAGGCTCACAGGGTGATGAGAGATCAGAAATATAGGGAGGGACCAGCTCAAGCCTGGCCTTAAAAGCAATTACAATCATTTTAAAATGTATCCTAAGATTTACTGGCAAGATCAACTGCAAGGACGCTGAAACAGGGATGATACCAGCCACATGTTTTGCATTGAGTCAAGAGCGGCACTGCAGCATTTTGAAGTCACTGAAGGCGGGGGATTGATTGTAATTGATAGGTATATAGGGAGTTACAATAGTAGATTGATTTGTGACTGATTGTTGACCATCCTGACCCCTAGCTTGCTTATTGTAGTTAACTGTGTGCGCGTGCATGTGTCTGTAGGCACTGCAGAAGCTGAAGGGGGTGTGTATCCGGTTGGCCTGTGGGCCGTGCATCCTGGAAACCTGCACCGTAGCGCTGGTCTCCCACTTCCTCATGGGGCTGCCCTGGGTTTGGGGCTTCATCCTCGGGTACAGCATTCATAAAACTGAAGCCTCGACCTTGTATTCTTTATTAGAACATAACCAGCCTGTGTTTGTTTAAATGAATTGATTACATTTAGTGATGTATGTATTTAGAAATCTGTTCTAGCAGTGGTTTATTCATTAAGGCTGCTGTAGTTAATATTTGAGAGTTGAAGGAGCACAATTTTGAAACGGCTCAGAAAATGTTCCCTCCCTCTCTGCTCCCTCCCTATCTGCTCCCTGCCTACATTTCGCAACACTTGAGAAGTTCAACAACACTAAGATTAACGCACCTGTGATTGACAGGCACGATAGGTTCCCTGAACCAATCAGGGCAGAGATGCACTGATTGGTCAGACATGTGTTATGACCAGGCTCTGTGGTTGCAACAAAGATTGGAGTCCACTCATGATTAAAGTACAAAGTATGATTTATTACAACCAAGACATAGCACCATAGAATATAACATGTCATCTGCAGAATCAGTGGATGTAGGGTGTAAACACAACATATAACTCCACATATGACCAAGCCCTAAAGACACAACAGAGAACTCAACATAAGACTAAGACCAAAAGACAACATATAACTCAAAGTTCGAAGCTTAAAAGGCACAACCAAAACTTACGTGCAAAACAAAAAAGCACCAACCAGTCCAAAGCCCTAAAGCAAACCTACCTGTGCTGGAAGAGAGAGGGAGTGGCTGATGTGGTTCGCCTTATGAAGCCTGCACCCCAACGTGCACAGGTGTACCACATCAGCTGACGACCCTCTCGGCTCCGCCCACTGGCTCCCTGCGCAGGTAGACAAACGGAACCAGCAGACGAGAGGGTCGTCACAAATTGGTCTACAATCTAAATTGGTTCATTCAGAGGCCAGCGCAGTCTACATGTTACTACAAGTAGACTGCCTAGATTGGCATACTTTAATTCTCAGTTAGTGCATTTAAACCAAAGGACACCTCATAAACACAGAGCAAAAAGAAATGCGATATAAAATGTTTGAAAATGCATATTTGCCTGGGCTTAATTTTTGTTAACCTGTCCATGGTTAAAGTGGTGTGTCGTCCTGTTCATACTCAGTCTCTCTCTCTCTCTCTCTCTCTCCCCCTTCCCCCCTTGGTGTGCAGCTTTGTGCTGGGTGCGGTGTCACCGGCAGTGGTGGTGCCCTCCATGCTGGTGCTCCAGAAGGATGGCTACGGCCTGGAGCAGGGCATCCCCACCCTGCTCATGGCGGCTGGGAGCTTTGACGACATCCTCGCCATCACTGGCTTCACCACCTGTTTGGGCATAGCCTTCGCTACCGGTGTGTGTGTGTGTGTGTGTGTGTGTGTGTGTGTGTGTGTGTGTGTGTGTGTGTGTGTGTGTGTGTGTGTGTGTGTGTGTGTGTGTGTGTGTGTGTGTGTGTGTGTGTGTGTGTGTGTGTGTGTGTGTGTGTGTGTGTGTGTGTGTGTGTGAATAGTAAGCATGGAAGGGTCCAGCCAAATTACAGCTCACTGAAATGTAAATCTGTTTATTTTATTAGGATTCTATCTTTTTCTCTCTTTTGGAGAACACCTCCAGCTGTTTTTTCCATGGGAACTTTTTCCTTCCTGTGTTCTCTGAGAGCCGTGAGAAGCTGTGAACCGGTCTGAGAAATGAGGTGGGAGAAGTAGGAGGGGGCTGCCCTACATGCTGTGCGCCCTTTAAAAGTCTCCTCCTACGTCAACCTCCTTGCTACTCTAGGCAAATGGTTCCTAGGAGAATAATTGCAGATAAAGGGCATAGGAACCATCGAACTACTGTACCAATCAATTTGACCTTTTCCCTTATTTTCTACCAGTGCATGGTTAAGTCTGCTCTGAAGTTGTCTCCTAGGTCTAGGTCAACACAAAATCAAAAAAACAAATATATACAACTAAATAATATGAATGGCTCATGTTATTGTGACCCCCCCCCTGCAGGCTCCACATGGTACAACCTCCTGAGGGGGGTGCTGGAGGTGGGTGGGGGCATGGTGGCTGGCATCCTACTGGGTTTCCTCATCCAGTATTTCCCCAGCATTGACCAGGTAAGATGATCCATAGTCAAGATCCAAGATTCAAGATGTGTTTCATTGTCCATATGCCACAAGTTCAATGGAACGCTTACTCCCCATTCCCTCCTGCAGTATGTATCCTACAACAATGCTATACTAAACTATAAGATACTACACTAAACAAAACAATACGATAGAGTAAACAACACTATATACTACCAATGATTTGCTATACTATATGCAATAAACTAACACTATATACTTTACTATGTACTGTACTATTAATGACACTATACTATAACAATACTGTACACAATAAAAAGAACAATAAAGTGACTGATGGATGATATATACATGTGTTGAATTGAAATTAAAAAGCATTTGAAAGTGCCAGTAGTGCGGCAGCATCATGAGTCGTGGGGGTGGTGGTACACACATGAGCCTGTTTCTACAGCATCCTTTAGTGTCTAGTTACACTAGGAATTTGATTGTGTGTGTGTGTGGTGTAATATATCAAAAAATATGGCTTCTTTGTTCACAGTTTTAATTATTTTCCAACAAAAATGTATTTTTGCGTGCGTCAACCTTCTCCTCCCCTCAGAAACACCTGGTGATGAAGCGTTCCTTCCTGCTGCTAGGTCTGTCTGTGTTCTCTGTGTTTGGGAGCGCAGTTATTGGCTTCCCTGGTTCTGGTGGACTCTGTACTCTGGTCCTGGCCTTCCTGGCTGGGCTGGGCTGGGGGAAGGACAAGGTACAGTACCACCTCCATGTATTTATACTACAATACTGTATATTATACTGCTTCTGCTGTGAGAAGGTACAGTACCACCTCCATGTATTTATACTACAATACTGTATATTATACTGCTACTGCTGTGAGAAGGTACAGTTCCACCTCCATGTATTTATACTACAATACTGTATATAATACTACTGCTACTGGGGAAAAGGTACAGTACCACCTCCCTATATGTATACTAGAATGCTGTATCTAATACTACTACTGTGGACTACTACAGCTATAGCATTTATACATACAGATAATCTATTGTGCTACCACTGGTATTGTAATACTGTCTATAAACACAGTACTATCTAAATATGTATTGGTCATGTCTTCAGAGCCTGTGGTGATGTCTACATTTTGTAATGGGGTCAAGTGAAACTCTATTACAATAACTCAACACTGTTTATTAGTCTGTACAGCCCACTGTTTCCCTTAACAACTTCTTATCTTTCTGTTTTTGAGATCATATTTTCCGTCATATCCTAGCTGAACCCCCCCCCCCCCCCTACCCCCTCCTATCGAGCAGTAACCAGCAGACAGCTCCAACAACATGCTGCTCTCAGCTGGGGTCCCCACCTCTCTGTGGTGTGCCGCTTGTGTTTATCTTTGTGTGTGTGTGTGTGTGTGTGTGTGTGTGTGTGTAGATCCATGTGGAGGAGGTGGTCGGGATGGCCTGGGATTTGTTTCAGCCCCTGCTGTTTGGTCTGATCGGAGCAGAGATCAGAGTCTCCCAGCTGGAGGCACACACAGTAGGTGAGGCCCCGCCCACAGCATACTGCCAGCATGGGCAGTCTTCTTGGTTCTCATTCAGTTCCCTCGCCCCGCTAGAGTTCAGAACCAAGACGTCCGCGATAGGTGACCAAGGCCTATTGTCTCTCATTCAAATCTCCCTCACGCTGACGCACGCATGTTTGCATAGCATACACAGTGCCGATTATACACAGTGTTGTATTACTGTCTGAGTCAGGAGGTGATTAAAACATGTCTGTTCAGCTATTTAAAAAAATAACATTACAATAACTTGTATTGCATGGATGTGATTCGATATAGTACAAAAAGTACTCAAAAAATTTGGCATATACTCCACTTGCATTCAATTCAGAGACAGGTCATTAAGAAGTAATAAGGTAGGTAAGTAGGTAAGGGTTAGATCATCTTGTGTGTGTGTGTGTGTGTGTGTGTGTGCGTGTGCGTGTGCGCGCGCAGGCCTGGGCATCGCCTCTCTTCTCATTGCCCTGGTGGTCCGCGTCCTCTTCACCTACGTGTGTGTGCTCTGCGCTGGCTTCACCAACAAGGAGAAGCTCTTCATCGCCCTGGCCTGGATGCCCAAAGCCACAGTACAGGTACTGTCGTGCTGGAGTCTCTTTAACGGTTCTGTCGGTGCGTGCGAATAACAAGTAAGATTGATTGCTTGACCCATTCGGAGAAGAGATTTTTGAAATTGGAGGGGAAATGATGGTTGTTTATTTACATATACTACCCACATCGTAATGGCACTGATGAACGAACTGATGGAAAACCGCCAAAGTATTCATTTGAATACAGGCAGGCGTTCAAGTGAACTAGACACAGATCCTCTCACAGCGCATTTCACTCACTAAAAGCTGACAGCACCTTTAACTTCTGGCTATGACATAAAGTGGTTCAAAAGCATTGGACAGTTTGTTTTCAAGCATGTACTTTCAGGTGCTCTATTTGGCCATCCAAACTATGGCCACAGGTTGGGGGTCGGGCATCACATGCATGTTGACACCCTTATGGCTGTTGCTACGAGTCTCAAAGGCTGAAGGAATTCCAACATTTGTTGGGATATTTATTCATTAACGTGGTTATTTTAAGCATAATAAACAAGTGTGCATGTGATGTGGCTTCACTGCCAGCTCCTCAAGTGAAGGTAACTGATTATTTGGAGTAAATTAAGTTCACATCACATTTTGTAATGTCTATTTCAAGTCCTCAGCCCATGTGTCAGGATTACATATTAAAAGTTAATCGATCAGAAGATTTTCCACTTGAAAAGACACTCTGACCCTGGTCCTCAGTGAAGGTAACCACAGTGACTAGGTAGTAGGTCAGCCTCCAGTGACCTACTGTGTTCCCTCCGTGCCCCCCTTTTCAGGCAGCCATCGGCTCCACAGCTCTAGACATGGCCAGGACCAAGGGCAACCCCGAACTGGTTCAGCACGGTATGGACGTGCTGACGGTGGCCGTCATGGCCATCCTACTCACGGCCCCGGTAGGAGCTCTGGCCATCGGCCTGGCCGGACCCCGGATGCTGCAGAAACCAAGGGGCCCGAGCTGGGGTGAGCCGGTCAAACACAACCTATCGTCTTTCCTTCTGGGTAGGTACAGGGATGACCCGAGTTTCCTCCGAGGCTTCTTTAGTAAGTAGGACGTTCTGTAATGTAGCAGTTTTTAGAGAGTCCTCACCTAGCTGGAGTCCTTGGTTATTAGTACCCTTTGTACTTCCTTTACTTAAACACACACTCTCTCACAACCCTGTTGTAAGTGAGTTCATAATTGTGGACTGTAAGTGGTTGGTGGCTCGCTTAAGCAGCCTCACCTGGCCCCAGTCAGACTGACTAGACACCTGTGTCATTGTTAATCAAGGCCCACAGGTTAAAACAGCCACCACCACACACACTCGAGAGGAGCGCTAGCATGTACCATCTGCTCTATTTGCTATCAACGACAAAACGCTGCAATAAACCGGTTTACACCCTGTGTGCCCTATAAGAGGCCAGACCAGATATTCAGCAAGAAACTGAAATGTGAACTTGAGAGCAGGATAGTCTAATGGGGCAATCGTCACACAATTCTTCCAACCGTTTTCCCTCCAATACATGCACGTGTATGTGCTCCAAAAGGCTCCTTCATATTATGTTTCTTTTGCAGGCACTGCAGCGGGTACAGACGGAGAGGAGGAAACTCCGGTCAGCTATGAGAGTACTCTCTGAGTACAGTACATTAGTCATTTAGCAGATGCTTTTATCCAAAGTGACTTACAATAGTGTTTCAACAATACAATACAACAAGTACTTGATGAAAGTACTAAGTCTTTTTTTATTCAGAATGGATGTCACCAAAAGGACAAAGTGTGTGCAGCTATATTTCTGCTTCCCATAGTCACTTGGAGTCCATGGGTTTAATGTTTGTCTTATTTAATTTTTGCTTGAGTCAAGTCAATTTTATTTGTATAGCCCTAAATCAGTTAGTCCCAAAGAGCTTTACATGGCCAACACAATCCGCTATTATGCAACTGAACTGCAATCATGTAGAACTATACTTTCAACTACCGGTATTGTTAATAAAAACGAGTTGACGCATAAACAATAAGAAACTTATCTTTTGTGAGAATACATATTTATGAGTGGTGGTTGAATGGTGTAGTATTTTAAATAATGTGGTAGGTTTATTTTGTACAGTTTTTTTTTTCAGATGAGATAAGTTGTTCCTGTTAAGGGACTTGTGTTTTGTGAATATTGAATTGTGTTTTGTGCATATTAAAGTAAAGTATAAGATTGTGGTTTTGAATTGAATGTTTTCTTTGTAATCTTTAGTATATACATATTTAAAATATTTTATTATCATGTCAATAAGAAAAACAGATGTACAATAATACCAGCTATCTACACGTGTTGACTTCAGGATGGCAATACTTACAGCAAAAGTTAAACTGAATGACGAATGCAAAACAAAATGTAATGAACAAGTTTGGTTTAAGGGTTTCTTCCAGAAGTCACACATACTTAACGCGTTTAAGACAATCCATTTGACAACAGGTTGTAAGGAAATATATTTTAAAGGACAAAGATGAGATACAAATATGGGTGTTGATTACCAGCCAAGCAATAACTTATGGGTGTATATATATATATATATGTCAAGACCTAAAACACACACCAAATAAATCTTGCTCCTATTGTTTATGTAATGAATCAAACTAAAATAAGATTTATGAAATGTACATTGCTGAGTGCAAAAAACCTATTGGAATTCCCCATCTATTGATAGGAAAACAAACTGAAAATACATTTAATTTGACATTTTGGTAACACATATGGAGCCCTGTGGACACAATGTCATATATTAGGCTAACATTTACACACTTTCTACATTTCAATGAATCATTGGCAATATCAAGCAATGGCAACTACAATTCAAGTTGTCCACTTTGAGTGGTCCCAAAAGTTTGGAACAGCGCAAAACGTCCCATAGACATACATGATGGTGCAGTGAAAATACACAGAATGTGTGGAAAAAAACAACAAAACATCAACTTGAAAACCTTGATTGAAAGTGTGCAGTTGACCTGTAGTTCAATGACCAGGTAGACCATCAATGTTTATGACTTAAGTCGCTGAGAATAAAATGACCCTAAATCGATACAAATACAGATCAGGACATTGAGATCAGACTGAAGACACAGGTCACAGGTTAGTTCCATGGGTAGGTGGTACAGGGCTATTATAGGATCTTCTTCTTCAGTATGAGAGGGCCAACATTGTCCCCCGTTAGCTCGTTATGCTTTATGTGGGATTTGTCACAAACAGGAAACTGAAACACAAAAGCACAATTTATTAGCATACAGTCTCCACTGTAATGCACTCAAGTGTACATTCATACACTACTTATTAATCCACATATAATCTGGGATCCAGCCACCCTATGTATAGCAGTCTTGTGTTGTAGCAGAACTTCTGCTCCAGCAGTCCTACTGTGTTACAACAGAACTGATGCAGCAGTCCTACTGTGCTATAGCAGAACTTCTGATCAAACTTCTGGTCCAGCAGTCCTACAATGTATTTTCTACTTAAAAAATAAAACTAATTTATAGTCTGAATTGCAGCTTCTTTAGTTATCTTGCTTAAAAGACAAACAGACAGACAAACAGGGGCGAAAAAACACAACTTCTTCCTATGTTTGATGGCGGTGGTTATTATATTGCAACCGTTGCACTTTCCAATGAATGATGGGAAATCCATACGTTCCCATCATACTGAGTGCAAAGTGAACTCACGGTTTTAGAGCGCCAGCAGCGGCAGTAGCAGACGTTAGCACTGTTCAAGTCCTCGATGTCGATCTCATTCACCACCTTGGGGTTCTCCTTTTGGATCTTCAGGTTGATGAGGCTGTCCCTCTGCTTCCTCTTCTTTGGTAGGAAAGGTCGGATGGTCAGGTAGCCTAGCAACGCCAGGATGCCCAGCAGAGGGAGCAGCCGCAGCCACTCTGACACTAAAGAGGGGACACACACACACACACACACACACACACACACACACACACACACACACACACACACACACACACACACACACACACACACACACACACACACACACACACACACACACACACACACACACACACACACACACACACACACACACACACACACACACACACACACACACACACACACACACACACACACACACACACTTTTTTTTTTTTGTCTGGTTTTCAGATGACATTGCAAAATAATTCCTATAGAGGCAGCCAAGTGATGTTACGTAGCGTACACCAGCAAGTCACGCTGTGCAGTGGTAAACCTCTCTCCCCCGAAGCCTAAATATACGTTCTAGCGATGAAGCTAGAGCCCCTGGGTTTTAGCTTCTCAAGTTAGAACGTCGCCTGCCTCTTATGCCGGTTGTCATTTCGGGCCCAGTGCTGGACACTGACTGTTACAGATACAGCACGACACCTGCTGGACAACTACCACCATGCATCATCACTTCCCCTTTCTTACCACACACTTAACATGCATCCCATTTATGACATGCTCTTTGCATTTCCTCATAGTTTCCCACCATTACAATGGTGGATGTGTTAAAACATGATATCGACAGTGATGCGACAGTTATGACCTCTCAACCCCACAAACAAAGCAGAGCTATTATTATTCATAATAATAAAGTAATATTGTGAATAATAAAGTTTAAGTTGAGGAAAGAAGAAAGGTGGTGGCCAACACTGCAGCAAGAAGCCAAATGCTACTTTTTCATTATTTAATAGTGAAAATATTGTACTTAAAGAGGGTTTGTTGATTTTTCTCATGGCAGTAAATGTACCTTTGATGGCCAATGGAAAACTCAGAACCAGAATCGGAAAGTAGCATCCAATTCACTTTAAGCTTTCATATTTTGAGCTACAGTCTTAACATGCAGGTAGTTCACTCGGAGTCTGCGTTGATCTATTAACATTAACCAAGGGTAAAACAAGTATTAAAATAGACTTTTCCCATAACAAAAACCCCATTAAGAAGTTTAGTATTAACTTATCAAGTGAACCTCAATGGAGCCACAAACACAAAAAGGGAAGGCTCTCAAAGCAATTATCAAAACTATCAAATAGTATTATATTCAAAAGGGCCATGCATGTAGTGTAAACTTGCAAACTGCTCTAAACGTTTACTTTTTTTAAACTGTTGCACACTAGTGATTGGCGTGCCTCAGAATAACTACAATGCATTGTTATTCTATGCTACTACCTTTGCATAGACCGATTCCATGGTTAGACTGCACGACCAGTTCTACTCCTGTCAGGACAAGGTGTTCCTCTAATGTGTATAGCCACCTGTTTAGGACAGCTCGACGCTTGGTCAATGTTAAGACATTTTGAAAATGCGCAATCACATATTACAACCGTTTAAACACCAGGATTATAGTATACAACGAGGCAACTATTAACGTCATATGGGAACTTAGAGCCTGGACGGCTGCAGCAGAAGTCGGTCTTGAAAGGAGACCCTGTGCTGGGACATTGTCCTGTCCTACCTGTTAACCTTGCAAACCCGCCGATCGTCTCTGGAAGCGGGAGCTTCTTCAGATAGGCCGGCAGCTGGACTTTGATGATCCTGGAGATCGTTTCTAACACCATCTTGGACAGATCTGTGCAGCACAAGTTAATTTGAGTTGAATGGTTCCTGGAGGGTTTTGTCACGTCATTACGTAGGTGTTACGCGTGGTACTACGCTACGGTCTTAGCGGTCCGTACGGCGATGCGTATCCCGTACGCGAGAGCGCGTGGCCTACAGGCCGCGGGGAGCGTAGAGGGTTTGAAGAATAGACCCAACGACGGACCAGCGCGCGTGTAATTCAACCAATGAACAGTAGAGGAGTTGTTGTATTTTGATTGGCCAAACTAATGCAACACGCTCTACTGACAATTAAAATAAGTAATTCATAAATATGTGACCTCCTGTTTATGTTAAACTCTAGAATAAAGTATAACGTAGCAGCAGATATAAACAGTTACATTGAACTAGCTTCTTTGTTTTCACCACTTCTACAGTAGTATTGAGGACGATGCATCTTTGAAATGTAGTTTTGGTCGCCGCCTAGTGTTGACACCGCGCGCATTCACGTTTTACCTTCGAAACTACATTGCCCAGCATTCATTACGAATGCTAGTTGTCTAATACTTGCCTGAACCTCTTGCGAAGGGCATACCTACTAGATTAAGGCACAACGAAATAATAACAAAATATCTACAAATAACAAACACACATATGCAAATGTATCACGACAATAATCTTTTTTTTTTTTGAGAATATATAGCCCTTTTTTTCCATTGGCTCATTCCGAACAACCCTTGACAACTGAGTCGTGCTGGGGTCCATAACCTCCCGTGTCATTGGCAAACGATCGAAGATGTCTCACTGTAAGCTGGTTGTTAGACTGCTCTGTAAGTATTACAACGTATTACTTTATCGTCCATTACACTTTAACGGTGTGTTGGCTCGCTGCTTGTTCGCGTATGGCTGTGCTCTGCTTTGCGTGTTATTGCTGCAGCAATAACACGCAAAGCATGTTAGTAGCTTTGAGCAGGCTAGTAGCGTGTCCCAATCTAACGGAGGAGTTGTGGTGTGAGCCTAGGTCATATGTTCGTTCGTATGTAGATGGACCAAGTCCTCGGTGAAGACTTGGTCCCAGGCCACTAGTACCTTGCTGAACTTTAACCTCGCATGCAATTTGCGTTCAATGGTTTTGAATGTCGCAATAGCGCAAGTTACAATGTCTGTCCATTCACATTGGGCAACTGTCAGGCGTAACTGGGGGTCGTGCCACACATTGGTTCTGCATTCTGTGATTTATATTTAAATCACGGCCGCACTGAATGCATACATAACCACCATGCACTAGACCATTGGACCTTTACACCCACTTGATCAAGGCAAGTCCTATCGTGAAGGTAGCTCGTTAAGGTAGCTGGTGGACTTTGCCATTGAAGCGGCGATGAACCAAGACCAGTTCAGTCCCGCTGAGGTCAAGATGTCCCCTGCTGGGTCGTTCACCACACCACGAACACACACGAGTCTTCTGTCGTTCTTATATTTTAGAATACGAACAGCCCTAACCTGCATTGTTTTTCTTCAGTGGTATTGTGGTACTCCGTATTAACTTACTGGACTGGTCCAATATATTATAATGCAGGAACTATCTCCTCCCTCGTTTGTCTGTAGTTATGTTTATTTATGTATTATTTGCATGTATGCAGTGCAACTGAATGCTACCTGACTATGTCCAAACACTGAAGATTCAAGATTTTGATTTGCCATTTGCAACAAGTACAATGGAATGCTTACTCCCCATTCCCTCCGGCAGTTGGCATTTCCTAAAGCACAATACTATAAAAATACTATACACAAAAAAATGACACAAAATAACAATAAAGGGACTGATGGATGATATGTACTCGCACCCAAACCCTGCAGTAAAAAGGTAACCTAATGGGCACAGTAAAAGCCAAGCACAGTAAGCTGTAGTAGGCTGTGGTCTTCAGGAGAAGGGGGCTAGACATTCTTGAAGTTGCATGCAATGCTGACTCATGATGGAGTCAAATGACCTACCATGATAGGATCCCCTGTGTTCTAGTCGACAGGCTCCTATGGTAGGGGGAGACATGATGAACATAAAGGTCATCAACATCCATATCTATTGTGACGGGTCCATAGACCCCTTGAAGATCATTAGTAATCCCTGTGGGGAACTTGAGGTGTTTTGTAGAAACATACCAATTATCCGTTGATCAGTTAATGGTATACTCGCCCAGTTAAGAAAAGGGTTGTAATTACACACAGTAATTCCAACAAAGGAGAGTGCATGGACTTTTTCTGGACAAACATGATTGTTGTGTCTACAGAAACCTTTCCGCTTAGCTTGAAGGTCATGGCCACCAAACATTGCATTTGTGTATTGCTAAATGGTCCTTTGAACATTCTCATCAAGACGCATTGATGCTTTAAACATGAGTTTGACAATACTTTCAGCGAGTACATGTAGAGGGGCAGGTTACGAAGGTTACAAAGTAGCTAGGAGGTTTGACTCCCGGCCGGAAAGGTACTGGGTTCGATCCCAACTGTCCGCGTTCTACCTGTAGGAATCCTTGGACAAGATGCCCCTAAACCAATACCTGATCACTAATGTGGTGTGTGTGTGTTTGTGAACCCCCAGTGCAGCAGGGTGGAGTCCGAAGCTGCTACACGGCCTCCAGGCAGAACCTGTACATCAGTAAAGACACCAAGGTCATCTGCCAGGGCTTCACAGGAAAGCAGGTACTATCTCCACCACGCCTCTGTCCCATTCATGAAAGTGTATTTTTGTCGTGGTCTGTTGCTGTTGGCTCCATGTGTCGGACACAGGAACTAGAGGTGGGACGATCGATCGGCTTCCGATCATTATCGGCCGATTTTGAAGAAAAATGCGCAATCGGAGAATGCCGATCTTGCTTTAATGTTGCTGATTTCATAGCCGATCCTGCACGTGAGAAACACGTGAGCTCATCTCTTTACCAGCGAGTAAAACACGTGGGGCCCCGCCTCTTTTCTAAACAGAGTGATACTCGCCCTGCCTCAATGTCAGCGGTGTTTGCAGTGTGGAGTTTCTTCAAAGTGTGTGATACAGATGTAACATTTGCCATCTGTAATGTGTGCAAAGAGAAAATATCTCGTGGAGGAAGCAAGGTAAAAAATTTCAACAAGACAAATTTAATAAGACACCTGAAAACCCATCACCCAGCGCAGCATGGCGAGTTTGTTAAACTGACCGTGGAGAACGAGAACCCCAGGAATGCATGATGGATGAAACTGTTCTATAATACAGGGGTTCCCACCCTTTTTTGTGCCACGGACCGGCAAAATCTCGCGGACCAGTTGTCAAAATGTGTCAACACACACCCCTAACAAAACGGCAGGGCTCGATTTCAGTATAAACGCGCATGTACGCGCAGCGCCCGTAACACAAACCCCGGCTCGTTCGCGACCGACACGTCAGTAGCGCGTGTAACTGAAAGTCTCTCGTTATGCCGCCGATATATATTTAATCTATATATATAGATTATACCGCTATATAATCTATATATATATAGATTATACTATATATATCATCTCTATATATAGATTATACCGCCTGCCGTTCACCTATACTCAAATTATTTGAGTCAAATATGATGAGAAACACACAGCTGTTTCGCCGCCCGGCAGTAACACCTCCACGGCCCGGTACCGGTCCGCGGCCCGGCGTTTGGGAACCCCTGCTATAATAGACTGCTATAGCAGCAATACACTGTAGACCGCTGTAGCTGCAAAAAAAATCAGTGATTGGTGGGGCAGATATTTCTCATTGTGATCGGTGGCAAAAAACGTGATCGTCCCATCCCTAACAGGAACCCTTCTCTCCTATCCTTCAAGGTCTAGCTTTAGCTCTGGTGGTTTGTTCAGTATTGAGTTTGTCAGTGGTTTAAGTGTAATGGAACATTCTGAAAGAAATCTGTCCCGTTGTCAACTGATGTTTTCATCGTGGGGCAAAGTGATGGGCTTTACTCTTCACCAATGAAAACTAATCATTATTTGTTTTGTTAAAAGCAACATGGAAAACAACTAAACTTTTTAAACATTTTACTTTTTTAGTGTTCTGCATTCGGGGTGTAACAGTTGAACACGTGGCACACAACTACACAGATTCCGAGTGGCGGTTGTCTTTTTGAAGCCTTATCCAAATCAAACATGCGTTTTAACCAATTCACAAATAAAATGGGGGGGTGATGTCATCCAAGTGTCCGCATCGCCAAGGCTCTGTGTTGAAATGTTACATGGCAATGCTGAAAAGCAGCCTGGTGGTGCAGCACCACTACTACATTGTTCGGGGAGAAACCTGTTACTGATCAAGATCATAGGAGACCTACTAATCAACACTTTTTGTTAATTATGTGAGGGATAATTTTTGCGAAGTTCTTCTTGCTTCCCCCTGTGGACATGGTGTGTAAAACAGAAGACTGCCCAAGACATGGACAACAATCAAGTAGAAATGTCCGCAAGATGTTTGACCTGTATTTGTTAGTGCTTTGTGCGTCACCTACAGCCCTTGTAATACATGTGTATGTCTACCTCCGTCAGCCAAGGTCAGCCAATCAGACATAGCTAAGATTTCATGGATAAATTAATATATTAACGCCGAAATTAGGATCGTGCTGCCAAATTACAGCAACTTTTGGAACTACAGTGAGTCAGACAAAACTGTGCTGTACAATTCACAACTCATTACTTTCATGCTGGGTATTTACTTCAGTATAAAAAAAATCCATACCATACAACAATAAACGTCATTGATGAAAGTAACGTACGTATGTATTACGTACATCCTTAGTTGACCCCGCCTCCTCTCCGCTCTCCAGGGGACCTTCCACAGCCAGCAGTCTCTGGACTATGGCTCCCAGCTGGTGGGTGGAGTCTCCCCAGGCAAAGGGGGCAAGATCCACCTGGGCAAGCCCGTCTTCAACTCAGTCAAGGAGGTAGGTTGTCTGTGAAGTTCCCCTGACATTTGTGGACTTTTAGAGTTCTTTGAAACGCATTCTTTACATACTCTAAACAAATACACATCTCTCTAAATATCTTTCCAATTATCTCTACATACCTTTCTACAAAATATGTCTACATATATCTCTACATATCTATACACATCTCTTACATATCTCTCTCTACATGCCTCTCTACATCTCAAACTATATCTAGATCTCGCTCTACATATCTCTCCTAGATATCTCCATCTCTACATATCTCTTTAAAACTCTCTAAATGTCTCTACATATTTCTCTCCATATCTCTCCATCTCTCTCTCCGTCTCATTACATTATAGTCATTTAGCAAACGCTTTTGTCCAAAGCGACGCTTTGTCCAATCTCTCCCTCTACATCTTTATCTCCGTCTCTCTACATATATCTCTCCACATCTCTCTCTACAACAAGAGAGAGAGACAGAGCTGTCAAGGTTTCTAGTTGCTGCACTTTAAACGAACCCATGGCCTGTTAGCGGATTGCCTGCTGTCTGCTAATCGTAACAAAGTGCTTTCATATTCTACTTCATAATGCTGGGTGGACACAGGCTTCATATAGTCTGCACAAGACAAAACTCTGACAATGCTGATTTTGAACAGGTTTAGGTGCAGTTTCAAAACTGTTTTAAAGTTTTAAAAGGTATAAGAGACTATATCCATAAGGGTCCACAGCGCCAAAGATGCCGTGTCCCGTCTTTCCTTTAAGCAGGGAAAGATATGATGTTTCATTGGGTTTATGCACAAATTTTTTTTTGCCAATTATCTGAAGCTTGAAATGTGAAATGATGTATTCCTCCACTCCAATGAAAAGAGACACAAGGCTTACACTGTCTGAAGCGACGGCCTAGGGTATATCCCCGGACGGCCCCCACTCCTCTATTACACCTGTTTTATTCAGACAAAGACCTTACACATGTAGAACCCTTGGTCATATGGAATAGTTTTCTGCTCATTTCATTACCATCCGATCCTTAGTTAAAAAGCTCCACCCGGTGGCAAAATGTGGAACCTGAGTAACAGAAAACCATGATAGGTCACATCCTCGGGTCCAGATCATTTGAGCTGAACTTGAGGTCAATCAGACAATCGGTTCCATTCGATTTTCGGCTTTAGTGGCAATGGTTGAATCAAAAACACTGAAACTCGATGGGGTTCTTCCTCCTTGAACCATCAAATGTTTACCCACATATCAGAATCAAAGTAGTAGTAGAATAGTAAAAAGTAGTACATTTTGTTTGAGTTATCGTGTTCATTCGAGACCTATTATGACGGGTCACAGACTTTCACGTCCATTCCTTATTGCACATCTATTCCAGTTAGTGGTTGGTCAACTCATGGTCGGTTAACGGTCAGAAACAAAATTTACCCTACCTCTGTACGAGCTCTACGCAGTTTATTTAGTTTACTTGAACTTTCTTACTTTTTCACACTTTCACCATCTCTTCTCCCCTCTTCCGTCCAGTCGCCGATTACGCAGCATCCGTACAAGGACTAGCAGGTTCAAGGATAGTTTTTATCCACAGGCAGTGACCTACTGAACTGCTAGGAGAGCTGCCACTATCATAACACTATACTGCACTGTATTCATGATGCTGCTGCACTACTTTAAAATGCGTTTAAATGCTTTTGCACGATATTATATATGATATATAATTTTGCAATACATGTACATATCGTCCACCAATCACTTTATTGTTTGTTTATATTAATTTTAATTGTATCGTGTATAGTATTCTTATTGTGTTGTGCTAGAATTGCATACTGTGGGAGTGAATGGGGAGTAAGCCTTCTACTGTAATTGTTGTGAATCGTGTACAACTGTCCTTTATTCCCCCCCCCCCCAGGCAAGGGAGGCCACAGGAGCCCACGCTACCGTGATCTATGTCCCTCCCCCCTTCGCGGCGGCCGCCATCATGGAGGCGGTGGACGCGGAGATGCCCCTGGTGGTATGCATCACGGAGGGAATCCCCCAGCAGGACATGGTGCGCGTCAAACACAGGCTGCTGCGTCAGGGGAGCACCCGCCTGATTGGACCAAACTGCCCCGGGGTCATCAATGTGAGCAGAGTGTGTGTGTGGGTCATATTCTGCTTCCAGGATTGACTGAAAATAGTCTCGACATACTTGTATAATAATATGTACAATAACTTGAAGGAAAGAAAACATAATGTAAGGTTTATGTTAAAACTGCACTATGTACGTTTTGCCATTAGTCACCTCCAGTGGCTAGAGTTGTAGCTGCAGTTATAGCTTTTTGACTGCTGTTGGTTGGATGCAAAAGTAGACATAGTACAATTATTTTGTGAGAGAAACCAGAGAAATTCCCTGGTTGGATTGACTGGATAGGTGTGTGGGTGGGTGTTTTTGTGTGCGTAGGTGGGTGGTTAACAAATCTTATACTGAGAGGAATGTTAAATGCGTCGTTATTTTCGATGTTCAGGGTTCTTTATTTTGTATTTAGATTCTGTATTTATATTATATAATTTAATGTTTTGTTAGCTATCATTAAAAAGGTTGCTCAATTTATAAAAAGTTTGAGGATGTTTTCCTAAAAATAAGCTCAGTCCACAGCCGCTCAGTATACAGAATATTAATTTTTTATTTAGTTTATTTATATCTCATTTGGTTACTGAAGTTACTCGATTGGCCATAGACGCACCAGTTACTGAAGCCCAATTCTGGCTAGCTAGCTGTGGAAGCATGCTGACACTAACATCGTGTAGTTCTGGGGCTTCGGTTGGGGTTATACAAATGTTCCACTCATATGTCACATGTAACCAACGTGGTCCAGTAAAAGATGATTCCTATTCTAAATGCAGCCTGGAGAATGCAAGATCGGCATCATGCCCGGACACATCCACAAGAAGGGAAGAATTGGTATGACTTTTGAAACATTTTCTCTATTTTAAGAAAGATTAAAACATTCAAGGTCTCTGCCTGTGGTGTCAGGAAATGCACCAGCTCTCTCTACCTAAAAGAAAATCACAATAATGTCATTGAAAACTTTCTAGTGTTTGCTGTTTTGGAAATGGCTCAGGGTAAATGAATAATCAAAATCCATCCCGTTTTCATGTCTTGAACTCAAAGTAATCAGAGTTAAGGTGCCCCTTGAAGCACGGGAAAAGGAAAGTCCTATCTGTCAATTAAGGCTGTAAACAAAGCCAGGATTCAACCTGCAGCGTTTACACGCCAGCAGAGACTCTGATCAGGAGTCATCCGGTCCCCACGGGACCATATGAGAATACATTGGAATCAAAAGCATAGAACATGAAACTAAGGCATGGCTTTCCGTTTTTGATTCCAGTATTTACGTAACGGAGCAACAAAGCAACAAACTGTACAATCCAAGAAAAGCCGTTATGTTCGTCATCTGGTGTATTTTGTGTGATTCTGCTTCATACTCCTGGTGTAACGTTTGGTTCCCAGGCATCGTCTCTCGGTCCGGCACGCTGACCTACGAAGCGGTCCACCAGACCACCCAGGTCGGCCTTGGCCAGTCTCTGTGCATCGGTCAGTACACACACAAACACACACGCACAACCACAGACATTACTGTCTCTTTCCCAATTAAAATTCTGGAGGATTGAATCCTCTTTATTGGTCACATACATGTAAACACAGAGAAATGTATTTCTCTGTGTTTTACCCATCCTAGTATTGGAAGCAGTGGACAGCTAATTTTTTTTATATACAGCGCCGGGGAGCAGTGTAGGGGTCTGGTGCCTTGCTCAAGGGCACCACAGCAGTGCCCAGGGGACTTGAACCGGGAACCTTCCGGTTCGAGAGAGAGAGAGAGAGAGAGAGAGACCTTCCCACCACATTAACATATTTACACGTTTGATTTGGAGTGTAATGTCTGAGAAGACATTAGTGTTAATTTGTGGTGGGAAGGGGCGTGCCTTAGCGCTGCGCAGGTGTTAGTGTTCATTTGTCTTACACTTCAGGTATGTTGCTCCAAATAAAATGTGTAAATATGTTACTGGGGTGGGAAGGGGCGTGGCTTAGCGCTGCGCTGGTAACGGGATGCGGGAGTGGCCTACTTGCTTGGTGTCATTTACGGCAGGATCTGTGCAAGCAAAATGAAATATATTTGTGCTCCAACGCAGCCAGACTGTCAGAGTTAACTATAAAGCGGGATATGGAAATGGTATGGATGAAACGGTGAACATGGAATGCATGAATATCGCTAATGCGGGTTAAGGAATATTCACTTCTGGTCTGCAGATGGTCCATCTGCATAAAGCAGATAAAACTGTACAGAAAGAATCACAATGCATGTCAAAATACACAGTAAACATGTTGACGTTTTTAACCTAGATATCATTTTCTCTTGTGAAACAAATCAATTGTAGAGAGAACTTTTGCGCAGTTACCTACCGGCAGTTAAGCATGTCACTTCTGCTTAGGTACGACATCACCACCAACAAACACTTGCGACGTTTGTAACTAGCCCTAATTTAATGGCAGTTCATATAACGTGGACTCGACTTCCCGATTTTCCTCCACCATGGGCGCTGTGGCACTGAGAGGAGGGGGCCAAGCACACTCTAATGGCGTCTTCTTCCTCCTCCTCCAGGTATTGGCGGTGATCCGTTCAACGGGACAAACTTCATCGACTGTCTGGAGGTGTTCCTGCAGGACCCCAAGACAGAGGGCATCATCCTCATCGGAGAGATCGGTGGCGACGCCGAGGAGAAAGCCGCTGAATATCTCAAGCAGCACAACTCTGTAAGGAGAGAACACACTCTGATCAGACCGGTTTTCCTCTGTAGGAGGGTTTTAAGGGTGTGGTCACTGTGGACCAGATGTTGTAGAATTACCAAGCGAGCAGTTGTCCCTGTCCTCATTCTGATCATGAGAAGGCACCGCGATGGAAACTTGGAATGTGCGTGACATCATGTGGAACTCCTGTTGCTTACCTGACGTCGGGGTGTGCTAGATGGCCCCCTAGACACACACATGTTTCTTTATTTGATATTACTCATTTGACTGCTTATTAGTTATTTTAGCAGACACTTATGTAAAACGGTGAATTAAGGTGTAATTAATGGTTAGGTAGGGATTCTAGCTGGAGGCTGTCTACAGGCTCTACTGTAGACTTGGGATGAAACCCAGTATTTTACTCTAGCATGCCCGTGTCACAGTGAGTAAATCATAGGCTTGCACAGTCTGCTATTTCCAAGACCTTTTGGAGAGGACACTAAATGGTAAAATACCATGGTTCAGGGGAGGACAGTTTAGTCTTAAAGTACAGAGTCATTTGGTTTAGTGCTCGGAGCGATATGGGCAAAAAAATGATATCACGGTATAAATTAAAGTTACAGTGTATATATCACGGTTTGACACTAGGAGGTGCTAGAACGCAGGGAAAGTGAACAACGACTATCTTAGTTAAAGTTTTACTGACTGCGCTGGGGGCCTTTGGTCCAGATGAAGAGCACCGTATGTCGATGTTTAAACGAGGGCAAAATATATCAAAACTCTATAGTAGGTATTCTACCTACTAATAACTGGCTGGTAATCCGTTAATACACGAGTTACAATGTTTTTTCTCCTGAGTAGTAATAATAATACTACTTTTCTTTGCATGCCCTTGTGCTCTTTGTATGCGCTAGTGCTCACTGAAACTTTGCACAATGTACCAAGCACCGTTTTGTTTCCAATGAGAGCACTCGCACCGGCACAGAACGAGACATAACATCCGGTGTGAGACGGGCTTTACGACAAAGCTTGGCTGTCACCCAGAGTTAGACCACGAGTGGATTCCAAAGCCACTGCCATCCTCCACACAGCACTTTCTTGTGCTATTGTAGTTTCACTTTTTGAAGCAAAAACAATATTTTTTTTTACCAATTGTGTTACGTCCTCCTCTACTTTGATTTACAAGGGGAGACATTTTCATAATGTATCTGCAATGGTGGACACACTTACCTAAAGTGTCATTACAATACTATGAGGGGATGCATTTGTTAAAGCACGGCTGGCTGGTGGGACTCGAACCCGTCACCCTGGAAGTGTTCCACCAGTACCACTAGACTGTGGCCTGAGGTTGAGGGAGGCATTTCTCCTCTCATACAAACTACATACAAATTGCTTAAAAGATTGCTCACAAAGGGCTTACAAAATGTTGAGTCTCCGCCTTGTAACCCTTTAGGCGTCGGTAGTCCTATGAGCTGTGCAACTTTGGCCCATATGTGGTTTTTCTTATCTTATTGTGGAGCCTATGCGAGCAAGTGCGTGCTCCAAGTGCTCTAGAGCTTATAAATGGATTTGATTCGCTCCTAGCCGCTCTAATGCATGCAAATCCCCCCCCCCCGGTGTCTCAGGAGAATGACTTCCTCTCCATCGTACGTGGGGACGAGCGGCCCCCAGCCAATCAGCCGAGGTGTTGACAACCGCAGGCCGCTCAGACGAGACACTCCCACGCATGAGTGGGCTGAGCACGGGGGGGCGGCAGCGGGGAGACCGGTACAAACACTTCAGTTAGTTTGCCCTTTTTTAAGATAGTGGATACGGAGAAAAGTGAGGGGACATGGCAACCTGTGTTTTGCTGATATCTGCTGTAACTCGGCGTTTAGCTGAACTCTGTTTTGTTACTTGATGCCTTTACTGTTGTGGGGGGTGCAAATGTGTACTGTACACAAGTAAGTAAACGAGTACTCGCCAAGTAAATCAATGATTCCAAAAGTATTGTGATCCAAAATCGTTTTGTACAAATTCTTCCAACACATAAATACATTATTGTGGCAGTGTCCCCTGGCACATAAAATGCCTCCTTTGGGCTCCTCCCGACGACCTACAACACGGTGGGTGGGTGGGTGTCCTCACTACCAGAGTCTAATCTGCCTGACTGGGGCCAGGTGAGGCTGCTTCAACCAGCCACTCACACTCCACAGTTAAATATTATGTTGTATTATGTATTTTGCCAAAGTTTTACAACGGGATATATTATCATTAAATAGTCCCCAGCCTTTGGCCATGCGTTGTTGAGTCTGGATAAGGGCATGCACACCTTTTGGCAAGGTGAAACGTTGAAAACATCAGATGTTTTACAGTCGAGCACTTCTTAAAAGTAAAAAAAATAGTTTCACCTCTCAGATTTCTTTGGATTAAAGCAAGAAACGTACGCAGTCATATCAGTGAGCGGTGAACTTTTCTTTCCACTGGATGAATGGGGAAATGATGGGCAGGATGTAGCCCCAAGAGACTAAAAGGACTGTGACCCCTTGAGTTGCAATTCCCTCCATAGAGTGCCCTATTCATGAAAATAAAAGTCTTCTCTGCATGTATTTTATGTCGATAAACTCACCATTATGGACAGCTTGGGTCACCCTCCTTGTATCGACATGCCTTTGGCTTCACAGAAATCAATGTTTTTCATGGACTGTAAGAGTTACGTTGGCTAATGATTTTAGTTTTTGGGTCAAAGTAATGTCTGAAGGTTACTATGCAGAGTCCGGCATCGACTAGTAAATCAAAAGTATGTCTCGACGAGGGTGAAGAGGCAATGATCTAAATTGTGTTTTTATCAAATCACTTGCACCTCTTTTAAACCTTTGAAAATGTCTGAAGTCGAACACTCGTAAATCAGACTCATAAATCTGTCCCATTAAATATTCCAAGGGCAGTGTGAAACCTTGACGGGCCATTAGAACAGTAGTCCTATTTACAAAAAATTGCATGGATCTTCATATTCACGGTTCAGAGTGAATCCAGTCTTGGCCTGGGTGGTCCCCCAGTGGGAACCTACCCCCTGACCCTGGCAGTGTTCGCGCCACGTTGTACTAGTTAGTAGTTACAGGACCGGACCGAGTCTCTTCCCTTTACCGTCTTTACACCTACACCACTGGCCATCGTGAGGAGACTGTGGTTCTTCGTCCCCAACGTCCAATTGGAGCTTACGATGATGGGAGTAATAAGATGGGTCACCACATTAACTTGGCAGGTCATTTGCTTTTATGTGTAAAACATTCCCTGAAAGACTGGCCCTCCGCCGGATTCCGATGGTGTCACGCAACATTAGAGAAATTAAACTGGTGGCCCGAGAGAGGACGTTCCTTCACCTCCTGCTGTGCACGGAAACTCTCAGGCATCCATCTGGTTTCTTCCGGAACAAGACCGACGCATTGCTGTTTTCTATGCTGTAATGACTTAAATTAATGGAGGAGAAGAATTGGCTCGGTTGGTGGTGTCCACCGGGCTTTCACTCTTTTCAGCACACACACACACACACGTAGTAGTAGTAGTAGTAGTAGAAGTACTGTGTATTCGGCCATGTCTATCCACGCTATCGTAGGATATGGGCCCTTTTAATTGTCCTGTATCTTTAATCTTGGTAAAAGATGATGTGAAGCATGCTAACTCCACCTTCCCTGTAGTTCTGATGATTTAAGCAATGTGTCTGCACAGTGACTTGTATAGTCCACACTTGTTATCCAGGGACGATGTTTAAAAAAAAAAAATGGATTTTATTCACCCTATTCTCTTTCCACGAGATGAGCACCAGGTGTTTACATCTGAATGCACTGCCTGAGCATTATGACATGAGGAATGAACCATGAGGTTTTAACTGCCTCCAGGGACATCCATTTGAAGGCATTCTATTTGATCTCATGATTTATGCTAACAATCGGCATTATTTAACAAGTTAAATGTCTTGGACAAGACAAAAGACAGCGATATGAAGACGCATAACCATAACTAGTAACGATGAGTCAATAACTCAATTATTAAATGTATCAAATCCAGCTTTGCTAATGGATCAATCGCTCAAGTCATTCAATAAGTACAAGCACCAAACTTGTGTTGCTTAATGCCTCACAAATGTAATTATGTGGTTCATGGACGATGATGGACTGCTTGTCAGATGAAGCAAGCACATTTATCACTTTTGATCCTGGTACCTTGTGATGTGCTTTTTTGCCCCAAAAAATGGTGTCATTTTAACGACTAATGGACTGATTCCTCTGAGAAGATATTCATTGGATGAGTGGACGATGAAAGGTTCCAGTTGCAGCCCTGTTGGTCCTCCTACCGAGGAACGGGGTCTCCTCCATGCAGCCATGCTTGTGTGTTGTCTGGGCGGATAAACGGATTGTCAGCGTCAGTTCACATGGTGTGGTGTGATTTATGGTCGTCCCCGTCTATTAATGGCACCAATCATAATCCGCAAGGGAGGGCCTGAACGATGGCTTTCCAGCACCGCATCTCTGCCTTGTTAACTATCGGTGTGCTGGCCTTCAGGTAACAGACCTGACATAGTGTGTCTGTCCCCTCGCTGTCTCTCTAACGCAATGATGATGATGATGGTGGTGTTATTGCTGGAGATGAAGGCCTGGCTCCTCACCTTGGAGAGGGTATCAAGTGGTGAATGTTGCTATCCATCAGGAAACTAACTAGCGAGGGGAGGTGCGCGGCCGACCCGGAGGCTACATGACTAATCGGAGCCTCTGCAAGGCTAGGCGGCGCCGCAAGGCCCCTAGCCTATGCAATTTAACGGCCTGATTGACCCGTCATCACACCACTCTGCTAATTTCACTTAAGCGGCTGGGATGCGCTCTACCACGCAATAAAATACAATGCAGCCATGCGTATAATACCTTTTATTTATATATCATTTATCTTGTAATGGTTTTTGTCTTTTTTTTTTTGGGGGGGGGGAGTGGGGGGTTTACTGGCTTACTCACTTACCCTTTTAGACCGTCTCCTTTTAAACCAAAACCGAATGTCTCTTTTTTGTTTCCCTTCTCTGTCTCTTTGTCTGTCTCCTCTCCCCTCTCCTTTCCTCTCCCCTCTCCTCTCCTTTCCTCTCCCCTCTCCTCTCCCCTCTCCTCAGGGTGCCAATGCCAAGCCGGTGGTGTCGTTCATCGCCGGGCTGACCGCACCCCCAGGCCGCAGGATGGGCCACGCCGGTGCCATCATCGCCGGCGGCAAGGGCGGAGCCAAAGAGAAGATAGCCGCACTGCAGTCGGCAGGCGTGGTGGTCAGCATGTCCCCCGCCCAGCTAGGAAGCACCATGTTCAAGGTACTCTCACTGGGGCTGGCTTAGACACACTATTATACAAGTGGTCTGATCCATTGACCTAAAGTACTTGGTGCTGATTTACAATACCCCGTCCCTAGCTGGGTTTTTCTAACCACAGTGCATTTTTTGTATATATTTACAGTTAAATATTTGAAAATAAACAATCAATAGTCATTAAAAAGGAAAGGAGAAGACATTTCATTACAATTTAAAATGGGCCAAGGAGAGGGGGGGGGGGGGGATTTTATTACGGTGAGCAGCACTTTACAATGACTTTAGTTGGCAGACACTATTACCACAAGCTGTGCCTCAAGGATGAGCACAGGTTGACTGGACATGGAGGTTGGAACCCACAACCTTTCCCTTAGCCAGCAGGCCATCCTGCATATAATGAGTGTGTCACGCGCTCCTTAATGACCCCTTATCTCAAATTCACTGCACGTTGTGTTGGGTGCAAGCGTATGCTAAACAGTACTAATGCTACTAAACCTAATACTAAACAGCACTGAAAGCTTATGGATAATTGGGTGGGTGGGTGGGTGGGGTCGCCCCTGTTTGTATTTATAGTCTCAGTATTTGTAGGTATTTTTTTCCTGTGCCACATGGCAGTGGATGGACGTGTACATCTAAATGTTCCTCCACTTACAGCGCTCCGGCACAGCCTGACCTGGGCTCATCGTAGCCTTCCTTGTTTATTGATTTGTATTTCTTTAGAGGAACACGCATTTCTATTTATAGTTTAGGCATCCAGTATGCCGTCATTATGCAGAAGCATTAATCCTGGTGGACTCAGCGGGGACCTTTTGCTCATGTCGTTGTGGTGCAGGTGGGGTAAGGATGCCTACATTGGAGGATCGCACCCACAACCTTTCAGCCTGCAGCTACCCTTACCACCAGTCTGTCCTGTCCCCATATCGTCTCACCCCCTCTGCTATTGTTGACCACATCACTTGCCTGAATCTATTCGACATATTATCTTAACGGATATGATGTTTACATACTTGACTCCGATTGGAAATAACGTTTCAAGGGTGTGTTATCTTTTAATAATGGGATGCCTCTGTTCAGAATCCAACAAATCCATTAACGACAACAGCAATCAAGTAGAACTAGATGATCCAACACATCCAACAGTACGCTCAAAGCACCATGGAGGAATATTTTAATTCCAGCTGATTTTAACTGCTACAAAACCAATAACGTTCCAATAATGTTGAAAGTAACTAATATCGAATCGTTTTTTTTTTAACCCACACATTGCGCCATTGCCTCAGCCTCAACGCTGCCGACGGCTACTGGTACACGGTGACCTCACCCTAACGGTTGCCTAACAACCAAACATTCCATCAGTGGAAGCACACTAGGATAAACAAGGGGGTTAGCGCGTTAGATTGCGTTTAACACGCAATTATGCGGGCAGACGGCAGTGTGGAGATATGTCTGTAGCCTGTGGTTCATTAGGCACCACTGTCCCCCCTCCCTCTCGTTCCCATTCGTCACTTCTGAACAGACACCAATTCCTACCGGCCTCAATTAGTCATCTGGTGTCATTCTGTTTCAGCCCCAGAGAGAGATGCTATAGATTATTTTGCATTTTTTCCCCCCCCTTCTAAAGTACAATCCATAGCCAGCGTATGGTTGTTAATTTTACAGTCCATTGTGTCCATGCGTCTCCATTTGTCTAATTGACCGCCATTACGGAGATACTGGCTCTTGGAGAAGGGACTAAACGGTCATCTTTAGCACTGAGAGCCACGCTCACAGATGGTGCTTATTTATAGCGTATTTAGCGACGCGTCCATCCGTGCATAAATGCATGTGCACGTGTCCTGCATGTCCCTGTTCATTTGGATAGATGAGTTAACTACCTGTCCACACTTTGTCAGTCCCCCCCCCCCCCCCAGTTTTCTTAATTGTCTTTCCTTGTTTGAGTCGTTCTAAACACAGGGCTTTGGATGACTGTGTTTACACGGTACTAATGTCCACTGTCACTTACATGAAAGGTAAAGGGGAATTTCACTTGATGGTCTTTTGCACACCTTCCTGGGATATAATGTGCACCCCAGACTGTTTTTCTTCGTGTTGCTTTTTTGCTTCAATATTTACATTATTGATTAGTATTATTGATCACCACGTTGGACTGATGGTAAACACACGCCCCTCCTTCTTATGACTGATATTGTCCTAATGAATGTGTCAACCCTCATTTTCTGTGCCTGTCATGCTTTTTTTAAGATCTCTGGCCGGTCCTGCGACCTATACGCCAAAGATTAAATGTATATATTGTGTTTGTCTAACTGCGTTCAAACTACGGCCAAGAGATGGCACTGTACACACTCATGACAACTGAAAACTGCTGTAGCCTACAACCGAAAAATAATGACAAAAAAAGAAAGCAACTTAAGCGTCTTATTCATGTTTTTTTTCTAATTATTTTCTCTTTTTTGATAAGAGAAGAAACTCAGGTGCAACTTATATTCCGGAAAATACCATAGGGTGAAAAACAACCTTATCTCTATCTACATTATTAGAGACATAATGTGAAAACAACCTTATCTCTATCTACAGTATTAGACATGTGTAAAACAACCTTATCTCTATCTACATTATTAGACATGTGTAAAACAACCTTATCTCTATCTACAGTATTAGACATGTGTAAAACAACCTTATCTCTATCTACATTATTAGACATGTGTAAAACAACCTTATCTCTATCTACAGTATTAGACATGTGTAAAACAACCTTATCTCTATCTACATTATTAGAGACATAATGTGAAAAACAACCTTATCTCTATCTACAGTATTAGACATGTGTAAAACAACCTTATCTCTATCTACAGTATTAGACATGTGTAAAACAACCTTATCTCTATCTACAGTATTAGACATGTGTAAAACAACCTTATCTCTATCTACATTATTAGACATGTGTAAAACAACCTTATCTCTATCTACATTATTAGACATGTGTAAAACAACCTTATCTCTATCTACAGTATTAGACATGTGTAAAACAACCTTATCTCTATCTACATTATTAGACATGTGTAAAACAACCTTATCTCTATCTACAGTATTAGACATGTGTAAAACAACCTTATCTCTATCTACAGTATTAGACATGTGTAAAACAACCTTATCTCTATCTACAGTATTAGACATGTGTAAAACAACCTTATCTCTATCTACATTATTAGAGACATAATGTGAAAAACAACCTTATCTCTATCTACAGTATTAGACATGTGTAAAACAACCTTATCTCTATCTACAGTATTAGACATGTGTAAAACAACCTTATCTCTATCTACAGTATTAGAGATAGTGTTAAAACAACCTTATCTCTATCTATTTGGGATTGTGTGGAAAAATAACCATATCTCTATCCCCATTAGGGGTATAATGTGAAAAACCTTATCTCAATCTACTTGCATTAGGGATACAGTGTGAAAAACCTATATCGCTTATTTCTATCCTTCACAGATGTAGTGTGAAAAACAACTATCTGTATCCATAATGGGTAGATGTAGATAGGGTTGTTTTTCACACTTTATTCCCAATGGATAAAATGTGAAAAACAACGTTTTTGCTCTCATTGGGGATATGGTGTGAAAGACGCCTGCAGGTGAGGCCGATGCTCTGTGTGTCTCTGGGGCTCAGCTCAGTGCAAAATCTTACCCCAGAGTTTGGGTAAGGTTTGTGTCTGTAGCTGACGCAAAACGCATCATCCGGTAGAGAAGAGTAGCGGGGAGACCTGGGTGCAGGCAAGATGGAGGAAAGGTAAACCTTGTTTATTCGCATAAACAACCTACATTAAAAGGATTCAATGCAGGTTGGAAAACTGGCGTGAGGTACCCCTCTGGGCGGCAGGATCGCTCAGTCAGTAGGGACTTGGCTTGGGAACTGGAAGGTTGCCGGTTCAAGTCCCCGAAACACCTGGGCACTGCGGAGGTGCCCTTGAGCAAGACACCAGACCTCTAAACTGCTCCCCGGGCGCTGTATATGCACAATAGCTGCCAACTGCTCCTAATACTAGAATGGGTTAAATGCAGAGAAACACATTTCAATGTGTGGAACACATTTGTGTTCCACACACTGTGTCCTCTGTGACACTCAAAAATCCTACACAAAAATTCAATCTTCCTCATTTAGATTTAGAGTTCTAAGGTCCTGTGTCTAGACCAAACGTCCAGACAGCCCTTTATCCATCTCAACCAACCCCGCGTCTTCACCGCTCCTTGTTCCTCACGTCGACCGCCTGGTTACGCCCACCCCCCGGTTCATAATCACCAGGTTTCACGTCTAGCTGTCAAAGTTTTTCTCCCCGGTCTCTCTCCCTCGTCTCCCGGCCCTTAGCGCTCTCCCCTTCCTCTCTCCCCCTTTCTCTCTCCCCCTTTCTCTCTTGCTCTTGCTCTCGCTCTCTCCTGTCCGGTTAGCTGGGAGTGGCTATTGACCCTTTAAGAAAAATTTGCTCATCATCCAATTATTACATCGATACATTTTTTCTAAAAGTACGTTGTGTAACGTCGCGAGAATGCATTTTCTTTTTTCTACCTGGTTAGCTTATTTAGCCTGTAATATTATTCTTATATTCCAAAAAAGTCAAAATCTCTAAAGTGCCAACGAGGGTGCTTGTACGGTTCCACTTGTGAAGTGTAATTACTGCTCTTTTCTAATACTCACACTCCTGACTTCCAGGCGAACATGCAGAAGGCAAAATAACTAAACCTTCACAAAATCAGCCTCTATTTTTCTTATCCTTAATGGACCCTAACACATGGTTCAGTGAAGGCAGTGCATCTAACGTCTTTCCCTCCTCCCTGGGGAGGAGGGAAAGCCTCCTAGCCTCCACCAGGGAGCATGAAACATGAAGCTATTCGTGAATGTAGGACCAACGCAGACGTTGGTCCTACATTCACGAATAGCTTCATGTTTCATATTTTTCCAACCCCTGTCGTTGTGTGTCATTATCAACAGAGCTGCTTATGTTCTGACGAGAATGAATGAATGCATGAAGCCGCTTGTGAGGAGGAGCACACACACTAGGCACCATGCGTCTCATTACATCACTGGAGCTTCTCTAGCCGGTTGCTGTGACACATTCTTGTGCTTTCATGGCGACTGCCGTCGTGTAGTGGGCACATTCAAACTTAAAAAAAAATTAAACATTTCATGTCTTCCCCCCCCTCCCCCCTGCTTTTCGTGGGATGTCTCCTGGTGGAGGATGAATCTGGAAGAGGAAGGTGACATGAAGCAGATTGTCACCTTGCTTTCTTTTTTCCTACCCCTTGCTGGTGTCATTTTTTGTAAGCCACCCAAGCTTGTGTACTATTCTGTTACGCAATCTTCCCTCCCCCATTTCGGTCCTCTCTCTCTGCACTCTTCTCCCTTTCGGATGGCTCCCTCCATTTCCTTGTATTGTCCTTCTTATTCAACCTGTCAACCACCCCCTCGCCGCCCCCATTTGGCTGTGATTGGGTGGTGTGAGGACAGTAATAAACAGAAGTAGTACCGCTCGTCACCTCAGGGTGGCAGTAGTCCTCCAGCTAAAACGAGTGGACCGCCATGACTTGTCTTTTTGGAGAACCCATGAGCATTTGCATACAGGATTTCTTGCCCCCCCCACAAGCCATGAAACACCGAGAGGAGAGCCATTATTTATTATTATTTATTTATATTCTTTATGTATTTTATTTATTTTTAACGGCTCTGCGTTGTTCATGGCCTCCGTGATATATTTGCCGTCAACACGGCGGAACTCTTCGTGTGTGTGTGTGTGTGTGTGTGTGTGTGTGTGTGTGTGTGTGTGTGTGTGACCTCCTGTCCTCATGCATAAAGAAACACTGAAGCATCACACAGGACCCTGAGAGACGGTCTCAACTCACGTCAGGCTCTTAACCAAAGCGTGTGGATTTACCCATGAATAAATCAGCTGTTGCTTTCATGTTTTTATGCTTTTCCTTTCTTTTTCAATTTATGTTGTGTTCGTCTCTGCAGGAGTTTGAGAAGAGGAAGATGTTGTAGATTCTGAGAGAAGGCGTCCTACACTTCAGCTCCATTACCACCCCCACCCACCCCAAACCTACTTCCTCCTCCTCCTCCTCTCCACCCTGTGGGGTCCGCCACACCGTCTTCAGCCTCCGAGCGGATCAACAAGCACGACTCTGGTGTTTGTGTACGTGTGTGGCTGCTGGAGCTCATGGCTTCCTTTCTCTTGCCCTGTTGAATTGCTATTCTGGTTAAGATGGAATAAAATAATTTTTCGTCTTAATTGTGTTTGCATCTCTTTGAATGACTCGATGTGACATTTTTAAAATTGAAATGTTGGAGTTTGCCATCAACCCGCTCTATGCCCAGCACCTAAGGGACAGAGTTCATAATGATAATGTCTCTCTCTCTCGCTCTCTTCCCCCCCCCCCCATCCATCGACTCTTTAAATTTAACGATTTACGTTCTCTATATGTTATAAACCTATATGAGAAGTCTGGAATTTAGTCTCTACCTTGTGTGCACATTAACTGGAATGGAATGGAAGGCCACTCTCAATGTTGGTTAATCATTCTCTATAATCGTTAACCGGGCCAATAGTTTATCAGATTCATGAAATGCCAGGAAACTGCAAAAAGGATGAGCAACCACTACAGCATATGAGCCTCCCTTTAAATGAAATGGCAAACAAAAACAGGCCTATTCCATAACTGGACTCATCCAGACGCATCAGATGAAACACTAAAACCACTTTTTTTTTTTAACCTAACTTTGGGGTAAATTGTTGTTTCATGCCTCTAATCTGTTTTAGCTGTTCAAATGTATTAGAAATATCAACATTTGATACACTACTTTTTAATCTAAAACATAAGAAATATCTAAATGTTATATACTTGTTTTGACGCTAAAACATAAGCAATATAAAAATTGTATAAACTTGTTTTAGCTGTTAAAACAAGAAATATCAACATTTTAAACACTAGTTTTAGCTCTAAAACATAAAAATACACATTTGATACACTTGTTTTAGCTTTTAAAACATACATTTCTAAATTGTACACACTTGTTTTAGCTGTTAAAACATTTTAAACACTCAAACTGTGACACATTGGTCACTTTGCGGTAGTCTACACAGACTAGACCCATCGGACCCAGCGCACGAGCACGATGTCTTATACAGTGATCAATGAGCGAAGTGCGCCCCCAGCAGGGGAGAGAAGACGTCAGCTCTCTGGCGAGGTGAAAGCTGTCCATCACAGGGGACCGGTGTCGATTGCTTTGAGTCTGCTGGGACCTCCGGCCCCCAGCTCACCTTCCTGAGTTACCGCCGTTGCCAGCGAGGCCGAGCGCACCTCGTTCCAAATTTTAAAGAGGTTGAGGTGATAAATCTGCAGAAAGCCCTGTGGAGGCCTGAGGAACCTCCCGTACTGCAAATAATTGAGGGTCGAGCCACGTCCCAATTACAACATTCGCTCTCAAACATGCGCAATATGGACTTGGTAACGTCTTCTTCAATCTCTCCACCAAACTGTTGGTCTGGGGTTTGTACACGCTGGTTCAAATCGATTTAACCCCCAATCACCCACAGAGTTTGCATAGTGTACGGGACATAAATGAAGTGCCTTGATCGGTTAGAATCTCTATCTAATCAGAGATAAGTTGATCCAAGGCTGAGTGTAGAGTGTTGTCTCTCTGTGACTGCTCCAGGGGCCAATCTCACGGAGGGCACCTGTAGGACCATTGAAGCTTCCTCCGGAGCCTCCTTCTGCCACTCGTCCCCCTAAGCACCGTCCGACAAGCTTGGATCACCCTGGAGGTGATCAGCGCACAACATCGCACATTTGCCACGTCCCTACCGATCGTGCTAACTAACCTAGGAAAGTCCGGCAAATCCGTGCCTCATAATATGGGGCAAAACAGGCAGGAACTAACTGTCGCCTTCACCTTATGCTTTTTCCCCTGGAAGTTAATTTCTAGGGTCACCAGCGGCTTACTGTGAACAGCCCCTAATCTAAGAACCACCACTGACTCCTCCAATGACACCCCGGGCTGAGGCAGGCTTTGGTGCATCAGGGTTTGCAAACTCCCTCAATCCGGCAAAGCCAGATGAATACCTCTTTGCAACCAACCCTCCTAAACGGGGAAGAAGGCCGACACTGGCACACTCCCGCTGCCAACAGGGGGAGGGTGACACTCTCCGGGTTGGGGGGTGGGTGGCAGGCCGCCCACCTCGAGGTATAGTGTGGCAGACCCCGCAGGAAGTAATCCAGGGCAACCTGCTCCACCACTTTCCAGCAGGGGCACTCATCCGGGCACAGCCAGCGAGTCTGAGCCTCCATGAACTGATGGACATATGCCAGAGGAGACCCCGGAGTCTCCGCAGGTGATCCTCCGGGTGCAGGCCACCTGCTGGTATGCCGTGGTTGTGTGAAATGCCAAAAGGAAACTACAGAAACACCATGTATATGTCTCTCCACGGGTGCGAAAGGAGGACCGCAACAGTGTCTCCTTCTCCGTGGGCATGTGGGGCCCAGTCTCACTATGGAAAGACATGACTATTTATAGTCTACCTCATTATGCTCACCACCCACAGCTGCAATGTGCCACTCCCGCTTCCCTTGTTTACAGAGCAATGCCAAGCCATGCACCCTTCACGCCACACATTTTAGTGTAAGTTGCATGTTTTTCCATAGTGATGTAATGGCTTTTCTGGATACATATGGTTGGGTTATGTTTTATTTAAAGGGTTCAAATATGTTTTAACCCTTTGACACTAACACACACACAAAAACACACACACACAAACAAAATACTTTAATGAGGTTTATTGAATGGGGTCGCCTACCAATAGTAGTGCCTACAGTTACAGCTGGTCTCTATAACAAGTTGAACACGGCTCTGAACAGTTGGTACTGTCTCTATAACAAGTTGAACACGGCTCTGAACAGTTGGTACTGTCTCTATAACAAGTTGAACACGGCTCTGAACAGTTGGTACTGTCTCTATAACAAGTTGAACACGGCTCTGAACAGTTGGTACTGTCTCTATAACAAGTTGAACACGGCTCTGAACAGTTGGTACTGTCTCTATAACAAGTTGAACATGGCTCTGAACAGTTGGTACTGTCTCTATAACAAGTTGAACACGGCTCTGAACAGTTGGTACTGTCTCTATAATGTGTTGAACACGGCTCTGAACAGTTGGTACTGTCTCTATAACGTGTTGAACACGGCTCTGAACAGTTGGTACTGTCTCTATAACGTGTTGAACATGGTTGGTAGGCCTGCAGTATGCCATGACTTTATGTTGCAGTGTTCACAGAAGCAGCACTAAATCACAAACTTTCAGGTTTTTGTCTTACAATAGACATGCAAGTTGCCACTGTAGATAAAGCCTGAGAGACAGTAAAACTGCCCTGCATCATCAGTGTCTGCAAAGTGAAATTAGGCAGGTTGGAGGAAGAAGAAGGTGGACGATATGAGGACTGATGGAGGAGGTCTTTGCCGAAATCCTTTTCAGCAAACCAAAGTGTGAAATGAAGCATAGGACGCCCTACAGTCCTACCGGACATCTCCTCAGCTTACTCTTATCTCTGCCACCGCAGTCGACAAAGACCTGTTATTATGTGTACACATTGTGAGCAATTACTTTTTAATCTGCATTAGCAAATTAACATAATGATTGCCGGTGGAATTGAAGGCTTATTTATTTAACGGCTTGGAAGTTTCTTGTGCTGTCACTGAAGTTGCCAAGCTGTAATTTTTGCTTTGGCTATAGAGCCGGCAAACATGTAAATGAGGCAATAACGAGGACAGCTACTGAGGAAATGTTGCTTGATTCTCTTTTAATCTTTTAAATGTTCGATTATTATTATTTTTGCTCTGCATTAGTGTTCATTATAGGAGAATGAATTGTCGTATTAGATAAGATCAAACCATGTGGTCTGTAAATAGTCTCAAAATGTTTTGTGAAACTTTTATACTGTCTATCCATTCACTCTATTCAATTCTCTATCTATGTAACTACTAGAACTAGTACTAGTACGTACGTTACTACTACTAATAGATGTCCTTACAAATGTCAACGTACGATCGAAAAATGTCCCTTTCAATAAATCTAATCAATCCGAAAAAAGGTCTTTAGTCATTTATGACAATCTGCTCCACAAAGGATCAATCTATTTCTATCCATTATCCATCTGTCTGTCTTGACATGAGTTCATGTACTGAAGAGGTGTCCTCCCCAACCTCTCTGCCCCATCATACCGTTGGTATTTGTGGCAGGTCGTATCGTTGACATCTCTTTCTAATTGCCTGGTTTGTGTAGGCTGCATCCGTACATAATTAACCTAACGTACAATTACCTGCCGTAAGGCTTTCCCTAGTGCTGGCGCTTCACACCACCTAGGAGAGATGGAGAGTTGTCATTGTTTTATCGAGAGTAGTCATTGTTGTCGCTTTATCCATCTATGTGTTAGAGGGAGGTCATAATAGTTGTTCCTCTTTTCAAAAGAAGGATACTCGGGGCAGGATAGCGCCATTGGGCCGATGGACACCCGTGAAGGGCTTAAGTTGTAGCCTACAAGACCGGCCAATGGTGGCATGCGAGGAGGCCGGACGCATTTTTTATGTCATGTCCAGGAAAAAGAATACATCTGGACGATTAATTTAGGGTCTGGTTTATCGTGACCTTTGCACGTTGAGCTTATTTTATTTAGCGGTGGATTTTCAGTAAACCTCAGATTAATATGGAAATGTAAGAAAAAGAGAAAGTAGATTGAGTTCATGAAAAGTGAGAAGCACTGCAGAGAAAGTGTATTTAATTACACGGATGGACGCAGCATCTTCCTTTAGTTGGCTTGCGGAAATGCAGCCATGTTCATATATTGTGATTATTTCGGATTGAATAGAACACCACAGTTTCAAATCACCACCAACTAAATAAGTACTTAGAAAGTAGGTTGTTAATACGTTGTTTATGCTTAGAAAGTAGGTTGTTTATACAGGTCTGTGTGTGTGTCACCCATTCCACGGTGTTCTTTATACTGTAGGGGTGAGGGTGGGGGGTGTTTACAGCACGGCCCGTCGGGTTCATAACTATTGATTGCAGCGTGCCGCCTCCATGCTGGCTGATCGCGGAGGGCTCTGCAGGGCTGGCATCATCAACGCTTCCTCTCAGCTGGAGCGACACCGTCTCACCGAGACACATCACACACGGCGCCGCCACCTCGTTCCAAGGGGGATACGCCACGTGGCAATCCCGCCATTAGCGGAGCTAGCGGGAGCTCATTGTCGTGGTTTGAAACCGTATGCCGGGGTTATGCTATGTTGTGGCGTAATGTGTGTGGTGTTTTGCAACACAGGCGTCGCCACTAATTGTACTCAAAGATCCTTCTAGTTGATCAAAACACGACCCAGCCGAAGGCATCTGATCCTGTTCTAGCGCATTTTATTTAGAAGAAGCAGAACCCTAGTAGTCCAAGCATCGTTAGTTTCAGTTTCAGGCTTCTGGAAGCGGTCGAAGCATTTAGATAATTGATCGTGACTGAGAGCTGTTGATAATTAATGTGTGTACACTGTTTTCAGTAATCTTAACGATTCATATCATCCTACACAAATGCAGCTGCTGAAGGCAAAACAAACAAGCAATTGATACACTCTCCATGCTCTTATCTCTCACAAAGAGCCTTGGATCGACAACCCAAAGACCAAGATGTCTTTGGGTGGCTTCATTGAGCTATTTAGTGAATGCTTTTGCTGAATTCCGAAACCTTTTTCTTTGATCCCTTGAGCTTCGGGCGCCGGCAGCAGCACGATAATGGAGCAGACGGGAACTGACGGGGACGGCTGAGACCTCGATGATCTGACCAATCGCAACCTTCAGACTTTGTAGACAAACCTGTCATATAACCACCACGCTTTAAAGAAACAAATAGAAGAAGAATAAACAGTTCCAGTATTATCTGGAGTTTAAAATAGAGAACACCAAAAATTGAAGTAACTCTATTCGAACATTTAAAAAAAATAAAATAGTTATATTTTTAACCCTCTTATTGCTTTATTATGTTCTTATTAGCTGCCTCTTTCAGTATTAATGAGAGATATTACTTTTCATTCCAACCAACTTCAGCATTTGATTATTATAAGTCTCTCTCTAAAACAAGTACATTGCCCTGCTCACCTCCCTTTACTGATTTAGCATTTATATTTCTTCATGCTTAACATCTGAACTCTCTGCAGAGACAGAGACCTGGGTTTGCTGTCCACTAGTCAAGTCAAGTCAAGTCAAGTTTATTGTCACTTCACAGTTTACAGTTTAGTATAAAGCAGTGATGTGAAATTCTTGTGTGCAATACCCGACGACAGACAGCAGTTATAGAATAAGATAAAATAAAAATAGATAAAAATAGATAAAAATAGAATAAAAAATAGGATAAAAAATAGAAGGAATATAAAATAAAAATAAAAAAATGCAATTTATAAAATGCAAAAATCAGCACAGAAAAGAGCAATATATATATATATAAATCAATGTAATAAAATATACATTGTTATATGTTATACGCCCTTGTTCAGCAGCCTGATGGCCTGACTGTGGAAGCTATCTCTAAGCCTATTTGTACGACACTTGATACTGCGGTATCGCCTGCCTGACGGTAATAGTGAGTAAAGTTCGTGGCTGGGGTGGGCAATGTCTTTTATAATTCTTTTGGCCTTGGCCACGCACCGCTGGTTGTAAATGTCCAGGAGGGAGGGGAGCTCACCTCCAACGATATACTGGGCCGTCCGCACCACCCTTTGAAGCGCTCTGCGCTCGAGTGCCGTGCAGTTCCCGTACCAGGCGGTGATACACCCTGTCAGAACACTCTCGATGGTGCCGTTGTAGAATGTTCTCAGGATGCGGGGGCCCATGCTGAATTTCTTCAGACGCCTGAGAAAATACAGGCGTTGTTGGGCCTTTTTCACCACGTGTGTGGTGTGCGTGGACCATGTGAGGTCCTCGGAGATGTGCACGCCGAGGAACTTGAAGCTGCTGACCCTCTCTACTGCAACGCCGTCGATGGAGATAGGGCTGTGCTCTCCCCTCTGCCTCCTGAAGTCCACGATCAGCTCCTTGGTCTTCTTGACGTTGAGGGCGAGGCTGTTCTCCTGGCACCACTGCTCCAGCGATCCGACCTCCTCCCTGTAGGCTGTCTCGTCGTCGCCGGCGATCAGGCCCATCACTGTCGTGTCGTCAGCAAACTTGACGATGACGTTGGAGCTGTGCATAGCCATGCAGTCGTGGGTGTAGAGGGAGTAGAGGAGAGGGCTCAGCACGCATCCCTGGGGGGCTCCCGTGTTGAGGGTCAGTGGCTCTGATGTGGTGCTGCCCATCCTCACCACCTGGCGGCGGTCCGACAGGAGGTTCAGTATCCAGCTGCACATGGATGGGGGTACGCCTAGACCTCTCAGCTTGGTGTCGAGCTTGGCAGGAACTATTGTGTTGAATGCTGAGCTGTAGTCCACAAACAGCATTCGCACATAACAGTTCTTCCCCTCCAAGTGGGAAAGGGCAGTGTGGAGGGCCATGGCAATTGCGTCGTCCGTGGATCTATTTTGACGATATGCAAATTGCCATGGGTCCAGCGTGGTAGGTAACACGGAGCAAATAAAGTCCTTGACCAACCTCTCGAAGCATTTGCTAACGATCGAGGTGAGGGCCACAGGTCTGTAGTCATTCAGGCATGTTACCTTGGTTTGTTTAGGGACAGGCACGATGGTGGATATCTTGAAGACCGCGGGGACAACAGCCTGGGACAGGGAGAGGTTGAAGATGTCTGCAAAGACTCCTGCCAACTGGTCTGCGCATGCTCTGAGGACGCGGCCCGGGATGTCGTCGGGGCCTGCCGCCTTACGGATGTTCAGCCGCTTAAAGGTGCGGCGCACATCCGCCTCCGAGATGCGCAGCTGGCTGGTCTCCCCAGTCGGTGCTGGCTTCGGCGGGCTGCCGTTTACGTCGAACCGAGCAAAAAATGTATTTAGCTCTCCTGGGAGGGAGGTAGAGGAGTTCTCTACACAACTGGTTCTCCCTCTGAAGTTCGTTATATTCTGCAGCCCCTGCCACATACCCCTCGCATCGTGTTTCTTGAATTTATCTTCCACTCTGTCCTTATACTCCCACTAATTACTTTCCAGAAGCTGTCCAATGTTCATCAGGGTTGACATTGATTACACTGCACTTGCCTTTCAACATTTAAGTGTTTGTTGAAATGTCACAAAATTACAAATAAATACACAGGATATCCATCCATCCATCCATCTTCTCCCGCTTATCCGTAATCGGGTCGCGGAGGTAGCAGCTTCAGCAGGGGACTCCAAACTTCCCTCTCCCTGGCAACATGGACTAGCTCTGACTGGGGGATCCGAGGCGTTCCAAGGCCAGTGTGGAGATGTAATCACCCCACCTGTACCTCGGTCTGCCCCGTGGTCTCTTCCCAGTTGGATGTGCCTGGAAAACCTCCCTCGGGAGGCGACCAGGAAGCATCCTTACTAGATGCCCGAACCACCTCAACGGGCTCCTTTCTACGCGAAGGATTCTATCCCTCAGGGAGATACCAGCCACCCTCCTGAGGAAACTCATTTCGGCCGCTTGTATTCGCAATCTCGTCCTTTCGGTCATTACCCATTGTTCATGGACATAGGTGAGGGTAGGAACGAAGACTGATCGGTAGATCGAGAGCTTTGCCTTCTGGCTCAGCTCTCTTTTGGTTACAACGGTGTGCCAAAGTGCACCCAATACCGCTCCCGCTGCACCTATTCTCCTGTCAATCTCACGCTCCATCCTCCCCTCGCTCGAGAACAAGACCCGAGATACTTAAACTCCTTCACTTGGGATAAAGACTCCCTCCCTACTTAGACAATCCACCGGTTTCCTGCTAAGAACCATGGCCTCAGATTTGGAGGTGCTGATCCTCATCCCAGCCGCTTCACATTCCACTGCAAACCGATCCAGTGAGTGCTGAAGGTCACATACTGATGACGCAAACAGGACCACATCATCTGCAAACAGCAGAGATTCAATCCTGAGCCCACCATACTGAAACCCCTCCCCTCCATGACTACGCCTTGAAATCCTGTCCATGAAAATCACAAACAGGATGGGTGACAAAGCACAGCCCTGGCGGAGGCCGACACCCACTGGGAACAGGCCTGACTTACTACCGAGAATCCGGACACAGGTCTTGCTTTGGCAGTACAGAGATTGGATGGCCCTCAACATAACCCCCGCACCCCATACTCCCGCAGCACCCCCCACAGTATTTCCTGAGGGACTCGATCATATGCCTTCTCCAAATCCACAAAACACATGCAGACCGGTTGGGCATACTCCCAAGCCCCCTCCAGGATCCTTGCAAGAGTGAAAAGCTGGTCCGTTGTTCCACGACCAGGGCGGAATCCACATTGTTCCTCTTCAATCTGAGGTTCGACTATCGGCCGAACCCTCCTTTCCAGCACCTTGGAGTAGACTTTCCCAGGGAGGCTGAGTAATGTGATACCCCTGTAATTGGCACACACCCTCTGGTCACCCTTTTTGAACAGGGGTACCACCACCCCCGTTTGCCACTCCTCAGGCACTGTCCCAGACTTCCACACAATGTTGAAAAGACTGTCATCCATGACAGCCCCTCAACACCCAGAGCCTTTAGCATTTCTGGACGGATCTCATCAACCCCTGGGGCTTTGCCACTGCGGAGATGTTTGACTACCACAGTGACTTCCTCCAGGGAGATTGATGTTTGCCATCCTTCATCCTCCAGCTCTGTCTCTACCATTGAGGGTGTAGTTGGGTTAAGAAGTTCCTCAAAGTGTTCTTTCCACCGCCCGATCACCTCCTCAGTTGAGGTCAGCAATGTCCCACCCTTACTGTACACAGCTTGGATGGATCCACGCTTCCCCCTCCTGAGGCGCCGGATTGTTTGCCAGAATCTTTGGTGCCGACTGAAAGTCCTTCTCCATGGCTTCTCCGAATTCCTCCCACACCCGCTGCTTTGCCTCTGCTACAGCCGAGGCTGCCGTCCTCTTGGCCTGTCGATACCTCGCAACTGAGTCCGGAGTCTCACAGGCTAACATAGCCCGGAAGGCCTCCTTCTTCAGCCGGACGGCTTCCCTGACCACCTGTGTCCACCACGAAGTCCGAGGGTTGCCGCCCCTTGAGGCACCAATGACCTTGAGGCCACAGCTCTCAACCGCAGCTTCGGCAATAGAAGCTTTGAACAATGACCACTCTGGCTCAATGCCCCCAGCCTCCACAGAGATGCCCAAAAATTCTGCCGGAGGTGGGAGTTGAAGGTCTCCCGGACAGGGGCATCCACCAGACGTTCCCAGTTCACCCACACTACACGTTAGGTCTGTCCAGAGGCTTCCCCCACCATCTTATTATTATTATTATTATTATTATTATTATTATTATCTTTCACCACCAGATGGTGATCGGTTGACAGCTCTGCCCCTCTCTTCACCCGAGTGTCCAAAACATGCGGCCTCAGGCCAGATGACATGATAACAAAATGGCCAATCCATGACTAGCACAGAAATCCAATAACAAAACTCCACTCCGGTTCAGATCAGGTAGGCCGTTCATCCCCAACACGCCCCTCCATGTTTCCCCATCGTTACCCACGTGTGCGTTGAAGTCTCCCAGGAGGACTATAGAGTCCCCTTCAGGAGCCCCATGCAGGACTCCATCCAGGGTGTGCAAGAAGGCGGGATATTCCGAACTGTTGTTTGGTGCATAGGCACAAACAACAGTCAGAGTTTTCCCTCCCATGACCCTAAGGCGTAGGGAGGCGACCCTCTCGTCCACCGGGGTAAACTCCAACAAAGCGGTACTCAGCCGGGGACTTGTGAGTATCCCCACACCCGCCCGGCGCCTCACACCCTGAGCAACTCCAGAGAAGGAAAGAGTCTAACCCCTATCCAGGAGTTTAGTTCCAGAGCCAGTGCTGTGCGTAGAGGTAAGCCCCACCAGATCTAATTGGTAGCGCTCCACCTCCCGCACAAGCTCAGGCTCCTTCCCCCCCAGAGAGGTGACATTCCACGTCCCCAAAGCCAGTCTCTGTTGGCTGGGTTTGGTCCGTCGAGGCCCCCTGCCTTCACTGCCTCCTAACTGGCAGTGCACCCGACCCCAGCGGTTCTTCTCGTAGGTGGTGGGTCCGTGGGAAGGAGAAGTGGCCACGTTGCTTTTTTGGGCTATGCCCGACCGGGCTCCGTGGCTAATCCGGCCACCCGACGCTCGCTGACAGGCCCTCTTTCCGGGCCTGGCACCGGAAAGGGGCCCCGGGCTTCCTCCGGGCAGGGTATCATACACAAGATAACCACCAGTATTTCAGGAGCCAATCATTTCGGACTTAGGAGATGCATTTTTGCTTAAGTTGGCTTTTTTGTTAGTTTTTGTGGTGGGATAGTCTAGTGCAGTGGTTCCCAAACTTGTTCTGCAGGGCCCCCCACCTACATGCACCCACATAAAGACACTCTGAGACACATCCTTTGCTTTCACACTCCTTTAGAATTTATTAACAGCATTGTCTATAATTAATTCAGAACGGCAAATCTAAGTGGACTTCAGTAGCAACCGGGGCACCCACTCCACCATCAGCCTGGATGGGACACCGTTGGAAGTCGTCAGCTGCTTCTGTTTCCTGGGACGACAGATCTCTGACGACCTGGCGTGGACCCGCAACACGGAGGTCATGCTGAAGAAGGCACACCAGCGCCTCTATGCTCTGCGGTGCCTCAGGAGAAGCGGCATAGGAAAACGGTGGCTGGTGAACTTCTACCGTGGCACCGTAGAGAGCGTCCTGACAAGTGGCATTACTGTGTAGCAAGGCAACACCACTGCACAGGACAAGAAAGCCATCCAGAGGGTCATGAGGACGGCGGAAAAGATCATCAGGTGTGCACTTCCATGCATTGAGGAGATCTTTAGGACCAGATGTCGGAAGAAGGCCGTCTTCATCACAAAGGACTGCAACCACCCTGGGCACCATCTCTTCTCCCCCCCCCCCTACCGCCCCCGTCTTAACTCCAGCCCCTAGGGCACATCCCCCAGTTTGGGAACCACTGGTCTAGTGGGTAGGGTTTGACTCCCAGCTAAAATGTTCTGGGTTCTGGGTACCTGTAGGTACCCTTGAGCAAGGTGCCTAAACCTGCAAGCTCTTTAATGACTCATATCTCCTTTCGTAATCACTGTGAGTCTCTTTTGGATGAAGGCGCGTTGTTGTTGTTATAAATTATATTTCATAATTCAGTTTTAGTTAGTTATAGTTTTTATCGTACTTTCTGTCCAGCGCTCCTTCAGGAGCTGCAGGTCCACTCTTCTTCCCGCGGTGGTTGTGCGGCCAGCGGTGATAATCCGCCATACGTCTACTTAATTCCTTCCTTTATTCATGTGGGAGACGGCACCCGGGAGGGATCGGTGAGGCGTGGCACTAGAATCCCCGGCCTTGCCACTATTTATCTTCTGCTGCAAATATTTGACTTAAAAAATATGAAAAACTCTCTCTCTCTCTCTCTCTCTCTCTCTCTCTCTCTACCAACACAGTGTAACCCTGAGATAGAGCTGAGTGTTGCTACACATTACTCCAAACTTGATCTGTTTTTCACCACCTCTTACACTCATAGTAAGTTTGCTGGCTGTTTTGGGGAACATGTTATTAATGTCTTTAAGTTGAGATAGGTGAAAACTGCTGTGTTGTTGGGCTGGTCTTTTAATGTTAAGGCATTTGTGTGTGTGTGTGTGTGTGTGTGTGTGTGTGTGTGTGTGTGTGTGTATGTGTGTGTGTGTGTGTGTGTGTGTGTGTGTGTGTGTGCGTGTGAGTTGTGTGCGGATTTCACATGTACTATTGAGAGCTACTTGCCTGTTTTGCATTGTATAGAACTTTGTGTAATGCAAAATATTCATCTTTAAACTTTTAAATTAGGACCAGGTTTTGCTGTTTTAACTTTGTCCATGACGTTAGTATCCAGAGACAGAGGAAAAGTTTGTGGTGCTTCCTGATTCATACGGCATACTGCCGTCATCCCCATTGCTCTATACGCACTCACAAAGGTTCCAATTATTTTTACTTTTCCACAGTTTAAACCAATTTTATATATATATATTGGGAGCTGAATGTAAATAAATGATGCTACAGTTGTCTCGGACCAGTGCTGGCAGCTGGACTGCAACCTCATGCAGGAACAATGACGACATGTTCTCCAACAGGCTCTAACTAGGCTGAAGTCACAGGGACGGCCAGTGTTCCAGACAGGCCAGCGTTGACTGTGAGGACATATGTTTGGTCAGACATGGTGTTCAGCATGTCATCCTTTGAAGAGCAACCATCACACCGTTTCCAGAGAGTTTCATCATAGCTGTCTATGATCCTCTGGACGGTTGAGTCCCCAGAGCCTGTGAAGGAGCCTAGTGAACACCTATAAACGCCTAGTAGGAACCTAGGGACCTAGATACACAGGAACCTCGAAATTTATGGGCCAGAGAGTGTAGGGACCCAGAAACCTAGAAACATAAGAACGCTATGGGGACATTTTAAACTACTACTGTAAACAATGAAAAATGTGTGAGAAAAATGTGAGAAAGACATTTTGAAAGTATTTTTAGCAATGATTATGAAATTGTTGACCCTGCTACAAGCCACCTAAATGGCTCTTGCTGGGCTCAATAGATTAATGTTGAACCAGTTTATTGTAGAGTGGCTAATGTTTTGCAGGCAGAGCAGGTGGGGCTGACATGTCCGTGGTCCTCCTGAGTGTGTGTGGTAGTGGCTGGTTTAACCTGTGGGCCCAAAAGGTGTGCAGCCTCACCAGCCCCAGACTCTAATCACTCTGACTGGGGCCAGAGGAGGCTGCTTCAACCAGACTCTAATCAGTCTGACCGGGGCCAGGTGAGGCTGCTTCAACCAGACTCTAATCGGTCTGACTGGAGCCTGATTAGGCTGCTTCAACCAGACTCGAATCACTCTGACTGGGGCCAGGTGAGGCTGCTTCAACCAGATCCAATCGGTCTGACTGGGGCTAGATGAGGCTGCTTCAACCAGACTCTAATCAGTCTGACTGGGGCCAGGTGAGGCTGCTTCAACCAGACTCGAATCAGTCTGACTGGGGCCAGGTGACGCTACTTCAACCAGACTCTAATCAGTCTGACTGGAGCCAGATGAGGCTGCTTCAACCAGACTCTAATCAGTCTGACTGGAGCCACATGAGGCTGCTTCAACCAGACTATTATCAGTATGACTGGGGGCCAGGTGAGGCTGTTTCAACTAGACTCTAATCAGACTGACTGGGGCCAGATGAGGCTGCTCAACCAGACTCTAATCAGTCTGACTCAGGCTAGGTGAGGCTGCTTCAACCAGACTCTAATCAGTCTGACTGGGGCCAGATGAGGCTGCTCCAACCAGACAATAATCAGTCTGACTGGGGCCAAGTGAGGCTGCTTCAACCAGACTATAATTAGTCTGACTGGGGGCCAGGTGAGACTGTTTCAACTAGACTCTAATCAGACTGAATGGGGCCAGGTGAGGCTGCTCAACCAGACTCTAATCAGTCTGACTGCGGCCAGGTGAGGCTGTTTCAACCAGACTCTAATCAGTCTGACTGGGTTCAGGTGAGGCTGCTTTAACCAGACGCCAATAAGACTGACTGGGACCAGGTGAGGCCGCTTCAACCAGACTCTAATCAGTCTGACTGGGGCCAAATGAGGCTGCTTCAACCAGACTCTAATCAGTCTGACTAAGGCCAGGGGAGGCTGCTTCAACCTGACTCTAATCAGTCTGACTGGGGGCCAGGTGAGGCTGTTTCAACCAGCCACCAACCACTCACACTCCACACACGTGTGTAAAAATGTACATCACTGGTGTTGCAATCATCACGCCAATGATCTGTCAAATGGCGAAATTACAGCATTTCATTACCTTGGAACGTGAAGGTAATTATGTGGTGAGCACCCGATACCCACAGTTCCATTTCTACAGCACACCCTTGGTGTCACTGTATCAATCAATGAAGTAGTTCATCATTATAATCATGTATTGGATCTCAGGCCAATTGGATCCAAATCAAACGAATATGAAAAAAGTATACAGAATAGCCTTCAGTAAAAAACCCTGTTGGTCCTTGGAGAAGGTGTGCGTGTGTGTGTGTGTGTGTGTGTGTGTGTGTGTGTATGTGTGTGTGTGTGTGTGTGTGTGTGTGTGTGTGTGTGTGTGTGTGTGTGTGTG